>JAXQQM020088479.1:0-320397 GCA_034641835.2 Pinus albicaulis | reverse complement strand
GTGTTGAGGAGGTAAATCCCCTCTGCGGACAGAGGCGATCCCTACTAGCCCAGCAGGGGTCTAGCAACAAACAAACAATGCTATGACGCAAGATCCTAGTTACGAATGGAAAGACTACGAATAGAAGCCTACCTGGATTCCAACGCTATAATCTGAAGAAGAAGCGTCCCCGTTCTTCAGCCCCGGTAGATCACAATCCTTCCACGATCTCCGCGGATGAACACCTGCACATGGAAGAAACGAACAGATACAAGCATAGAAATTAGCATACGTAACTAAACATCAGTCAGAAAGGATGTTACTCGCATTAACATGATGGAAAACGGAGTGGAACCATAATCATAATCATCTATTAAATAATAAACGAAGAGAGATTACAACCAAGTTCTGACGTCGCAGCCTCCTTCGAACGGGTCTCCGGTCGTCCACGTCTCGCAAAGCTCGCCAAGGAAAGGGAAAACCTCTCCAGAGTCTCGTGACAATGGTCTCCTTACTTGAGTTGGCCTTAAGGGAAAGAGAGGATTCTCTACAGCACAAAGGCTCTTGGGAATATGGAGATGCAAAGCTTCAGCACTTCAAGACTAGCTTGCCATGGATTTGAGCAGGCTTTTATAGATGGGGAAGGAGGGAGTTGGGATCCCTATTATTATGGGATTGGCCCTATCAACAAGGAAGGTTCCATGAAAGGTGGCAAAACCACTTCCCTTCCATAGAACTCCCGCAGCCAAACCTCCCAACTCAAGATAGGCAATGGTTTGTGAGTTTGTTGGAACTCAACTTCCGCCATCCATATTTAAAAAACAGTCCCTAAAATGGGTGGCGCGACTGCTGCTCTATGACAGAGCGCTAGTTGGCGCGACCTCTTTGCAGGATTTTCCTCATTGGCGCGAGTACTGAACTTCCTGCCCGCGCCAATGCCAAAAGGGATGTTTTTCATGATTTTTGCAAGGAGATGTCTCAAGGGAAAATAAAGCTCATGCTTAGAGGGATGCATTGATGATGTTTTCAAGGCATGACAATGTTCACAGGTCACGAAATGGGTCCTCCATTGTGCGGGACGGGGAATGGTAGGGACGGTGACAAATTACTGTGTAACAGATGCCCCCTAAAGTATGAGGCTCGAGAGAGAGAGGGGTGAAATGCTTTACGAGAACATGTTCAACTGAAGGCCCGACGTTGGAAAACCTGCGCAGAAAGATACAACTGATATCTCAAGTACATGATGTATATATATGGTATGGGCGCAGCCATCCGAAACAGAGTATGCTATAATCTGGATCCAGGGTATGGACACAGCCATCCAACTAAGATCAAACAAATAGACTCAGGTATGGTCGCAGCCATCCAATCAGTGAGTCATGTACATAATGATAATAATCCACAATCGCAACCTGGATTACAACAGACACAATCCAGGGTCTTGTGCTCCATCTCGACCCAAACAAAGTACAATTTCAGGCATGTGAATATGTGAGCTGAAGTCGAACATGCAAGAACATCGTCTGATTACCAGCCAATGATGAAAGTTGTTAACAGACGCGAGAGAAACCACCAATAATGAAAATGGTCCTCAAGGTACTAAGGTACAATCTACGGCATGCGAATAAATGAGTTGACGTCGAACACCCGCAGAATCACTCGATCGGAGGTCAATGATGTAAACCTCACGTCGAATGCGACGAACCTGCCATTGAGGCATGCAGGCTCCAAGGTACCATAAGGAGTCTCTAGACCAACTTCCCGGATAATGAGTTGAAGTCGACAGGAAGTGACCTTGATCGAAGGTGGGCCATAATGATTCCCACATCATCGACACGAGACAGAGGAACATAATGTTTTTGTTGTGAATCAGGATCATATGAGAAACAGAGGAAGGTTGATATTTGCAGAGGCCAACTTCTCTTGAACACATGAACGGCACGACAATGGACTTGGCAGTATTTGACATCAACGGATCAGAGGTCATGGCGACGAGGCAGCGAACAGATGAGAGGTCAAAAGAGATTACCCAAACCCATGGAGGCAAAGTGGAGCAGCGAGATGAGATGTCCCCAACTCGACACGAATGCAGACAAGTGCCATGTTCAAGAGCGACATACTGCCGACGACAACGACGATGGTTCCATTTTCCCCCCACCATTTCTGGCGAGTACCCCAATTATTTTTGATAACAAGCTTGAAGGGGATAACATATGCTTGTGATATAAGTCCGCCCTTCGGGCGAATCCATCCTAGTGCATTTAACGAGTCCTAGGAAGGAGAAACTCGGAGAACGTCATTTCGACGAAATCCAATGTCATCAGGGTTTAACGAGTCTGACAAAGGAAGAACTCGGCGTCTTTTCATGTTTAGAGAGTTTGAAAATACAGCGGAAAAGAAAACTCCAGGTCCCTTTTCGTAAATAGTTCCCCAGATCCGAAAAGGTAGAAAACAATATCCGGGAAAACCTCCTAGTCGCGATAGGCTAGGGTATTCCTTTTTCGTAATCAATCCATCCCAGCCCGAAAAAGGGTTAAACTTATACCGGGTGAATGTCGATTCGTGTCCATTTTAACGAGATCGAAACGACAAGGGCCTCGGCAATCTTTTCATATTTAGAGAGTCAGAAAAGAGCTGAAAGATGACTCCAGAGTGAATTTTTCGTGTATTTACCGAGTCCGAAAAAGTTATAAAATACAACTCGTCTCCATCATTTAAGTCGCAAAAACCTGTCGCTGCACATACCAAGTAAGCGTAAAATCCATTTTCGACATAACATATGCAAATATTTGATAAAAATAACTTTTTAAAACTCATTTAACGTCGAAAAAGTTATAAATATGTCAAATTGGTAAAAACAAAATTACTTTTACTATTTACCTTGGTAGAAAGCAACAGTGGTCCATTTGGAGCAGAAACTTTCGTCGACGATTGCAACCAATCCAGGCAACCATTCAGCTTCTCGTCTGTCACAGGTAAAAGGTGCTCCCATGCTCTACATTTTCATTCATTTTTTAATGATTTTCCCCTAAAAATCAGTTCTGTGGGGCCACTCTTAAAAATTTAGGGCCGGGCCCATTGGCGCGGGTCCGCGCCAATGAGCTCTTTTTTGTAAAGGGCTCGCGCCACGTGGCGCGACTGTTCGAAAAAAATCCGTGCCAGTGGCCGAACCTTAAATTGCGCCCAAAATTTCGGTATTTAAACCAAATTGCTTGGAATTTGGAGCTCACCAAAGATCTAATCAGGGGTTTTTGACCATGTGAATGCAGATAAACACTCAAAATGGCAATTGAATGGAAGGAACGAGAGCACGGAGAAGAAGACGAACAAGCCATACAAAGCCAAGCTTGCATGAATGCACTTAGGGACTGTGGCTTGAAAAAGTTCTTCCTCACGCCATGTTTACGAGCTCAGCCCGAGCTCCTCCAATATCTAATCAACATCTGGGATGAAAATGAACAGGTGTTCAGGCTACGAGACCAGGTGTTAGAATTAGAGGTCACTGATGTTTATTTCATCACTGGATTGTCCCGCAGGGGTCCAATCCCGGTACTGACTGGAAGCAGACCATCTGAGGAAAAGATGGAAGAAGTAATGGCACAGGTGTGCCGAGGGGCACAGACAGGATCAGGAAGTAAGAAAGTGGACATCCACACCATCCCTGATCTAGCACTGAGAGTAGTTCTCCATACCATTACGCGGGCTGCTGGATCGCAGGCACCGCACGAGGCTACAAAGGCCCAACTCTTGTTGGCCTCAGAATGCATGGGTCCCCGACTGTATGATTGGGCAACAGCTGTAACGATTAACATGAAAAGGCAGCTCACAAAGTGAAAACAGGGAAAACTGAAACAGTTCGGTTATGGTTCCATCTTGGTATCGTTCATTCTGGAATGCATACCAATCTTCCAGGGCCAAGGGGCCGCAGTGGCGAGTCCGATACCACGAGAGCCAAGAATGGCTCGCTGGGCAGCACTGATGCCCAGATCTGGAGGTGGCCAACAGATGTCCTGGAGGCCAGAGTTTTTTAGGTGGTTACGGCGCCAGCTGATCGTCGTAGAAGATTGGCCCTATTCGGGAACTGACTTTACAGGGGACCCAGATCTCCCACTACCAGAAGGAGACGACTGGGATGAAGAGCTGGGTAAGACCTCATATTTTCGATTTTATGTTTATATGTTTTTTTTTTGTAAACACATATTTGTCTTAACACAATTATATATGCATGCAGATGTAGGACCTGAGAGACCAGCCGGGATGTCTCCAATCTCCCGGAGGACACAACTCGCCCCTGAGATCCAGGGGGAAGGCACCGGAGGAGAGGAACTGGTCCAGAACCTCGAGGGGATTGCCCATGGGATCCCAGACTATGCCCGGCTATCAGATGTACCGATGGCATACCAGCGCCACACAGTGGGGGTTCCAAATCAGATCCACCGAATACGTAAGATGGACGGGTTTCTTACCGAATAATGTTCGTTCAGCTGTAATACTACAAGTTGTGAATCTAGGTACACGAGCAATTCACGGATACCAAGGTTTACTGCCTCGGTTAATAATTCCAACACGGCACTATATTCCGCGATATTGTTCGTGGTACGTCCTAAACACACACCTTGCAGGTCGATCAACTCACCAGCAGGATCATAGATTACCCAGGCTGCGGAAGACAGATTCCTAGTACTACGGGAGGCACCATCCGCGAAACCAACAAATGGATGAATAGACATCTGCACAATCAGGAAGACCCGATCAGCAGAAATATGTTTACAAAGCACACCACACCATGCACACAAATGACAATCACACACCTATGCACACACACCACACCAAGAAATCAATTCAGGCATAGTATTTTTTAAGTACAGCCCATTCCTGGGCTGCGCCAATGGAACTCCTTCATAGTCTATAAGCTCGTAGGCCCCATTTTTCAAAACACGCTTTACTATATAGGGCCCGTGCCACATCGGCTGGAGCTTACCGACTCCAAGCTTATCATGTGCCTGATCATACAAGAGGACGAGGTCTCCTTCGATGAAAGAACGAGGAGAAACAGATTGATCAAAATGAGTCTTGACCCTCTTCTTTTGTGCTTCGATGATCAAAGCAGCTAGACGACGGGTTTCATCCAACCGTTCGAGATACAGAAGACGTTCTTCCTCAGGAGAAGTATCCGGTAAGAGCTCCACAGCTAATTTGAGCGAAGGAATTTCACATTCAACCGACAGAGTAGCTTCCAGACCGTACACCAGTTGGAATGGTGTGAATCCGGTTGCACTTTTAGCAGATGTTCGGTACGCCCAGAGAGCTGAGAACAGTTGGAGATGCCAAGTGGATTTATGAATCCCAACTGTTCGCTGAAGCATGGTGACCAAAACCTTGTTCACCGCTTCAACCTGACCATTCGCTTGAGGGTAGTATGGTGTTGAGCTGTCGTGACGCAAGCCCAACGTTGAAGTCAGCTCTGTCATCATGTAATCACGGAAATGAGTACCATGATCAGTGACGATGGCTTGAGGAACCCCGAATCGTGCGATAACATGGTTGAATATAAATGAAGCAGCCGTTTTCCCGTCAGCAGCTAGTGTAGGCATCGCCTCGGCCCACTTAGTGAAGTAGTCGACGGCGACAATGATATACGCATGCCCCCCGGCCGAGTGAGGGTTACACGTCATAAAATCCACGCCCCATTTTGCAAAAGGGCCGACGGTAATAACGGGATGCAATGGCAACGGCGGCGCGCGCATCTTGCGCTGAAAAATCTGGCATGGATGACATTTTCGGACTGCAGTGATACAATCCTTGAATATGGAAGGCCAGAAATAACCTGCCCGTAGAATCTTCTGGGCAGTAGCATACCCGGACATATGTCCGCCACAGGCGCCACTGTGATAGTCATTTAAGACTTTCTCAGCCTCTTCCAAGGTAAGGCATCGTCGGAGCACCGAATCTACTCCAATACGATATAAGGTATCTCCTACTATACGGTAGGGTTGGGACTGGTGCCGAATCCGACGGCGAGCAGTTTTATCCAACTCAGACCGAAATGTCGCGGTCTGAAGATACACTATGATGTCACCGTACCAAGGATCACGAGTATCGATAAGAAACAGCGTTTCCTCCGGTATATGATCTTCAGAGTGTGAGGGAACAGAGTCTGTAGGGAGAGAACATATCAAATCTGCGAAGACCAGTGATTTAGTTGACTTGGCAGTGGTGAACTCCAAGTCAAACTCCTGTAGGATGACGATCCATTTGGAGTACTTGCCCCCCAGTAATTGTCTAGAAAGAATATACGTCATAGGGTTGCAGTCTGAAACCACTGTTATCGTGCGCAAAAGGATGTAATGGCGAAAGCGTTGTACGGCGTGTACGGCTGCTAAGGCCAACTTCTCAACATGTGCATAACGTGTTTCCGGGTCGAGAAGGTTCCGAGACAGGTAATAAACAACATGTTCATCACCGTTCTCATCATCCTGCACCAAGACCATGGCGATGGTGCTAAATGCGGCGGCTAGATACAAAGTAAAGTCGCGGTGGTAGTCCGGAGGACGAAGCAACGGAGCATTGACTAACAACGTCTTCAGCTTCTCAAAGGATTCTTGAGCAATTTCGTCCCAATGAAAGGGAACATTCTGCTTTAATAAACGAGTGAATCCTTTGGCCACCTCGGCGTAATTCGGGATAAAGCGCCTAAGAAAATTCGCTTTCCCTTGCAGACTCTGTAACTGATACAGGGAGGAGGGTGATGGGAGATTTATGATGGCCTCAACCTTCAGAGGGTCAAGGCGAATTCCGTCTTTCGAGACTATAAAGCCTAAAAGACGGCCAGAATCGACGCAGAAGACGCACTTATGAGGATTGAGCCTGATATTGTAGCGTTTGCAACGAAGAAATATCTGGCGAAGATGCTCAGGATGGTCCTCTCGCTTACCCGAATGGGCTGGCAAGTCGTCCAGATAAGGCTGGACAATATGGCGAATATCATGAAAAGCGTATGACATCGCACGCTGAAACGTGGCGCCAACGTTCTTTAAGCCGAACGGGAGTTTTTTGTATGCGAAAGTGCCCCATGGACAGATGAATGTGGTCTTATGTTGATCCTCAGGTGCAATATTGATCTGGTTGTAACCTGAGAAACTGTCCATTAAGGAATAGATCTCACTCCCAGCACAATCGTCGATGATCTGGTCAATAAACGGAGTGGGATAATTATCCTTAGGACAGGCGTGATTGATATCGTGATAATCCACACAGACTCGAATTGTACCCTGCTTTTTATCAACAGGGACGATATTGGACACCCATTCTGTAAGGGGGATAGGATAAATAAAACCCGCGTTCAGAAGTTTTTCAACTTCTGCCTTGATAGCGGCGGCTTTCCGAGGATGCATGGGACGTAAGCGTTGGCGCACAGGTTTCGCACCTGGATAGGTTGGAATCTCGTGGACGACAATACTAGGATCAATTCCCGGCATTTCCTCATAGGACCATGCAAAAACATCTCTGAATTCTTTTAAAAGCTCAGTATAGACTTGAATCTCTTCGGCAGAACAAGTCACACCCACATGAATGTTCTCAACAATCCCTGGTTTAACAGAGATGTTGATAGGAACCGTTTGAGTAATGTTACTCAGATTACCCTCCGAAAAGACCTCGTGCATCAAGATCGGTGTTTGAAGAGGAGGGGAAGGAACCTGAGCAGCATAGCGCTCCAGACAATCCGTCATTGCCCCCAAGCTGGGCATAAACAAGGAGCGATGATGTCCATCGCCCCAGGGCAGCTCCTCAAGAGACATGGTTTCAATGATAGCCTCATCTGAGGGAAAAGTCTCTCTGAGAGGATCAGGTGAATCAGCCTGACCAAGCCAAGGGGATTGCGAGTAGACGTCGAGAGCCATGCTCATCGGAGCATGCTGAGGAGGTGGAGGGTCCGATGCGGCAACAATCTCACAGTAGCTGATCTCTACTGGCGTTAAAGGCATGGATTCTCCAAACTCATATACCTGCTCAGGTGTGGGAATAAGCCAGGGGTCATCAGTCCTGGACAACATGTTGACTTGAGCGGTATTCGGTGGCGGTGCGGGGAATATACCCATGAGAACCGGGTCTTTGAAAAGACCAGGTCCTATGCTGTCTGGGGGATTCGGAATTTGATCCACGTATGGCACGTTGTTCTCAGAGCTAGAGGTGAAAAATGACAACTGATCTACCATGACAATCTTGCCCTCGTGAGGGAACTTAATGAATCGAAAGACGGTAGACGGCACGCAGAGCATGGCATGGGTCCAGCTGCGGCCAAGAAGTATATTGTAGTTGAGTTTAGTGTCAACCACTTCTACTTCCACGTTGACAGTTTTTCCCTTTAATGTGATCGCAAGACTCTCGAGAACTCCCAGGGGTTTAGATTCCCGACCATCAAATGCCTCAAGGGCATTAGGAGATGACGACAAGGCTGGAGAGCCGATGGCCTTCCAACAAGCAGAGGACATAACGCAGGTAGATGCACCCTCATCTACGACGGCCCTATGAATGTTCAAACCGTTAATCCCGACTTGAATGACCAAAGCGATTTGATGTGGAAGCCAGGGAGTAAAATTCTCCAGATCGAAGGTGAGAAGGCTCGAGTCGGCGGGATCGATACCACCGATTGCAGACAGTAAAGCCTTCCGTTGTGAAGGACAGCTTTGAAGAACCTCAAGTGCGGACATAGCACACGGCGCCTGCGCCAAATCCTCAACAATACTGTAATGTTGAGCGGCACGAGCATTTGGATTATAAGAGGATCTCCGAAGAACACCCTTGGGAGGTGGCTTCACAACAGGTTCGAGAGTCGGCTTCTCGATTTCCAATGGACCGGAGGCAGGTGGGGGAGGCGGCCCATTCGCAACTGCCTTCCCGGGCGCCTGTCGCGATTCATTGTAGTCCTTCGACCGCGTAGCGATAGTGATAGGTGCATTAGTCTTCATCATGAAAACTTGAGACCCAAACGGTGCAGATGGTGACGCCTATTCGACCATCTGGGTCTGCTGAGATGGAAATGGCTCTTTTAAAACAGCCAGAGTCCCTTTTGAGCCTTTAAGAAGTTGACTAACTTCAGACCGTCGTGGACAATCCTTAGTGTAATGGTCACCTTCACAGATGAGGCAAGGGAATTTCGGCTTACGTTGGGAGCCATCCTCAGTCCGAGATTTAGATTCCGGTTTCGGGGCATCAGATTTTGATTTGCCTTTGCCCTTCTTCTTCCCCTTGGAGGATTTGTCCACAGGATTGGCTTGGACGGCATTCACCTCCGAGGTTTTACCAGAATCGGATGAGGCGGGATTAGCAGAGGTATTGTTGGAAGAATTAGCCTTCTGCTTCCCATTCAAAGACTTCTTCGAATTTTGAGAGACGGAACCAATGACACCATCCACCGAAGGGGTAGGCAGAGCCTTAGTGGTTCCGGGTCGTGGAGCATCAGTCAAGATGTCATAAAGCGTGCCAGACTGTGAATAGACAAGATCCAAGTACTGGGCACGCGCAATAGCTTGTTCCTCCGTCACACACGCTCCCATCGCAATATCCTGAGCGATTTTATTCACAAAGGAGGTGGTGAACCAGTGGGTCAAAATCTGATCAGGTATGTGAAACTTGATCAGTCGACGACGGCGCCGCCACTCATGTATGTGATCCGAGATGTGAGTGGCTGTGTCCTGCTTTAGAGAAGTCAGGATGTGCGTCCCGGCCTCATATCGGACTGGTAACTGGAAATGCGTGAGGAAAGCCATGGCTAATGAGTTGAAATCTTGAAAAATACCACGGGATAGTTTTATGTACCACTTAGCAGCAGCTCCTGTTAACGTACGCTGGAAGAGACGCAAACGAATCGAATCGTCGACCCAAGAGTTGGACGAGCACCAGAGGTGGTACGTCATCACATGCGCCTGGGGGTCTTCGCCAGCTTTGCCCTCAAACTTGGGACAATCTCCTGGTATCTTGGTGGGAACCGGAGGCCAATATGGATTATGTGAAATCGGATCATTGGTCAACTTTGAAACGTCCGACAGTTCCAAGGTAGCCAGGAACGGCAATGGAGGGTTAACTACCATGCCAATCCCAGGATAAGGTCCGGTACCCATGCTCCACGATGGTTGTGAATATCCCTGCCCCCACGGGTTCTGTCCCGCAGGATTCTGACCGTAGGGGGCATAATTCGTATAGCCAGACTGATTTGGATTCTGGTAACCATAGTGCGGGGCTTGATAACCAGAGTTCGTGCCCTGATTAGGTGTTTGCCCCGTATAAGCAGCGTTAGGATTTGGCTGCTGAGCGTAGGTAGAACCGGGTGGAGGAGGATGATACTGAGAGCCTCCAGGGTGGTTATAGTTCGGTTGAGACTGACCATGAGGATAATAACCACTCTGAGGATGAGTAGACTGCTGATAAGTGGAACCCTACGGAGCCTGGTACGTAGGGCGCAGCTGTTGATTTGGCTGCGGCATTGAATGAACAGGCTGTTGAGCAGAGTGAACGGAATGAGAGGGCTACCCTGAATGAACAGGTTGACCCGAGTGAGGGGGCGGCCCTGAATGAACAGGTTGGCCCGGATAAACAGGCGGCGCTGGTTGCGCAGGTTGACCTGGTTGTAAGTGAGCCCCAGGTTGCGCCGAATAAGCCGGCTGGCCTGGAGGCGGGACACCAGGTTGTACCGGATGACCCGGTTGGCTTGGTGGTGGAATAGGACCAGGTGCTTGCTGGAAACCAGTTTGACCTGAAGCAGAACCATAGGGTGGTCCTGGCTGATATGCAACGTTAGAGACAACAGGATACTGCGGTTGCATCGGTAGAGAAGGCTGGATTTGCCCCCCAGGACCATAGGCCGGTCCCTGTTGATACCCCGGCTGAGGCTGAGCAGGTTGACCAGCAGGGCTATAATATGGTCCTTGCGGATTGTACAATGGCCCTTGCTGGCCCGCAGAGTAGCCTTGGATGGGCTGTCCCTGTGGGTCGTACAGATAGCCAGGTTGACCTGCAGGTTGGCCTTGGAAAGGCTGTCCTTGCGGGTTATGAGCCTGGTTGTACGGTAAACCTTGAGCATACAGATAAGCCTCAGGAGCAGGAAGGCGCAAAATGTCCCCATGCTCGTCAAGCCGACCCGGAAAACCATACACGGGAGTGCCGTCCTGTGCATAGTGCGAAAAGAAAGATCGGTAAGGATCTTGGGGAATCTGTCCAGCTCCGGCGTTCGGCTGTTGCAAAAACAACCGATACTCCTCCGGAGAGATATTCTCCGGTATAGCAGTAGCTAGATAAACATCTTCAGGAGTTGGCCCAGCCCTAGTAGCCGAGACAACAGAAGAAGAAGCAGCCACACAAACAGTGGGCCGCACGGGAACAGAAGTGACGGGCGTCGAAGGAGACACCCCGGGTGTAGTGACGGCTGGCCTCGAAGCAGGAGATGATATTCCCATAGAGGCAGCAGCTGAAATAATCTGACCCAGAGATCTGTATCACTGCGGTAAAGAAGGACTGGCTGACGACGTGGTAGCCAGCTCAGAATCGTCTCCCTCAAACAATCTACGAGGGATGCACTGATAGTCATCAGACCCCAGAATTTCCTCACCAGAATCACTCATGGTTGATCCTGCCGTTAAATCACGCAAAAGACGGCGAGGACTAGGAGGAAAAACAGCAGCAACAAACGGTGAACCCGATGTAAGAGAAAGGAAATCAGCTCCTAATCTCAACTTAGACACAGGTTCCGAAAAGGGCCAATTGAACTCAACTGGTCCTCCAAAGGGTTGCTCGGCGAGAACCGGTCCCCCGTCAGGAAACTCGGAAACAACAGGCTGCTGCGGTTCAACAGAAGGCTGAGAAGCTTCTGAAGAATCGTCCGTGTGAGGACTACCAGTAGACGAAACCGAAGGTTCCGCCACTGTGGCAAAAGTCTAGAAGAAAAGAGCAAACACACACACGGGCTGAAAAAGAGTTAAGACACACGATCAAACAGTCAACAAGCAATGTCTAAACGGGTGTGTAATCGTGGGCGATTAATTTTACCACATTGGAAAGTAAGAAATTCTACCGTTTCATGTTTTAAGAGTCGAGAAACGATAAAAAGATGACTCTATCTCTTTCAGAGTTGATACAAGCGTGAAAGGACAAGCGCTTGACGGTCTTTTCAAGTTTAGGGAGTCGGAAAAGACCAAATGACTGCTCAGGAAAAACTAGGCACAAAGGGTGTACCAAATATCCGTGAACTGCAATATACACCTTGGTTTCAAAAATGAAACAGAAATCGACCAAGGACTTTCCGTACGTGCAGGTAGTCTCCCCGAATGCTGTGTTCGGTGTATCACGGGTATAGTGCGGCAGACTCGGCTTCCTGTGGATAAAGGATTGAAAACCTAGAGGGGTCTCCCTTTATATACGCGACGGTACGGGGAGCGCAAGTCCGTACTAGCGTTGTCTAAAGCCAACAGGCGAACGACAACTGCTAGGTTTAACGACGCCGGAACACGTCTCTAGCCTAGACCTTCTAAATATGTTTTGTTAAGTTCCAATGCTGCCTTAGGTTAATTGAATAAATTTTACAGTTGAACTTCAATTAAGTTTCAATTTCCAGGCCCTATCGTATGTAGTGTCTCGAAAGACTCCTAAATGCAAGCTATATGCCACAGTGCAACATTTCGTTCGATGAAAACTAGTTAAATAAGAGTTGAGAGCTTTTATACAAACGAAATTAACGGAATACAAACAACAAAGTCTCTAATGCAACTAATGCAATTGAAAGCTTTTCATTCAAAACACTAATCACTAGCGATATGGAAAAGATCACAATTTGCACTAATTAAAAACAAAAGAGATTTTTTTATTTTCAATGTTGAATAGCTAATGTGCACTGAAAACAAAAGGAACAATTTGAGAAATGATATCCAGGAGAGCGAAACACACAAGATTCACTCAACAATGCAAACAATCAGATCCCCAAACCGACCAAAGTCTCTCAAAGCAGAGAAAAGACTCAAAAGCTTCCGATGGACTGTGTGATCTAGGTCCAAAGCAAGGCAAACGATTTTCGAATGAAGGAAGGAACAATCACCCAAAAAACACAACAAAACAATCAAATACTGTTAAGAGAGCGTGGAGAGTCAATCAACAAGTTGACAGGACAATCAAGACACCTAAACTCCCAAGGAAGGCTCGATACACTAAGCCACTAGATGTCCTAGGGCTCGAAACGTGAAATCGGTAGATAGAAGCAAACAACCAAAGGGCAGAGGTGAATTCCAGCCAAACAAGACTCCAACACACTCAGGCAGTTAGGAAATCAAGAAGAAAAGCACTAGTCAAATCCAGAGAGCTCAAAAATGAAGAAACTCAAAAAACTCACAGGGGTGGCGCGACTGTGAGTGTGAAACTAGCGCCAGAAGCCAATTGGCGCAGGCTAGACAAAGGCAACATGCGCCAATTGGCGCGACTGTCAGGTTAAAAACCGCGCCAGTCGAGTTTCTCAATAAAAATTAAAAAAAAAGCTATTCCAGAAGCAGACCAATGCAGGCTAAGCAAACCAAGAAGCTAAAACAAAGAAAGAATCCAACCCAGAAGGTTCATCAAGCAAGGAAAAACGATCAAAGTGAAACAACATAAACGAGACAATGAAGACCGGACGATCTCCCCAGTGGAGTCGCCAATTTGTTGAGGAGGTAAATCCCCTCTGCGGACAGAGGCGATCCCTACTAGCCCAGCAGGGGTCTAGCAACAAACAAACAATGCTATGACGCAAGCTCCTAGTTACGAATGGAAAGACTAGGAATAGAAGCCTACCTGGATTCCAACGCTATAATCTGAAGAAGAAGTGTCCCCGTCCTTCAGCCCTGGCAGATCACAATCCCTCCACCATCTCCGCGGATGAACACCTGCACATAGAAGAAACAAACAGATACAAGCATAGGAACCAGCATGCGTAACTAAACATCGGTCAGAAAAGACATTACTCGCATTAACATGATGGAAAACGGAGTGGAACCATAATCATAGTCATCTATTAAGTAATAAACGAATAGAGGTTACAACCAAGTTCTGACGTCGCAGCCTCCTTCGAACGGGTCTCCGGTCATCCATGTCTCGCAAAGCTCGCCAAGGAAAGGGAAAACCTCTCCAGAGTCTCGTGACAATGGTCTCCTTACTTGAGTTGGTCTTAAGGGAAAGAGAGGATTCTTTACAACACAAAGGCTCTTGGGAATAGGGAGATGCAAAGCTTCAGCACTTCAAGACTAGCTTGCCATGGATTTGAGCAGGCTTTTATAGATGAGAAAGGAGGGAGTTGGGATCCCTATTATTATGGGATTGGCCCTATCAACAAGGAAGGTTCCATGGAAGGTGGCAAAACCACTTCCCTTCCATAGAACTCCCGCAGCCAAACCTCCCAACTCAAGATAGGCAATGGTTTGTGAGTTTGTTTGAACTCAACTTCCGCTATCCATATTTAAAAAACAGTCCCTAAAATGGGTGGCCGACTACTGCTCTATGAAAGAGCGCCAAGTGGCACGACCTCTTTGCAGGATTTTCCTCATTGGCGCGAGTATTGAACTGACTGCCCGCGCCAATGCAAAAAGGGATGTTTTTCATGATTTTTGCAAGGAGATGTCTCAAGGGAAAATAAAGCTCATGCTTAGAGGGATGCATTGATGATGTTTTCAAAGCATGACAATGTTCACAGGTCACGGAATGGGTCCTCCATTGTGCGGGATGGGGAATGGTAGGGACGGTGACAAATTACTGTGTAACACTGATGCACATTTTTTCTTCAACAATGTCATAACACGGTTTATTTTTTCCAAGCAATTAGTATCTGATCATGGGAAACATTTAGAGAACAAAATTTTCCAAGAACTATCCCAACACCTTGTTTTTTTTCTCATGAGTTTGTGTCCCCATATGACCCTCAAACCAACAGTTAGGTAGAATTTTTCAAAAATATCCTTAAAAATATGTTGTAGCATATGGTAAAAAATCACAAAACCAATTGTCACCACATAGTGTTAAAAACTCTATGGTCGTACTACAAAATAGTCAAAGCATCTTGGTTGATGCCTCCCTCCTAGTTATCCATCACGTGTATGCATTCCTTTATTCCCATCTCATTGTCTCAAATTTGAATAAAACCTTTCAAGTTCATGATCCATGCCTTTTTCAACATAATTTGAATGTGTAAAGGTTAGCTTCAATTTTTGATCATTTCACTTTTACACATATAACAAGTGATCAAAATCACATAGTTTATCACATAACTAACCATGTCATACACTGGAATGTATCACATATATACCATCAAGAAGAAACCATAAAGCACCATGTCCATCACATATATAATAAATCACATACATCACATGTAGAAATATGTACATCAAACACATCATGAAAGTCACCAAAAATATCTCCTCATATATATAGGTACAAAAAATAACAGTAAATCGACTGGCTCACATTCAGGAAAAATAAATCCTCAAAATACAGGGGAGCATCCTCACAATGGGTGCTTGACCTAGTACATACATAAAAAAATAAAAATCTAGGGACGGGGCCCTCTGTCCCTCTCCTGAGGTCCAATCTCTTCATCAGGAGCCAAAATAGGACGAGAAGTAGCCACCAACATTGCTATGTGTCGCAACATTGTTCAATGAGCTGGGTCACGTGCCATCATCATCTCCACCACGGCCTCACCAAGTCCCTCCCAACCCTCCTCAAGAACCCCCCTTGTTAAGGCATCGACTATACCCAAGGCATCCTCATATTTTCTCAGCTCTTCCTCAACACGCTTTCTTAGTCACTCCTCATAATCTCTCATCTTAAATTCCAAAGTTTCTAACTTCGCCTCTATTGCCTCGACGCTTTCATATCCACTCCATCTCCCTTGCATCATTAGATCTCAACCCCTCCCTAGAAGTACCATTGATCTCAAGATGTCATTTCAAGTCCTTCCCCCTCCTTAGGGTCTCGTCATCATTGTGATATAGCAAGACCACCAGCCAACCCCATCTGTCGTGGATCATTTCCTACTAAATAGGTTAATATTTGTCCATGTTGCCCTGAATCTGCAAGCAAAAAGACACAATATCAACATCATATAAATAATTAAATAAATAAAAAATTCTAGAGATACACACTATGGAATTTTAGGCTTCTAAATGGTCCTAAAATCAATTTCAAACTAGTGATTTTAGACTAGTAAAAGATATGAAACCAAAAATGAAAGAGAAGAAGAATTACATAGAAAATATTATTTTGGAGAGGCTTCATGAAAGGAATATGGAGATCTAAGGAAATCATGAAAATGATAACATTTTTTTTTGAAATCAATCATATGTGGGAAGTATTTTATCATAATAAGTGAATATCTTGCATCACTTAATCCACTCAATGAGCTTTTTGTTCACCAATGTTAATGATTGAAAATTTTATGGTTATTATTGTATATATCCAAATATTTAGTATTCGATTTTTATTTTCAAAGAATGTAATTAAGGACAACATCCTAGTCCAAGCTAACTTATCAAAATATATTGAATAAGGAAGAATCATATGAGAACCAAAAACAATAGATCAAGAATTTTAGAGAGAGAAATTATCATGATATTTTTTAATTATACTAAATTTAAAAAGAGTTTCTTCCCTAAAAGTGGAATATATTTCTTAACTTCTTATCACTTTTAAGATGCAAGGTTCATGACATCCCTCTACTTAAAGCTAAACTAATTCGCTATGAGTGGGTCTTCAAGAAAACATATAAATCAAATAGCTCACTTGAAAATAAAAAAAAACAATACTTGTAACCAAAGGATTTGCACAAAATGAAGACATTATGAGGAGGTTTTTTCATCCACAACAAAATAAAAGATCATCCATACAATATTTTCTTTATCAATGTAGAATAGATATAGATTGATCAGATACCACCTATACAACAATTGCTTTGTCAACTTAGAATGTATATAAGGGTTTTTCAATTGGATATGAAATTTACTCTCTTAAATGAAGACTTAGAAAAAATTGCGAAGAAAAATAATTAAAAGTATGTAATCTCATAAAATTGTTACATAAATAGGAGATAAGATAATGATTTGTAGTGTAAAAATATCTTTTCATTTTTTTTATAATAATTTGTTTTTTAAATCACAAATAAAATAGAAATAACATTCGTATATGAAATTCTTTACATTCACATATTACTATTATGGAAAATCAAAATCATTAATTGACCAATCATTTAAATTATCAATTAACAAGCATGTCTAACCCCAGACTAAACCAACTTTAAAAGTTCACAATATTAGAAATATATACTATAATAGTTACAAAGCAATTATTACACTATAAGGCATTTCTCTCCTAAGAACTTCTCACCATGCCACTTTGTACAATCTTGGGCCGTCGATTTTGGTGTTAGATGATAGAATTATTGTTAGTCATTGGATCATGGTTACATGTGTTAGGTGGAGGTAATTCGGGAAATTTCTTAAATAGTTTGAAATTTGTGAGCGCTTCTTATAAAGCTGCGGTGGATATATTCCTCCTCCATGGAAGGATTCACATTCCTCGGCCATGGAAGGATTCACAAAGATCAATTTTGGTGGTGCCCATTGATACTGGTTGTAGAATTTTTTTTACCAAAATAACTCAGTCCATTGCATGTTTATTTAAAGTAATTTATGACTAAAACTCCCATTGATTAGACTGGTTGTATACAATTTTTGTCACACACATCATATGCAAATGTGTAATAACTCGAAGCCAAAAATTTCTGAACTAAAACAATTAACTAAATATATTCAAATCTTGTAAGTAATTCTAATCTACATAATAAATACTTTATTAAACCATAAACCTGCCATGTTTTTTAACAAGAACAAAAATAGGATTTCAATTTTTTCAATTGGTCCTTGATTCACTGTTGATGTAAGGTTTTTTTTAAGCAAACATGGAGAAAACAACCAACAAATGAAGATAAGCGTGAGCTTCTTTACTATTAACCATAGATGTGTATTTATATTACATTGATGTGACTCTTGGATTCCACATTCCAAGGTCACTTGGAATTATTTTTTCCATTCACCTTCCACACCTAACCATGGAGGATTAGGTGTCCAACATTCCCCCCCTTAATCCGAAGGAGTAGGTGTGAGTCCAAGAAGATATCTGTAATACAAATCTGCAAAGTATGCATGGCACCACTTAGGCTGAATGAGCTCTCTGATATGTTAGCATAAAGAGGTGGTTTAAGGATGACCACCAACACTGGAACGCTTCGTGCAGTTCCTGGAACTCTTCAAAATCTAGAAAGAAGTTCAGGTCTTCTGCTATAGGAAGTGCTCATCTGTTGTGAAACCAGCTCCAAAAATAGAAGAAAAGAGATATCAACACCTTAGAAATATGCCACTTTGAGGGGGCAACCTCCAATACATTACAAGAATGAACAATTCTTGGATTATACAAATTACAAAACCTCCTTTCTATATATAGGACTCCATGGGGCCACAATGTAATCCTATTGGGGCCACAATGTAATTATATCCGACCTAACAATAATAATTTAAGGGCACAATAATAACAATATGGGGGTTACAGGGGTACAATAATAACAATAGGGGGGTTACACTAACAAAAATAAGGGACTATACTAGTAATATAGGGACCTAACATGCCCCTCTCCTTCAAAAAAGTGTTGTCCTCGATGCTTGAGTAGCTCTGGGTGCTTTTGTATAAAATTCTCAGCCTCCCGTGTAGAATCTTCAGTGGGTAAGTTCTTCCACTTGATGAGATACTCTGAAATTGATCAATTTTGTAGCTGTCGAGTTCTTGTTTCCGTGACTTCTTCAGGTTCCAATATGATTTTTCCTTCCTCATCAAGTTCTCGCAATATTGTTTGAACTAAAGTATTTTCACCTATAACCTTCAGGGATAATTTTAAGAACCCCCCTAAATTTTTATATATAAAAAATAGGCGAATCCCCATGATACATAGGAAAAATGGAAGGCGATTTTATTAATAATATAATATGCATATATAATTTTTTGGCGAATCTCTCACGAGATTATATTATCCTGTAAAATCATGGCGAATCACTAGTACAAATGGCGAATCACTACTACAAAATGCTGAATCCTTGTCTAGTGGAGTTCGGAGTGTTGGTTCCAATGAAGATATGGTAATTGAACCAGGAGTAGAAGGAAGAGAACCACCGAGACCAAGCATCGCACATGGTGACTCGTGAGGGAAGTAGTTCTGGTGTAGTTTGGAAAACACGTTCTTCTAGTTCTGCTAAGAGTAGTGTTGTTTGTCATGCTACTACTAGCACTGATATTGAGGTTGGAGAGGAGTTTGAGGAAAGGTAGCAGTGGTGGAGAATTACAAAGAGTACCCCATGATGGGCTCCATTTTTCCCTTTGGTATTTGTGCCTGCAAGACCTTTTGTCCATTGAACCAACAATTAGTCGTTCAACCAACAATCAACTTGAATGAGTTGATTAGGTACGAGTCAACTTATACTAATCTTCAAAACTATGCTTTGCACTATCCCATATTTATCACACTAATGCTACACAACATTGTGCATTTGCACCTAACTCTCAATAATTCTTTTCCAAGAAAAATCTATAATAAGAAAAATATTTTACTATATTCTAAAAGGTGAAGATGTCGAAATGATGCCACAAAGTGAAAGGAAATAAAATATCTTTCCTCAAACCACCAAATATATAAAGAAAACAATAATGATTATAATAATAGAACTGGATCTATCGATCTATCGATATATGCATGATATGAGAACCATAAGCATTCAAGAGACTAATTTCAAACTCAACAAAATCCTCTAAACAAGCAACAAACAAACCACTAAAATTTTCAAAGATATCAAGGCTAGACATTAACACAATTTCATGTACTTGAATAAGCCCATTGTTGCGTAGCGTTAGACTTCTTAAATTAGTTCTTTATCATTTAATACTATGACACTATCTATGTGAAAAGAAATAGGTCCCAACTTCATCAAATCTGATTTCATTTCCAATCAAATATCAAAACTAGCTTCGTTTCCAATACCAATATAAAATCACACATTTTCCAAATATCAATAATTATTTTCCAAGAAAATATAAAACTCGAAACTCAGCAAAATTCCCCAAACACAAGCAACATATATACCATTAAAATTTTCTAAGATGTCAAAGCTAGACATCAAGGTAGTTTCATGTACTTGAATGAGCCCATTGATGCTTTGCATTAGTCTTGTTAAATTATTTATTTATCATTTAATACTAGTCAAACGCTATCTATGTGAAAATAGGTCCCAAAATCATCAAATCCAGCTTCATTTCCTGTCACAAATAAGAAGCAAAAAATGTAAGGATTAAATATGAAACATCAATCTTAAAATAACACACATGAAAGAAATGTAGCTGCAATGTTACAATGAAAAATACAAAATATAGAACCCATTTTTACCTGAATTTGACATGTAGTAATCTTGCATGATCAACGGAACATGTATACCAAAATAAGAGTCCTAGGGTATTTCAATTTCCCAATTCTCATCTTGGTCATCATTTTCTACATTGTGAACATGATCTTCTCCAGATGTACTGTCATTATGAGCCTCCAAAACATTATGTTCTGTATCAAGTTCATTAGATAAATTTGTTATATTGTTTTCTTCCCTTCTATCACAATCTGATCGCCAAAGCGCTAGTGCTCTTTCATATGGAAAATTGTCAACGTCATACTTTGTTACATATAATCTTAAACATGTATCCACATGTTTATCAAGCTTGTTCCTCAACTTTGACTTCAAAAATGATAGTGCACTAAACATTCTCTCATCCTCCACTGATCCCAAAATCATAGTTTGACACAAATCTGCTAATTTAAAATATTCTGATATGTTTTCTTGCAGGCATTGGCTAGCACTTAAAGTATTCCATAATCTTGTTATAGCACCGTTTTCATTAGGATTCTCCAAAAAAGGATATTGCTTCCACATTGTTTCAGCAAAGCGTCCACCTTGTTGATACAATTTTGATGAATCTAAAATACCTTCAATCTATTCTCCATGTATCGAGACTTTCTTGCAAAAGTGGTCTACTAAACATTTTAATCTCTTTTGAAAATCGGCTTTTAAATTTCTTGAACATTGACAATTGTTCCAATATTGAGGGTATACCACACACATGGCCTCCAACAATTCATCTCGAGGAAATCATTCTCTTATCTCTGATGATAGTGATCTTGCAATTTCTATCAAATTTTGTCTCACTGAGATAACACTATTATCAAATTGGTCTCTTGACACGGGGCAATCTTTGGTGATTCGTCCTGTCTTAATAATATAATGAAAGGGGACCATATACCCATGCACTGTGATACATAGTATCCCTTTTTCATCAAACATCAAAAAAATTTCTGTATTTTCTATATTGATGATCTTAGTCCAACTTGTAAACTCTGGACCAGTAAAAGAGTTCGGCATCATATACAAATTATCCAATGCAAGGCATGCTGAATTTCTCGCATTTGTGTATTCGGCAATATACATTGTGCGATTCTGAGACATTTTCACAAGGACATTCATTTCATGTAGCATAGGAAGAATTCCAGCCAATGTCAATAATGTTTCTATATCAGTTAGTCGAAAAAGAAGATCTTGAGCTTTGTCTACATTGTAGCGATTTTCATACATCAACCCTACCAAAGATTTGAACTCACTAAATAGTCTTTGAGCTGGTCCATTTAATGAGATCCATATTGTATCAACATCTTTCAGTAGTTTTTCTCCATCCGTAACACCATATGCAAATTTTTGAAACTCTAAATATCGTTTGGGACTACGAGAAAAGTATGCATGAGTCTCACGTACAAGATCTTCAACTTTTGAAACTAATGGAAACTTGCTTACTATTTTAAATGCAAGATTCATCCTATGAGCCATACAATGAATATTAATCATATATGGTGAAGTTGATAGTTGTAGTCGAACACAAAGACCATTCCTTTGTCCTTGCATTACCGATGCTCCATCTACTCCAACACATACCAACTTTTTTGCAATCGTTAAATGATCCATACCACTTTCCTTCAAAGTATTAAGAACAAGTTCATAAATATTTTCAGCTGTAGAAGTCTCTCTCATGTTTTTAATCCCAAGTATATAGGAATGCCTAATATGGTCATTAACCATATAAATGCTCATGCAAATCCATGAAGTATTATCAATAGTTGTAACCTCATCCAAAGACAATGCCAAAAACCTAGCATTTTCAATCTCCTGTTTCAAATCATCAATTTCTACTTGAGCTAGATATCTTGCCCATTCCCAACCACTAGTTACGGACCAATGAGAAGATGGAAAGTTTGGCACGTGAAGAAAAGATAGAAATTTCATCTGATCTGGATAATATGTCATAGGACGACCTTTACATAAGATGTGAAATACAATGCTCAATTGTATCGTCTTGGATAACAAACTTCTTTCCATCGTCTTTTCAAATTGAGATATGATGGTTCCTCCACTTGCCTCAAGTTTCTTCTTATTTATTAAATATTTTTTGTATTCTTCCACACATTGGCTATGTCGGCATTCCTCAAAAGATTTCCATCTGACAATAGATTTCTCTTTACCATTTACAATTTTCTTTTCATAAACCTTTCCTGCATGCTTTTGTACTGTATCTAGCTTCATCTGAAATTTCACTACCTTGCAACTTTTCCAACTACACACAATACATTTAACTTCTCGTAAATCCTCATTTGTAGAAGGTATTTCTTCAATAAATGGAAAACTTGAGAGCCAATCATCTTGGAATTTTCTCCCTATGGTCCACTGGCCTTTTTTCCTTTTCCGTGAATGGTTTGTGTCACCTTCCAAGGAAATATCTTTAACATTTTCATCATTAATTTCTGTTGAAACTGCATTTATCTCACCCTGATCACTTGCGGAACCTATTGTTTCATCCATCATATGGATATCAGATACATTTTCACAAGAGTTAACATCTCTCTCAGTAATAGATTGTTCAAAGGAGCTTGAAGCATGAAGAGAATGTGTATTCTTGGATTGAGACTTTTTAAAGTATGATAATACATCAATTTGCCTTGATAGTTTCTTCCCAGGATTAGATTTTGACATCTCATTGAATATTCCAGAAGTAAAATTTCAAATCGATCTAGAAACCTGCATTAATAGTTTCCAAGAGTTGAGAATTACTAGATTTGTAAGTAGCTTTCAAAGTAAAATAAGTGTAATGTTCACAAAAACCATTATGCAATTTTTTATTAAAATGTTGTGCCAAGGCCCAAGCCCAAAAGAAAAAATAAATCATTATACACAAAACAATAACATCATGATTCATCATCTATAAAACAAAGAACATCATTCAAATATAAAATATAAAAAAATTTCCACTAAATTAAATCATATCTCCAAATCACCTAATGAACACTTGAAAGCTTTAAACAAAACAAAAAAATATTACAATAACTTTAATCATCCTTTCCAAAACACCTCTCCCTTAAGTTGTAAATAATTGGTTATAAGAAGTTGAAACATATCCTCTATCATTTTCCATGATAAAAGTGAGGAAGGAAACTAGTCAGTTACTAGTGATTCTTTTACTTATCAATGGAAAGAAATCCCTTAAGACATTGTCCTCCTATTGACCATAATTTCCTTTCCATAGTGAAACACGTCCAGTATGGCCATGAAATAACCTAAAAAGACTCAAATGTTTTCCATGATTTGTAAACACACGGGTGCCATGTAAAGTTTCAGGCCCAAAAAAGCACGTTTGGGATCCTATAAAGCAAAATTAATTATTGTATCAAACATTTAAAACTACTAATTAGCATTTAGTGTTTGTTATTTAACCAAGTTCCATTGAAATAACAGTCATGGGATGTTACCAAAGAGTTAACCAATAGATAAATGCACACCACAAATCATACATTCACTGGAACTTCCCCTCCCATGAATGACCATCTAAGGGAAAGGGGCAAAAAAGAAGAAAAGAAGTCAACGAATCACCAAAGTCAGCCAATGATTCTTAGTGTCAAATCATTGGAAACTAACTAAAAATCCTAAAACTCCTAAAACTTTTTGATTAGAAATTCCCCAAGAAATTTCACTTGGTTCATGAGAGAATGAAAGACAAGTGCAAATAAACTTCCATGAAAGACGAGTGCAAATATCCTTCCATGAATGGATATCACTCTCCAAAATCATTTTGGGCATATTCCAATATGTAGGAGCCAGGGAAACATGGTGCATAACAGCAGTCTATTGTGCCTGAATTTAAACTGCATCAAGGGAACATTTTCACTCTTCACACATTGAACATTGAAGACAATTAGTTAATGCCTGACATGACCATAGCAACAAAAGCATCAAGCAGAGACTATAACAAGATTATGTGAAAGTGAGAAAGAACACCCATCATGAAGCATCAAGTAATATCATCCACAACATCAACATCACTGTTGGGCAGATTTTGATCGCCTTCGCCTACTAGAAGTAACTTCTAGTGGTAAAGGTGGTTTTAAAGCTAATCTACGCGAACGACGAGGGGTAGGATTATGTTCTTCCACGATTGCTGATTAATTTTAACCAAAAATAAATAAACAAAAAGAGGGTAATGCTAGGCAAAAGGGTTTACCAGTAAACTATGAACTGCAGAATACCTCCTGGCAAGCCAAGAAGTACGGGCAGGAAATCTCCCCGAATGTTGTGTTTGGTGTATCACAATTTAAAGGCGGCCGACTCGGTTCACTATGGATGGATAGCACCTAAACGTTGTCCTCCAAAATATACCCGAAGGTACGTGGAGGCCCAAGTTCGTAATAACACTGTCTAATGCGAAACCGCACAGTGAGAGCACCACCTATATACTTATCATACTGTAACGCCACCCCAAGGGATGTGCTACGATATACTTACGTACGTGGGGTGAGATATCACACTCAGAATGTATCGCAGACAAGTAAATGATAGCTGCTATGTTTTACGACGCCGGAACACGTCTCTATCCTAGACCTTCTAAATGTTTTTTTTTTCTAAGTTAGAGTAATCTATTAACAATGAAAAATATAGTACATCTGGCCTAGGCCATAACTGTGCCTACAAAGAGGCAATTTAAGCTGATAGTGACTAGATTTTGGCTGCCCTGCAAGGGGCGCCAGCTTGAAAAACCCAAGACACAAAAAGTCCCACGCAGGGGATCGAGCTGGAAATTCATTAACTTGAGACTAAGAGCATAGCTATAACACTGGACCATAACAAGACTAGACCGCTGTAAATACTGAAACTGGTCTTTCAAAAAAATTGGACCAGAATTGAGAGAAACATTGAAACAGCAAAACACTCCCTCAGAGAGGGTCGAGAAAAAACAAAAGAGAAAATAAAGGAGGATCGGATTACTCATCAGGAGCAACCTCCTCGATCCTGCAACCGAAGTCTTCTGGTTCGCGTTGAGCAGTGGGAGATTCAGTGACAGTTTCCTGAACGCGAACTGTTTCATCCTACAAAGACGCCCTGGAAACCTTAGGCTGACCCCTCGTGTCCTGCTGCATCGTGTCCATATGAGCACCGTCGACTGGAGCTTGCTCTTCAGGTGGATTCTCCGGCAGGGGCTCCTCCAAGAAGACCACGGAGATGGCCACAGTAACGCGTGGTCTGTTGAGAGCACAATCGAACGAGAAGAGGGCCGTATGCGACTGAGCAAGCAGCGCATCCCCTGAAGGCGAATCTAACCTGTGGCCTGAGCGGAGCAAGCGCCCACGGAGGAGGCGAGGGAGGCTGTCAGAATGTGCAGAGGTGTCAGACGGGGAATAAGAAAGGGAAGGAGAATGCCTTATGGCAGAACGAGAAGACCCCCTCCTGCACCTCATCCTCTGCCGTAGCCTAGGCATTTTAGCAGCTTTAACCGGACTGGAGCTCTGAAGCGACTGAGGGAAATTCGCGGGAGGAATGCCCAGAACCACCGTCGCGGACAAACAAGAGCCAGCTACAGAAATGTGAATGCTTTCATCGGGCTGCAGACAACAGGTCAGACGGCTGCGCTTCCCTGTGGTGGTGTGCTCTCTGGCTCTGTCCAGAACTGAGTTACATCATGAATTCATTGGCTGGGGGACTAGCGGCTCCATGGCCTTTAACGTTCCCTTCCTGCAACACTCAAAACGCCGCATTGAATGACCAGGCTTGCAAATCTTATGCGAGATGTTGTTGCGGTAGTCGAGGCTGCCTCGAAACTCCCCTGCGATAATGAGAATCGCCATCATACCAAACGCCATTAAGAGCATGTTGTGGTGTATATACTGCGGGCAAGTGGTCTCAATGCAGCCATGAGGGATGGCATGTGGCCTCCCGTCCAACTGCTTGCGTCCTCTCACGCTCATTAACTGCACTAACACCCGCATCCGGGGGGTTCGCCTCCTTCTGAATTAGATTGTGGCAAATCCTCCTGTGGTCCTCTTTCTGGATAATGTCCAGCGTCCCTGTTCTGAGATTACTTCCACAATCAACCCCTAGATTGGAAAGTAAATCCGTAACCTTGTTGCCTTCTCTTCTGGTGTGCTTGAATAGGAGTGCCCTGTTTTCCTGTAACCATCTTTCCATAGTTTCCAATCTAGCTTCCAGATGCCAGCTGCTGGCAATCTGACGCGCTCAGGCCCCGTTGAGAAGTTGAGCTGCCATGTTGATGAGGATCTGAGAGTCGCCTTCAATCTCAATAGGGTGCAGCCCCGCCTGCTGTGAGAGAAGAAGGCCTTGCCATAATCCTTCCAGCTTCGCTGAGTTGTTTGTGTCCCAACCAATACTTCCTATGTACACAGCCAGGGGTGCACCTACGTGGTTCCTTATAATGCCCCCAAAGCCTACTTTGCCTGGATTTCCTTTTGAGGCACCATCAAAGTTGAGCTTATAGGTGTTCCTGGGGGGGGGGAGTCCATGTGTGGTGTAATTTGTCAGTGTTGAGGACAGTATGCTTCTGAACTTTGGGTTGAGTTTTAAGTCCCCAATTCTCCCATATGGCCTTTTCCTTGTCTAGAGTGGGAAAATCCTCGATGCTCCAGGACTGCATGTCTAGAGTTTCCATAAGATTGAGACAATAATTGCTCCAGATGATGTCTATCGAGGTCCTCTGATCCTTAAAAATGCGCTTGTTTCTCTCTTTCCAAATGGTCCAAAGGAGAAGGCCAGGGATGATTCTCCAGAGGTGATTGAGAATTCCGCTCTTGAAAGGATGTTGATGCCATTCACGCATGGCTCCTCTAATGTCTGTGTTGGGTTTGCAATTTCTTTGGCACCTGAAGCTCACTTTCTCCCACAGCTGAGAGGCAAGGGGACAAGCATGAAGGAGATGCTGTTGAGTTTCTTCATTATCCCCACAGTTGGGACAGATGGAGGGGCCATGAAAGTGCCTCTTACGTAGGTTGTCCCAAGTAAGTATTCGTTGGTGGCCAAGGAGCCAGAGGAATAGGGCAACTTTGGGCCATACTCCTAAATTCCAGATTTTGCCCCAAAGAGGATCTTTGGGCTCAGGATCCATACTGAGGATCTTGTAGGCCTCCCGAGTGGAGAAAGTTCCCTTAGGTGTGTGACCCCATCTTAAAATATCCTTATCGTGCGAAACCCTGATGCATCGATTTTTGAGATCATCGGTGATGGCTTGAATTTCTTGCTCATTCGCATTCCTGGCTATTCTGGTCGCCTGTTTCCATTGCCGATAACCCTGCTTATCGGTATCGTCCCAATATTGATTAACGGTCTCTAGCTGTCGATTATCCCAGTCAGGTTCCATGGACGGGTTGAAAGTATTGGTGAACTTTGGAAGTTGTTCCCATGAATCTGTCCAGAACCTTGCAGATGTGCCATTCCTTATCTCCCAGAAACTATGTTGTTGAATGAGAAGGTGGTGATATTTGGCTGAGTTCCAGATTATAGAACCATTCTCTTCCGGAGTGAGTCTAACTAGATCTTCCTGAGGTCGATTTTGGGCATATTTGGCCTTCCATAGAATGGCCCAAGGCTTTTCAGGGGCTGTTAGCCAGTTCCACCAAATCTTCACATTCATGATGGCATTGCTAAGGAGAGGATCTCGAAGGCCAATTCCTCCTTGCTCTTTGGGTTTGCAAACAGTGGACCATTGAACCAAGGCCCATTTTCGGTTGGTTCCTTTTGATCCCCAGAGAAAATTTCGTTGAAGGGCTTTAATCTTGTTGAGAGCCCATTTGGGAGCCGCCAAAATGGAGAAGAGGTAAAGGGGCATGGCTTGGAGAACGGATTTAATGAGAACCAGTCTACCAGTAATGTTTAGGGTGCGGAAAGTCCAGGAGGAGAGACGGGCTTCCAGCTTATCTAAGAGCTTGCGCCATGAGGCATGCTTGAGCGGGGTTGCAATGAGAGGTGCGCCCAGGTAGGTAGAAGGGAGGGAGGCTATAAAGAAGCCAAGGATACGGGCAATGGCTGATTGCGTTAGAGGAGGAGTGTGAAAGAAGAAGATCTGGGATTTAGAGTTGTTAATGCTGGCTCCTGAAGCATCGGAGAAGTCCTGTAGCAGGGATTTTAACTTGGAAGCTTCTTGTACAGATGGATAGCCAAAAACCATATTGTCATCCACGAACTATTGGTGAGTGACAGCAGGTGCATTATGAACAGAGATGCCCTGGATGAGCTGGGAGCTGAGAGCTGAGGAGAGAAGATGACCCAAACCTTCCGCCATCAGGACAAACAAGAAAGGGGAGAGTGGGTCTCCTTGGCAGATGCCTCTGGTGGGGGTGAAGGTGCGGGAAGGAGTCCCATTAATGAGAATGGAGAAGAACGAGGAGGAGATGAGAATATGTATCCATCGAACCCAAGTGGGAGAGAAGCCGAAAGCCAACAACATTTTTTGAATGTAGGTCCAGCTTAATTTATCAAATGCTTTGGAAAGATCGATTTTGAGAATCATACCTGCCTGTTTGAACTGCTTGAGCGAATGGATGATTTCATGAGTATGAATGATTCCATCTAAAATCTGCCTGCCTTCGACATATCCAGACTGCTCCGGTGAGATAAGAAGAGGCAGGAGAGGTTTTAGTCTGTTGGCAATTACCTTGGAGATGACTTTGTAGATCACATTGCATAAAGCAATGGGGCGATATTTGTCCGGCGTACTGGCCTCTTCTTATTTTGGGATGAGAGCTATGAATGTTGCATTTAAAGAAGGGAGAAGCCAATGCATTGCTCGAGATTCTTCTACAACCATCCAAACTTCCTCACCGATGAGGTCCCAAAACTGATGGTAAAAAGTGGTGGTGAACCCATCCGGTCTGGGAGCTTTGCCATCTTTGAGTTGCTTCATGGCTACATCTACTTCCTGCCTGGAAACTGGGTGAAGGAGCAGCTGATTGTGCTCATCCGTGATAATTTTTGGAATTTTTTGAATAATTTTTTTGATGGCAGTGCTCCTGTCCACGGGAGGTTCTTTGTGCACCGTCTGAAAGTGATCCAGGAACGCTCGCTCAATCTCGGCCTGATCTTCCACTTTCTCCCCTTCTTGATTCCTAATGGTTGTGATTGAGTTGTGCATATGCCTTTGTATTGTGGTTCGATGAAAGAATTTAGTATTTCTTTCACCTTCTTTCAGCCATCTAACCCTGGATTTTTGCCGCCAGAGTATTTCCTCTTGCTTTGATCGATCATCCAATTGGGTTTTGAGCTGCAGCTCCCGTGCCATTAGCTCGTCCGTATATCCATTCGTGATGATCTGTTGCTAGAGGGCTCTCATTTCCATATTGAGATCCTGTTGTGCCTGGAAAATGTTGCCAAAAGTGTTGTGGTTCCATTGCTTGATGAGATGTTTGAGACACTTGAGCTTACACTGGAATTGGAACATTTTTGACCCCTCAGGCTGCTTTAAGTTTCTCCACCAAGCACTGATGAGATCCTTGAAGGCGGGATGGGTGAGCCAGAATGCCTCAAAGCGAAAGGGGCGTTTTCTGGAATCGCCCAAACGCAGCCATTGTAAGGAAATGGGCCAATGGTCCAATCCAGATTGAGGCAGGATTGAGGCAGAGATATCACCCCCTAAGTGCACATCATTATCAGAAATTAGGAATCAATCCAGATTTGAGGTGATGTGTTGGCGTCCCGTTCTGCGATTGCTCCAGGTGTGAATGCCATTGTTGAACTGTAGATCTATTAGTAAATTGTTTTGTATAAAGTCCTTGAAGTGTTCGCTTTCTGGTTCAAGCTTAGCCCGGCCTCCCTTTTTTTCCTCCAGGCATGTGATCATGTTGAAATAACCTCCTAGAATCCAGAGAGGATGGGTTCGGGCATTGTTTAACACTTCCAATGTATCCAGGAGTGCCATTTTCCTACCCGCTTCCTGAGGAAAGTATACATTCGAGAGATGTCCATGGACGTTGGTGCCGATGATGTAGAAGGTGGCTTGGATGTGGTGTTGGGAGGCGTGGAAATCCGAAAGCGTGATGGCTTGGGTATTCCAAGCAATGGCGAGCCCTCCAGAAGCGCCCGAAGCATCGACTGCCACAGAGTGACTGTCCGGCCAAGCGCTAGAGAGGATTTTGCCAAGAGTGCTACTATTACATTTGGTTTCCTGTATGAAAAGGATCTGTGGTTTCTCCAACTTTATCAAGTTTTTGATCATTCTTGATTTCCCTGGACTGTTTAGTCCTCTAACATTCCATGAGCTGAGCTTCATAGTTCACTATGGGGGAGGAGTTTGTAGTACTTCGTCAACTTGGCATATCTTCCTGATTCAACCAGGAGTTTCCCAACTGTAATGGTACGTTCCAAATCAGTTTTCCGGCCTCGTTTCTTGGAGTCCTTGATTGATTGATAACCATCCCATTTGCTTCCTGGCTGGATTCCTAGCTCTTTTTTTTGAAAAGCTCTGGAAATGATGACTTCCAGCCTGTCTAACTGTTGGTCTAGAATCTTATCAAATTCCTTTCTTTTGCAAGCCAGTTCAAGTTCCAGAATGTCCAGCCCAGTGAGATCGATACTCTTGGGTTCGACTTCCATATTTTGAGCTTGGCTGCTGCCTTCCAGGTGCTGAGTTGGAATGCAATCCACATCCATTCCATTCGGCTTCCAGTCTGGATCTACGGGGATTTCTTCCGAGGAGAGACCTTGTTCCTTCGAAGCCCTGGGAGGGGGTTTGGAGTTGGGCGGAGGAGGATTCGGAGTGTTGTTGGCCTGGTGGGAGGCTGATTGATCAGTGGGGGGAAGGTTTTCTGAGTCGGAGGCAAGAGCTTCAAAGCTATTACTGGTAGATGGATTAGAGGAGGGCTGAGCCAAGGGTTTTTTCCCATTGGAGTTCTTCTTCTGGGATCTTCGACGGTTGGTGACTTTTGTGAAACCTTCCGGATCAGAAGCTTCAGGGGGATTGGGGGTTTGAGGCTTGGCATTGAGAGGGCAATCCAGAAATAGGTGTCCATGTACATGACATTTACGGCAGCGGAAGGGGACATGCTCAAAATCCAGAGGTTTAATCCACTCAAAGTCGTCGTGAAAGAGACTTACCGAGTCAGGGAGAGCTTGGTCCAGACGCATAAAGACACAGATGCGAGCATATGAGGTGTAACGGCGTAACTTTGTCTCCTCTGCGATTTTGATGAACTGTCCCAAACCCTTTGCAATGTCTTTGAGAGATTCCTCGTCCCAATACTCCAGGGGGAGCGAGTAGAGTCTAATCCAGACAGGGGCCCAGCTAAAATCTTCCTTGGCAGGGTTGAATCTCTCAACCCAGTCTCTCAGGTAAAGGCCAGCTGAGTTGAAAAAATAAGTTCCTTCATCCAGGACTCTGTTTCTGTTCTCTATACAGATGAAAATAGCTGTGAAAAAACCTTTTGGGCCAAGTTGGAGGACGACCTGCCCTTTGGGTTTCCACTTGGCAGCTATCCATCCGTGCAAAGCTTTTTCCGTGGGCCAGAAACCTATAAATTTTCCAATTAGAGCGTGTTCCTTCATGTACTGAATCCTTCCATTGATCCTGTGGCTGGGCAGCTCGATTTTGGGCCGTTCTGCCGCTATCGGCTTGCATGTGGCTGATTTCGCCTGGGGTGTTTCCTTTTTTCCCGAATCTTCTTCCTGTATCTCTTTCTGCATGTCAGGTGCACCAGCTTTTTCTTCAGAATGACGTTTGTCTTCTGCTTCCAGATTGATTGTGTTAGGGGTCGATTGCTTTGTATTATCCCCGTCCACTTGTTTGTCATTTTGTGAGGGGGAAGAACCTCCACTTCCCCCCGTCGGGCCTGCCATGGCAGGCGAACCAGCGTCCGTCCTCAGCAGAGCAGCAGGAGCGAACCTGGGTGAAGCTAGGGTATGAATCAGGTGTCGGCGCTGAAGCAGGGGTCGCGCATAAACCCTAGTGCATGAACCCTAGCGCAACGTCCGAAGCTCCGAGCCAAAATGCCCCTTCTAAATGTTATTGTTATGGTTCCAATGCATTTTTAGATAAATTGAGATTAATTTTATGTTGATCTTGCTTAACAATTTGCCTTTCAATGGTACCGCGATGATGTATGTAGAAATTCCTAAATGCAAACTAAGAATGATAAGCAAACTTTTCACTTTTAGTTTTTCAATGAAAGACCTAACTACAAAGGGAAGAGAGCAAATAATTTTGTGAGCAAGAAAATCAATGAACAAAAGAAAACATTGAGCACAAAACTAAATGCAGATTTCCTAATGTTCCTTTTTTGCAAAAAAAAACACAATCCTACATGCAAATGCAAGTTTTTCTTTTCAGTTCCTTTAATGTTATGAATGCAAAAAAGAAACTAAGTGCATCAAACAAATGCTTTTTACTTTTTGAGAAATGAAGAATATGAACGAAAATTGTATAACTGCCATCATTGCCAGCGTATACATGCCATTTACAAAATGTCAAGGAACTAGATTAAGAAGAGATATCTCAAAGATCAAATTAAAAAGGAAAATAAAACAATCATCATGATACAAGAAACAAAAATATCAGATGTCTTAAATATCAGATTTTCTCTAACTGACAACAATTTTCTTTCTGTCTGCTCAATATTAGTTCTTATTTTTATGTTATCCATTCTCATTTATTTAAAATTCTCATAAAATTTACATAAAAGGTCCTACAATTCCCTAATTTATTCTTCATTTTGAGGTTTTATTTGAATTCATCACATTTACTTTTCATTTATAAGGTCTACTTCCTTTTCTTCGTAATTGAATATTTCTCTGAGGAACATGTCCAAAGAAATTATAGCTTATTTTTCCAACGAATTTCCATAATCGGAATCAAGCTTAAAAAAACATCTATGAACCAGGTTCACTTATGAGAATTAACTACATTCTATTTTTTAATAAGAAAAAGGAGGCTTGTATCAAGATAAGACAATCTCTCCATGCAAGGAACAATTTCCAAAGTATAATATTAAATGAATTCCTAAATGTAAGCTATTAACTTCTCTATGGTAGTATCAAACTGGTGTTTCAAGTCAGGATGAAATCATGAGGAGGCTTTCATTGATATTTACTTTTCTGAAAGATATTTTCTAAAGGAATCTACCTCAAAATGTAAGGAATCTCTGTCATTTGCATTTTGAGCGGCTTGAAAATCCATTTCATGTGGCCCAAACATATCCTACCACCTGGAATCCATAATGTTTTACCTACCACTCAACATCTAGATCCCAATTTTTTCTCTATCCACTTAACACCAACATTTCAACTGTCGCGCACTCTTGAAATATGAAATATGCATACTGTGTTATTTGCACTATCATAATGATATCCAAAATCTAGACCTTTCTTTAAAATCCAAATATTCAAATATCTAGATTTTAAAGAAAGACCCAGATTCAAATTTTCTAAGTTATGAGTTTTCCTTGCTATAATGTTTTGCCTTAATTATTGGGATATCTTAATCATTCTACTCAGTTCCAACTCACCCACTTGTCCACTTGCATCTGACATCACATGTGGCCTATGATATTTCTAACATATCACTTGGGTTATCATAAGTTTTTGCATGTTAGGTTATGTGGCATCACAAATGTGAAATTATGTTGTGTTAGATGTATCATCATTAATAATGTGTGTTATCTCAGATGAGTCATCCTATATGGAACCCAAATCTGGGATATCTAGATTTAGTGTTCCTCTACTCATATTATAGATCATAGATATTAGCATCCTATCTCTAAGCCATCCATATATCCAAAATTTCTCACCTGACTACTCTTCACTTACATGGTATATGACTTAACATCCAACATGTCATTCTTTATGGCATGTGACGTGTCATTCAGATCTATGTATCTATCTCTTCACTTTAATCTTTATGATATTCATTTCTTCTGGATTACAGAATGTCCATCCATCCAAATTTCACTCTAGGAATGTTTTTTACCATTCAAATCCTTTTTTCCTCGAATACAAAACATACAACCTTCCAAATTTTCCTATAGGAATGATTTTTACCATTTAAATATCTAGAAATGTGGCTATTTGGCTTCCTTAGTAATTTAGTGGTTTCATTTTTTGGTGTTCTCTGTTATGTCCATTCTGCTATTGGTAATAGGTTTTGTCCATTTTTATTTTGGAGATATGGGTTAGTGGTTTTAATTATTTTGGAAGTTGGATTTTTGTAGCTCATTTTGGCTTAGTTTTTTGGAGACTCATAAGGGCATGAAAATATACCAAAGTTCTAATATGTACATTGAATACGATTGTATGATAATGAAATATATCTACCATGTTTCATAGTGACACTTCCTCTGCATTCCCAGCCTTCCTCTGCGTTCCCAGCGTTCCCATCTATTGGTATGGTGCTAAATGAGCATTGGTATGGTTATCAGACCCACTGCGCATAATTATTTTTGGGCTTTTAAGTTGCTTTGGTCTGAGAGAGGTTGATCAAATACACTAATATCACACATGAATTTTTCAACAATAGGGTGAATGTATTGCTCTTCCAGGAAGCACCAAAAGCGCTTGTATTTGTGATAACATTTGATATAAAATCTAACAAGCTCCCTCCTTCCCCATGCCAATGGTGCTTCTCATTACTCATAAGTAAAACAAGAGAGTGGGGGATATTTTTTTTTGGAATGCCTTAATGCCCTCTCTAGAGAATGACCAATACAGTAAATTTTTGCACAACTCATCAACCCACCCTTCATTGTTTTCCTTGAGTTCTCTTACCTCTATCAAAACTTTTATAAGACTTTTGTTGCCTCATCAAGACATGCTGCATGCTCTGAAACAGATTGACTATTATTTCTACCATTTTCCACAAACAAATTACTTTAAATCTTCTCATCATCATGAACTTGAGGATTTGAATTATTGTTCCCATTGTTATTCTGCTCCACAATTGATACATATACACAACATCTGGCATGATGTCCTTTCCGATGGTTTCCTGCCACATGATGCCACTCTGCATGTTTCAGTAGACCACCAAATTTTCCCCCTTTGAATTCAACCTGAGTGGTCTCTTCATTTTCTGTCTGTGTCTAAAAAGAATCAAACCCTCAAGCTCTTTCCCCAAATTACCCTGGATCTATTTATTAATAAACAAAGATGTTGAAAAAGTGGCATCCATCATGTGCTTTATAATTAAACTCCACGTATAGGGATAGAATGCCCTTGCAATAGCTTGCACTGGCTATAACTGTACAGAAGATAAGTGACATTCCATTTAAATATTAGTGGTGTATGAAATTGTGGCACTGGAATGAATATCAAATGTTCTATTTACTTATGCAAATTTCAGAATTGAAAAATAGCATCCATCTGCAGCTTTGGTCACTTGTGTTATAATCTGTAGCTTCCAAGTTTGAAGGCATCTAAAAAAAGACCTAAGTAGACTCCCGCTTTCTAGAAGTTTTCTGTAACTAGATACTGTAGCTTGGCTATGGGTATGGGGTTTCTATACACAACAATGCCAATTCCCTCAATTGCAGCAAATACAATACCAGCTACTAAAACATCCCAATCACCTATTTTCCCAATGATTGTAGCTAATGCATTTGCTGTATAATAAGTTAATAACCTAGAGCAGGACGAAAGTTTTCACTGGAAAATTGCTTCAAGCTCCATTAATTTTCTTTGAGAGTTGACTTGCACTTGCACGAACTACTCTACCCAAGAGACTGTTACCAAGCCTTGATGTCCTGGTATCTCTTCATTGAAAGTGCCACCACTTTAGCACTTATTTTTTTCACTTTGTTTCTCGCTCTCAGTATTATTTTCTCTCCTCTTATGTTTGAAAACCAAAAAAAATATAGAAATCTCCATTATGCTCAGTGTTTCTGCTGAAGCAATGCCCAAAACCTCATCGTACTCCTACTAATTGGCAAGATTACAATGAGCCCGACTAACAACCTAGATTCCCATTTCAATTTCTAAAAAAAAAACTCCTTTCTAGAATTTACATGGCTCCCTTAAGGTGATGCTCGAAAGAAGAAATAGAAAACCAGAAACAACATTGTGTCACATTGCTTCTTGTCATTAAATCTTCCAACTACAGTGACAAAATACAGTGAAAGAAAAAATAATGAATGCAATCCAGCATCCCAAAAAACTGATGATATTGAGCTTCGGTTAACGATATAAACATTTCCAAAATCCAGTTTCACCTTTTTAGTAGACAAGTCCCTAAGAGTGGGAGTGTCACAAGGGTGGCATAGTGAGAGGATTTATTCACCCTATAATCTTCCATAATTAACCTTATCCTCGTAGAATTTGACCACTGAAAAGGAAAAGGCACTCAGCGTCACTGTAGCTGAGAAAATAAGCAGAAGCCTCATACTCCAAGGCATCACACTAGAAAACTGCCAAAACCAAGATGTAAATATCTAGCAACTAAAATCATGAAGCCTCCCAATGAAAGCAACACACATTATAGATGGAAATATTTTTTTAGTAAAGAGAATGGGCAATGCCAACTACATAGAATAAGAATAATATTTTTCATTTGTATTCTTATGCAACATTTCTGTTTTTGATTCAGGAAAACAAAATGATGGTTTCAACCATTTAAGGATTTGGGGCTACTATTTTATCAAAATTGCATGAATATCAACTAAAAACACAAGTCCAAAGCCCATTGATGTCCACTCATTATGAAAACTTAAGACTTGGGTCATATGGAAAATGGATAAGATTGATCACAAACATAAAATGAAGGAATACACTAGAGAAACCATCTCATTTAAGTCCCTGTACAGTTCTTTATCTACATATCCATTGACTTGTTATGACACAGGTGGTGAAGAAGGTCCAGAATCCAATCAAGAAGCAAGATAACCCAAATCATGCATGCCACCATATCCTCTAATATCCTTCCAACTCTTCCTGAAGAACTGCTGATCCATTGACATGAATTATTGCTCTTCATGATTATTAACACCCAACTGCAAAATCTAAGGACTTTATAGCTCAACAAAGTAGCTATACTAGACTCAAAATTAACATTTTTTGAGTTCAATGATAGATCCATCTCCTGCTTTTGAAAAACCTATGGACCAATTTCATCTTTGGGCCAAATGTATACAGCCAAATGCTGAAAACCACCAATCATCATACTAAGTATGGTCCTCTGTTTTTTCTGTCAAATATGGGAACCCAACTCAAGATCTGTGACAATTTTGCCTGGGGGATCCATTAAAACTTATGTGGTTACTCTTGATTTCCCAAGCAGAGAAAAACAACAATCTTTCTCAGTATTCGGATCTCAATTCTCTTGTCAGATTTCAATCCAAAAGGTTTAATGGTTTTCATATGGGATCAAGTAATTTAGAACCTTGCAACATATATTGTCAAAAATAATTTCACCATGAAGCACAAGTTAGAAAAGAAGCCCCAAAACCTTTACTCTTACATAATTTATGAAAAAAAACATGTAGCAATAGAGTCTATGGTAGTTTCAAGTAGCATAAATATCCTTGTATATGCACAATTCAGTCCTTTTATTGACTCATGGTCCTCTGTTAAAACAAGCTCACTGCTTGACATACTCAATATAGATTGTTAACAAAAGCATCCAAACACATTTTACTATGATACCCCTATACTCAACTGTGTATCGACATATATAATTCATTAAAAAACCCTTCTCTTCCCAATACCAATCCTGATGAGAGAAATTCCAACCATATACATATGAACTCGAACATTGAAACCCATCTATAAGTAAATGTCATAAGTCATAGTTTTTTAAAGGAGTATCCGATCAAATCAGTAGATCAAAAACAACATTTAGATTTTATGGTGCAGTTGGTTCTGCATACAAAAAATTAGTGAAAATATTATGACCATAGTTCAAATTGTTTCATCCCACTCAGCCAAAACATCCCTTACTCAATAGTAGCAATATGTCCTTTATATCTTAGGGAAATCTTTTTAGTAGTTACTCTTGCAATATTTAGTGACTGATCATAGAATAGTATTGTCGAACATGAGTCGTTGAAAAAGGGTTTTGGGGATCCAAATCACAACCAATCAAACCATACAATGATATGTTATCTATAGTATCATTAAGGGTAGATCAATAAAAGGCACTCAGCGTCACTGTAGCAGAGAAAATAAGCAGAAGCCTCATACTCCAAGGCATAACACTAGAAAACTGCCAAAACCAAGATGTAAATATCTAGCAACTAAAATCATGAAGCCTCCCAATGAAAGCAACACACATTATAGATGGAAATTTTTTTTTAGTAAAGAGAATGGGCAATGCCAACTACATAGAATAAGAATAATATTTTTCATTTGTATTCTTATGCAACATTTCTGTTTGTGATTCAGGAAAACAAAATGATGGTTTCTACCATTTAAAGTTTGGAGCTACTATTTTATCAAAATTACATGAATATCAACTAAAAACACAAGTCTAAAGCCCATTGATGTCCACTCATTATGAAAACTTAAGACTTGGGTCATATGGAAAAATGGATAAGATTGATCACAAACATAAAATGAAGGAATACACCAGAGAAACCGTCTCATTTAAGTCCCTGTACAGTTCTTTATCTACATATCCATTGACTTGTTATGACACAGGTGGTGAAGAAGGTCCATAATCCAATCAAGTAGCAAGATAACTCAAATCATGCATGCCACCATATCCTCTAATATCCTTCCAGCTCTTCCTGAAGAACTGCTGATCCATTGACATGAATTGTTGCTCTTCATGATTATTAACACCCAACTGCAAAATCTAAGGACTTTACAGCTCAACAATGTAGCTATACTAGACTCAAAATTAACATTTTTTGAGTTCAATGATAGATCCATCTCCTGCTTCTGAAAAACCTATGGACCAATTTCATCTTTGGGCCAAATGTATACAGCCAAATGCTGAAAACCACCAATCATCATACTAAGTATGGTCCTCTATTTTTTCTGTCAAATATGAGAACCCAACTCAAGATCTGTGACAATTTCCCTGGGGGATCCATTAAAACTTATGTGGTTACTCTTGATTTCCCAAGCAGAGAAAAACAACAATCTTTCTCAGTATTCAGATCTCAATTCTCTTGTCAGATTTCAATCCAAAAGGTTCAATGGTTTTCATATGGGATCAAGTAATTTAGAACCTTGCAACATATAGTGTCAAAAATAATTTCACCATGAAGCACAAGTTAGAAAAGAATCCCCAAAACCTTTACTCTTACATAATTTCTGAAAAAACACATGTAGCAATAGAGTCTATGGTAGTTTCAAGTAGCATAAATATCCTTGTATATGCACAATTTAGTCCTTTTATTCACTCATGGTCCTCTGTTAAAACAAGCTCACTGCTTGACATACTCAATATAGATTGTTAACAAAAACATCCAAACACATTTTACTATGATATCCCTATACTCAACTGTGTATCGACATATATAATGCATTAAAAAACCCTTCTCTTCCCAATACCAATCCCGATGAGAGAAATTCCAACCATATACATATGAACTCGAACATTGAAACCCATCTATAAGTAAATGTCATAAGTCATAGTTTTTTAAAGGAGTATCCGATCAAATCAGTAGATCAAAAACAACATTTAGATTTTATGGTGCAGATGGTTCTGCATACAATAAATTAGTGAAAAAAATATGACCATAGTTCAAATTGTTTCATCCCACTCAGCCAAAACGTCCCTTACTCAATAGTAGCAATATGTCCTTTATATCTTAGGGAAATCTTTTTAGTAGTTACTCTTGCAATATTTAGTGACTGATCATAGAATAGTATTGTCGAACATGAGTCATTGAAAAAGGGTCTTGGGGATCCAAATCACAACCAATCAAATCATACAATGATATGTTATCTATAGTATCATTAAGTGTAGATCAATAAAAGGCACTCAGCATCACTGTAGCAGAGAAAATAAGCATAAGCCTCGTACTCCAAGGCATCACACTAGAAAACTGCCAAAACCAAGATGTAAATATCTAGCAACTAAAATCAGGAAGCCTCCCAATGAAAGCAACACACATTATAGATGGAAATATTTTTTTAGTAAAGAGAATGGGCAATGCCAACTACATAGAATAAGAATAATCTTTTTTCATTTGTGTTCTTATACAACATTTCTGTTTTTTGATTCGGGGAAAACGAAATGATGGCTTCAACCATTTAGAGTTTGGGAATACTATTTTATCACAATTGTGAATATCAACTAAAAACACAAGTCCAAAGCCCATTGATGTCCACTCATTATGAAAACTTAAGACTTGGGTCATATGGAAAAATGGATAAGATTGATCACAAACATAAAATGAAGGAATACACCAGAGAAACCATCTCATCTAAGTCCCTGTAAAGTTCTTTATCTACATATCCATTGACTTGTTATGACACAGGTGGTGAAGGTGGTCCAGAATCCAATCAAGTAGCAAGATAACCCAAATCATGCATGCCACCATATCCTCTAATATCCTTCGAGCTCTTCCTGAAGAACTGCTGATCCATTGACATGAATTGTTGCTCTTCATGATTATTAACACCCAACTACAAAATCTAAGGACTTTATAGCTCAACTTCATATCATTGGTGACACCTTTGTCATGTTGGAGTTTACAATTCTGTCACAGGAGCACTGTCATCATAATGAGAATTATGTCACTGATATCAAGGAGTTGAGATTAACAACAAGTCCTTATAGACTAGAGCAAGTCCTTATAGACTAGGGTTATTTCCTTCATTAAAATGCAACAAGATCATCCTCAAAAAATTTTATTATCATATCGGAGAGATCATATTGTATAGCTGTTCGATGATCTTAATACAAATCATGAAAGACAATGTTCTATGGGTTGGGCCGTGCTATAGAAAAGGCGATGTGAGGTATGTAGATCCATAATAGGCATTAAAGAACTAGTGAAGTCGCCAAACTAGTTTCCTGGGCAAGACAACATTTCATTGAAGCCATCAATCCACGTGACAACACATTGTGTCATATAATTGGGCGAACCATGGAGACGATGCGAGTCTTGATGGATGTGAATCTCAAGATGAGAACCAGCAAGTGGTTAAATTGCAACCTTTGAATCTCATAAAGAAAACGAAATGATGCATATAGCGGAGAACTGTGCCTCTGTCTTACCGTTAAATCAGAATGTGCAACATACATAGAGATTCTAAAATGAGGCCTTTTACTATCCCAGAGATGCAACATTTGAAGACCCAACAATGATGCACATCCAATCATTAAAATACCCAATCCATTGAGCAACGAGAGTTCTGAGGCTATAAGAAATGAGTATGCTTGTGCCAAAAGAGATGTGATTCCCTGAGCCCTTTCATAGAATAAGATAGATGAAAATCTCAAAACAGAGACATATCTATCCATGTTGTAATGTCATATCACTCTATTGCCAAACAAGTTTGAGATTATGGTGCAATCATAATTATGATGCCAATGAAGGTCATCCTTCGGTACGACAAGCCACTCTACGTACGAGTTATGTCAATCAATAGAAAGATGACATCGAGTGTTTCATCCTCCGTGAAACTATCACTGCCAGGAAAAACCTTCAGCGGCAGATGCTTTCTACCATTGTCATGCCAAAAACCAAAGAAACTTAAGAGACATATTGATAACAATATAGTTGATTAACGGTGAGACCCAAACACATTGCATACAAACCTCAGAGAATCTATCATCCGAAACTATTTCTTGGGCTTGGCTTCTCCTAGCTCTCATACCATTTTAAATTTAGATAACCATGGTGTTCTATGCTTGATGTACTTTAACTTCAATCTAAGGACTTTATAGCTCAACTTCATATCATTGGTGACACCTTTGTCATGTTGGATTTTACAATTATGTCACAGGAGCACTGTCATCATAATGAGAATTATGTCACTGATATCAAGGAGTTGAGATTAACAACAAGTCCTTATAGACTAGAGTTATTTCCTTCAATAAAATGCAACAAGATCATCCTAAAAATTTTGTTATCACATCAGAGATCATATTTTGTGTAACTGTTCAGTGATCTTAATACAAATCATAGAGGAAAAGCTACTATAGGTTGGCTGGTATTTCTAGAAAGGCGATGCCCAAGGGTATATGAAACCATAATAGGCATTAAGAACTAAACAAGTCGCCAAACTACTTAAAGTGAGCAAGACACTGTTAATTGAGCCATCCATCCACGTGACAACACATTGTGTCATATAATTTGACTGAACCATGGAGACAGTGCGAGTATGTGAGAGAGTGGATGTGAATCTCAAGATGAGGAACCAGCAAGTGGATTAGAGTACAACCTTTAGATCTCATAAAGAAAATGAAATGATGCATATGCGGAGAACTGTGCCTCTGTCTTACCGTTAAATCAGAATGTGTAACATACATAGAGATTCTAAAATGAGGCCTTTTACTATCCCGGAGATGCAACATTTGAAGACCCAACAATGATGCACATCCAATCATTAAAAGACCCAATCCATTGAGCAACGAGAGTTCTGAGGCTATAAGAAACGAGTATGCTTATGCCAAAAGAGATGTGATTCCCTCAGCCCTTTCGTAGAATAAGAATAAGATAGATCAAAATCTCAAAACAGAGACATATCTATCCATGTTGTAATGTCATATCACTCTATTGCCAAACAAGTTTGAGATTATGGTGCAATCATAATTATGATGCCAATGAAGGCCATCCTTGATCTGACAAACCATACTACCGATACTAATTATGTCAATCAAGCGAAGATGACATAGAGTGTTTCATCCTCCATGAAACTATCACTGCCAGGAAAAACCTTTAGCAGCACTGAGCAGATGCTTTCTACCATTGTCATGCCAGAAACCAAAGAAACTTAAGAGACATATTGATAACACTATAGTTGATTAACGGTGAGACCCAAACACATTGCATACAAACCTCGGAGAATCTATCATCAAAACTATTTCTTGGGCTTGGCTTCTCTCAAGCTCTCATACCATGTTAAATTTAGATAACCATGGTGTTCTATGTCGATGTACTTTTAGCAATGCAAGGACTTTGTAAACTCAAATTCATATCATTGGTGACACCTTTGTCATGTTGGAGTTTACAATTCTGTCATGGGAGCACTGTCATCAAAATGAGAATTATGTCACTGATATCAAGGAGTAGAGATTAACAACAAGTCCTTATAGACTGGGGTTAGTTCCTTCATTAAAATGCAACGAGATCATCCGCAACATTTTATTATCATAGCAGAGATCATATTCTTATGTAACTGTTCAGTGATCTTAATACAAATCATAGAGAACGAGCTACTATAGGTTGGCGGGTCTTTCTAGAAAGGTGATGCCCAAGGGTATATGAAACCATAATAGGTAGTAAGAACTAAACAAGTCGCCAAAGTACTTAAAGTGAGCAAGATACTGTTCATCGAGCCATCCATCCACGTGATAGCATATTGTGTCATATAATTTAATTGAACCATGGAGACAGTGCGAGACTTCAGAGAGTGGATGCGAATCTCAAGATGAGGAACCAGCAAGCGGATTAGAGTACAGCCTTTAGATCTCATAAAAAAAACGAAATGATTGCATATAGCAGAGCATTGTGCCTGTGTCTTGCCATTAAATTGGAATCTGTGACATACATAGAGATTCTAAAATGAGGCCTTTTACTATCCCAGAGATGCAACATTTTAAGATTGAGAGCATGACAATGATGCACATCCAATCATTAAAAGACCCAATCCATTGAGGCAATAAGAAGTGTGTATGCTTGTGCCAAAAGGGATGTGATTCCCTGAGCCCTTTCGTAGAATAAGATAGATGAAAATCTCAAAACAGAGACATATTGATCCATGCTGTAATGCCATGTCACTTTATTGCCAAACATGTTTGAGATGATGGTGAAATCATAATTATGATACCAATGAAGGCCATCCTTGATCTGACAAACCATACTACTGATACTGATTATGTCAATCAAGCGAAGATGTCATAGAGTGTTGCAACCTCTGTGGAACTATCACTGCTAGGAAAAACCTTCAGCAGCAGATGCTTTCTATCATTGCCATGCCAAAACCAGAGCAACTTAAGAGACATATTGACAACACTATAGTTGATTAACGTTGAGACCCAAACGCATTGCATACAAACCTCAGAGAATCTGTCATCTGAAACTCTTTCTTGGGCTTGGCTTCTCCTAGCTCTGAACCCATGTTAAATTTAGATAACCATGGTGTTCTAGGAAGATGTTAACTTTGCAATCTATGGACTTTATCACTCAACTTCATATCATTGGTGACACCTTTGTCATGTTGGAGTTTACAATTGTCACGAACCTTGTCATCATAATGAGAATTATGTAACTGATATCAAGGAGTTGAGATTAACAACAAGTCCTTATAGACAAGAGTTATTTCCTTCATTAAAATGCAACAAGATCATCCTCAAAATTTTATTATCATATCAGAGATCATATTCTATGTAACTGTTCAGTGATCTTAATACAAATCACAAAGAACAAGCTACTATAGGTTGGCTGGTATTTCTAGAAAGGCGATGCCCAAGGGTATATGAAACCATAATAGGCATTAAGAACTAAACAAGTCGCCAAACTACTTAAAGTGAGCAAGACACTGTTTATTGAGCCATCCATCCATGTGACAACACATTGTGTCATATAATTTGACTGAACCATGGAGACAGTGTGAGTCTTCAGAGAGTGGATGTGAATCTCAAGATGAGGAACCAGCAAGTGGATTGGTCCTTAAAATCCCTGTACAGTTCTTTATCTACATATCCATTGAATTGTTATGACACAGGTGGTGAAGAAGGTCTAGAATCCAATCAAGTAGCAAGATAACCCAAATCATGCATGCCACCATATCCTCTAATATCCTTCCAGCTCTTCCTGAAGAACTACTGATCCATTGACATGAATTGTTGTTCTTCATGATTATTAACACCCAACTGCAAAATCTAAGGACTTTATAGCTCAACAATGTAGCTATACTAGACTCAAAATTAACATTTTTTGAGTTCAATGATAGATCCATCTCCTGCTTCCGAAAAACCTATGGACCAATTTCATCTTTGGGCCAAATGTATACAGCCAAATGCTGAAAACCACCAATCATCATACTAAGTATGGTCCTCTATTTTTTCTGTCAAATATGGTAACCCAACTCAAGATCTGTGACAATTTCCCTGGTGGATCCATTAAAACTTATGTGGTTACTCTTGATTTCCCAAGCAGAGAAAAACAATAATCTTTCTCAGTATTCAGATCTCAATTCTCTTGTCAAACGATCGCCCTCTGTATGTTTGGAAGTTTAAAATGCATAATTATATGGTTACGTTTGAATGAAGTAGTTGATATAGTACATGGACTATGGTATGTTGCGCACTCTAAAAAGAACCACATTAACGGTACTAATTACTTGTTTAAGATGTTATGGACTACGGTTCTTTCAACTCTCTGTCAATCTACTGGTTTGAAGAAAATTAAGGACAAGATTACAAGGAAAATCTCTTTCAGTATCACACCAAAAGTTAGTCTGTCAGCATGCTTTCGAGACCATAAAGATTATTGAAAGTTCTATTATAACACTTGACTGTTAATTCAATGTTGTGTCATCTTCAATGCAATCCAAACATCTTCTAAAATCTAGGGTTTTTCTCCTTTTTATTTCTGTCTGCTACAAATAGAACTGAAGGTGCATACCCTTGAACAAACTGGAGAAAAGTGACGTTGTCTGGACTCTGAGAGCGTCGAGCGAACTTGTAAATCCGGCGTGCGCTTGAGGTCGAGCGAACTTGTAAATCCGGCGTGCGCTTGAGGTCGAGCGCGGCTCTGGCACACTGTTATCTCCCACAAGAACACCAATACCATATTTTTCGAACTATATATCTCTACTATATACCAACTGGAAGGGCCCTAACAACGAACGGACTAGAGAGGGTCGCCCTGGCTCAACCAACAAGAAGATTGGTGTCCAGCGGCCAGCCACCTCTCCTAACCATTGAAAAAGTTGGGGTGAATCACTGTAACTCCTCATTTGAACCCTGTAAATCCAGGCGAATGCCATGGAAATTTGCTCCATAAGAAAAAAATCGGGGCGAATTTCATTTTTCCAGTGTTATGCGCCCTTTTTTTTGGTGGGCTAATACTTAATAATTAATTATTTTTAAAATATTTATTGGGCTAACTTTTTAAACTATAGAAAATGGGTTTTATGTAAAAAATTAGCCCCATTAAAATTCGCCTTTAAGCATGAAACATGGAAAACTGGATGCAATCGTGAAGAAGCAGGAAGCTCCAATTTGTATGCCATAGTACCAATCTTTTGCAACACCTTGTAAGGACCATAGTACTTTGGCGATAATTTATTATCCTTCTTAGCTTGCTTGAGGGACATTTGTTTGTATGGTTGTAGCCGTAAAAATACCCAATCTCCTACATCAAAACTTCTCTCGTTGTGATGTTGATATGCCTGTTGTTTCATTCGATTTTGTGCCAAATTCAGGTTATCCTTTAAGAGTTGGAGAACTTCTTGCTGATGCTCGATGTGATCTTCCACTACTTTAACCTTCGAATTTTCTCTTAAATATGATGTGATGGATGGTGGATGATATCCATAAAGTGCCATAAATGGGGTCATTTTTGCTGCAGTATGGAAGGAAGTGTTATACCACCATTCGGTGAGAGGTAACCACTTGACCCATTGTGTTTGTTTATCAGATACAAAACAACGAAGATATCCTTCCAAACATTTATTTACTATCTCAGTTTGACCATCAGATTGAGGATGATAAGATGAGCTATGAGCTAATTGAGTACCCAAACAAGAAAATAACTCCGTCCAAAAATTTCCAGTAAAAATAGGATCTTTGTCGCTCACAATAACCCTTGGGCTTCCATGTAGCTTTTGAATTCTGTCCATAAATGTAGTAGCAACTGTACTTGCTTTAAATGGATGAGATAATGTGCAAAAGTGTGCATACTTGGTAAGTCTATCAACTACCACCATGATGACACTCTTTCCTTCAGACTTAGGTAAACCTGTGATAAAATCCATTGAAATCTCCTCCCAACGTTGACTTGGAATGGATAAAGGTTGTAGAAGTCCTGGGGTCTTAATTGTTTCCACTTTATTCTGCTGGCAAACCAAACATTCCGCCATAAAATTTTGAATATCAGATTTAAGGCCATCCCAAAAAAATTCTTTCTTCACCCTGTGGTAAGTTTTTAAAAATCCTGAGTGTCCTCCTAAAGGAGAAGTGTGCAATTCCAAAAAAATCTTTTGTTTTAGTTGGGAATTCTTACAAAGATATAAGCGATCTTTGTACCATAAGGAATCATTTTTCCAACTAAATGTATCAGATGTACTAGGATCTTGCTGCAATTTTTGAATGAGTGTCCATACATCTTTTTCCTTCTTCCATTCATCTCTTGCTTCGGTTATCCAATCTGGTTGGATAATATAAATGGCACAAAGCAATGCTTCCACCTCTTCATTCTTTCTTGAGAGTGCATTTGCAACAACATTTAGCTTCCCTTTTTTGTACATTATTTCAAAGTCATAACCCAACATCTTTGTGACCCATTTTTGCTGCTCTTCTGAAGATAGTCTTTGTTCCAAAAAGTGTTTAAGACTATCATGATCAGTTTTTACCTCGAAGTTTCTTCCCATTAGGTAAGTTCGCCATTTCTTTAGTGGATGCAGTATTGCTAACATTTCCTTCTCGTAAATAGCTTTATGTAAATACTTTTCTTTGGTTGGACGACTTTCAAAAGCAATGGGTCTTCTTCTTGCATTAAAACAACACCAATTCCATTTCCTAAGGCATCACATTCCACAATAAAGGTTTTTGTGAAGTCTGTCGTAGCTAAGACTGGTGCTAGGCACATTTCCTCTTTAAGATTTTCAAAGGCCTTAGTTGCTTCAAGAGTCCATGAAAATACATCTTTCTTCAATAATTTTGTTAGAGCTACTTCTATTCTCACATAATTATTAACAAACTTGTGATAATACCCTATTAACCTAAGAAATCCTCGCAACTGCTTTATGGTTGTGGGGAATTTCCATTCTTTAATGGCTTTAATTTTGTTAGGGTCTACCTTAACCACCCTTATGAGATACAATATGACCCAGATATTCCACCTCTTGTACTCCAAAGAAACATTTGGATGTTTTTGCATATAATTGTTTCTCCTCCAATAGTTTGAGCACCCTGTCAACATGTTGAACATGATCCTTCCAAGGCCTGCTATAGATTAGATGTCATCAAAAAATACTAGCACAAATTTTCTAAGGAAGGGTTTGAAAATGGAATTCATCAACCCTTGAAATGTAGAAGGTGCATTGGTAAGGCCAAAAGGCATGACCAAAAATTCATAATGACCCTCACGAGCTCAAAATGCTACTTTCAGAATATCTTCAGTCTTCTTTCTAATTTGAGGATATCTTGAATGAATATCCAAATTGGTAAAATAAATTGCTCCATGTAATTCATCCAATAATTCATCAATCACAGGAATGGGAAATTTATCTTTAATGGTGAGCTTATTGAGCTCCCTATAATCTGGACACATGTGCCATGATCAATCCTTCTTGTGTACCAATACTACAGGAGCAAAGAAAGAACTTTGACTAGGTTGAATTATACCAGCCTTTAACATTTCTGCAATCATATGTTCAATTTCGCTCCTTTGGACATAAGGATATCTATCAGGCCTGATGTTTGGAGGAACACTTCCTGGAATCAAATGAATAGCATGATCATGATCATGAATAGGTGGGAGTCCTTTGGGAGTTTCAAACACCTTGGAATGATTGTCCAAGACTTTTTGGAGATCTTAAGAAATAGATGATTTTTATGTTGGAACTTCTGGTGAGCATAATTGTGAAATTACACCTCGTTTTTCTTTATTTAGAAGATTTTTCGTGACATTAGAGCTTATTATATTTCCCAGATTCCTTGCAATACCCCATAATTTGACTTCCTTTCCTTCTGAAAAAAAATTCAAGAAAAGTTCTTGAAAATTAAAAGCTACCGTCCCCAAAGAATGTAACCATTGTACTCCTAGTACAACATCAGCACCTCCCATAGGAATGGAAAGCATTGGACTATTCAATACAATTCCCCCATGGTTAGCTTGATATTATGGATTTTTCCAAAGCAATTTATAGTTCCTCCATTTGCAACCATCACTTGACATTCTGGTGCTAGGTATAGGAAACAATTCAATTCCTTGGCTACCTGACAATGAATAAAATTATGGGTACTACCTTAATCAATCAACACTATTACCTTTTTCTTCTTGATATGTCCTTCTATCTTGAGAGTTTGAGGAGTGGTAATTCCTACCAATGCATTACACGATATGGTCAGACTCATTTCTTCCTCTTCTAGGGTTGGTTCGTGGTGTATACCCTCTTCTTTTGAAGATTCTTGTTCATTTTCTTCTTCCTCTTCACAATCTATGTAAAATAATTTCTTCTCAGCACACTTATGTCCTTTAGTGTATTTGCTATCACAACTATAGAAAATCCCTTTTTCTTTTTTTTCTTCCAATTTTTGTGGTGTCAACCGTGTAGGTTGTGCAAATCTAGGAGTAGCAACACCTTCTTTATAGAAGTGAGTGGTAGGCTTCCTTTTCGCCATAATTTTTGTTTCGGGAAATAACTCCCTAGAGGTTTGTTGGGTTGAAACCTCCACAGATCAGGGCATGCAATTCAAGAAGGACTCACACAACCATATTTGTTCATGAAAAACTAGATAGAATAGATCAAGTAACTTACCGTAGGTCCTACGTTTGTAGTAGATCTCGCGGGGTCCAAACCCCCAGCAACCTTTCTTCCTCCTTGACCTGAAAACCAAGAAGAAACGTGCACGGAAAACTGGTTGTACAATATATATCTACCCTAAATTTTAGTGAAATCCATGTGAAACATTATATAAACCATAATAAATGCTTAAATAACAACATTCTCACATATGCAAGCAGATTCTAACACGTGTATTTCAGGAACAAGATGGTTCTTCTGTATTATGAATAGCATGTACAGTAATAAAAAGTGGAGAGAGCACCTGAATCCTTCCACGATCTTCGAACAGACCGTCGTTCGGATCCGTCCTGCCCTTGCCTCACTAAGATTCCTTCAGAACTTATGCACACGAGATGACATATAGAGAGATGAACATCTCCAGGAAACAAAGGCTTCCTGTAATGAACTGGGAAGTGCAGGAGGCACGGGAAATCAGACTTGAATTAGGGATTCCAACAGAGTATAATATCAATAATTTCTCTTTCCCTTAGTCCATGCACATGAGGGGCTTTTATACTCCCTCAAAGTAGTTTTAGTCAGTTGGAAACAGTTGGCCACGTGCTGGGGTGGTTGAACTACTGGAGTAACCATCAACCCAGCCCGAAAATAGGGATTTTTTATATATTTTTTAATAATTTTAATGGCATACATGGAAAAGTCTGTATGTACTTGCGTATACACACGGAAAAAGCTGGGCATAACTGCGTATGGGATTTTTAACACTGTTTTTTAGTGAATTTTGTCTAAGTCTATGGGAATGGGTGCCCAAGGCCATAGAGACAATCATGAATCACATGAGGGTAAAAAATGATGCTATAACAATTTTACATTCAATTTTTCTGGCCAACCTGAATGCCTTCTCCAATGAATCAGGTTCCAAAACGCAAACTTCATGTTGGATGTTATCCTTTAAAGTAACTATGAACAGATCAATCCTGTGTTCCTCTAAAATATCAGTTACCCTTATATTCAATTTTTGGAAGTCCTCAATGTGCTCCCCCATTGAACCCTTTTGTTTGATATTTATCAATTGGCTAAAGAAGGTGTTGCTCTTTGTATCCTCATTATGTGCTATCATTTCCTTCGTAAAAATTGACCAAGTGACAATTTTTTTATGGGAGCAAAGCCATCGATACCATACAAATGTATTTTGTTCTAAATGTAAAGTTGAAATGCGTAACTTTTGTGTGTTTTGCACATTATTGAGATCAAAATATTGCTCCATCTGTAGTATCCATGTTACAAGATCCTTTCCATCAAACTTCCTCATATCCATTTTTGGAATATGGTGGTTCTTCCCTCCAACATTAGAGTTTATGAAATCACGATTAACATTTATATTGTTCTCATCATGAGTTTCCTCTATTATCTTTTCACCATTAAGAAAAATTTCTTGTATCAACTTTGACAAACCTTATATGTATACTTTTAGATCATTCTTCATGTTTTCCATGTTGTCATTCATTTTTTCCTTGATCTTAGCTTCCATGCCCACTTCTATGCCATCCATATTAGCTTCCAAACCATTCATCTTAGCTTCCACACCTTTCTTCAAACTGTCGATATTATTTTCCACGCCTTTCTTCAAAAATTCCATTTCATTTTTTTTTGCTCTTTGTGAGAGTGCAATTTGTTGCACTTTCTCTTGTAATTTTGATATGTCATGTTGCCATTCTTCATCTTCATGAGTCATAGTAGAGCCTTCTAAAGGCTTAATGGGTGTTGAATTATTTTTAGGGGCCATTTTAAAATCCAATACTAATATCTATTCTACAATATGCCCTTGGAATCAATTCAACTTGATTCTTCAAATAGGAGTTATGCAATTCGGAAAAAAAAAATACACACATTTTACTTGCTTTTGAGGAGCTCGATATTGAAATTGAATTATATCTATAATTGCATATCCTTAATATCTAAAATTTGGCCCTATAGTAGCCCTATGAAGCTTCTTTCAAATGAAATAGGTCTGATCTGATTTGGATTCATCAAGACAAAGTTTTCTCCAATCTCCCGCAATGACCCAATTATGGACCGGTTCAATAGAGTGAACTTGTACGACTTGCCATGTGTCAATTTTTCCTCCTTTGGTTTTGAAATTGATAGAAAGAAAACTACAGTCCATGTACTTGTGACCATTTTTTACAGCATTCCAATATGATGCTCAAAGAGAGAGCTATGAATCTTTTTCCACGATCACCTCTTTGAGATGAAATTCAGAATCCTGAAAAGCCCTAACTTCCATAGATCATATCTATAAAAATGTTGTGAACCAAGATCTGAAATTTTGCGATGATTTTCCTAAGGATTTCGACTTATCACTATAAAAATTTCAGCTTCTGAACCTTCGTATAAAATGTTTTTATAGAAAAAATGCCAGGATGACCTGTTTAGGTTAAATTCAGGAGCCTGCAAAATGACCTAAATTCCACAGATTATATCTCTAAAAATATTGTGAACCAAGCTCTAAAATTTTGCGACGATGTTCCTCAGGATTTTGGCTTCGCACACTAAAATTTTTAGCTTATGAACCTTCATAGAAAAAAATTATAGAAAAAATGACGATGACCTGTTTGGAGTAGCGAAACCCTAGAATCCAAAGCTCTGATGCCAAATGTTGTGAAACCAGCTCCAAAAATAGAAGAAAAGAGATATCAACACCTTAGAAATAAGCCACTTCAAGGGGGAAACCTCTAATACATTACATGAATGAACAATTCTTGGATTATACAAATTACAAAATCTCTTTTCTATATATAGGAGTCCATGGGGCCACAATGTAATCCTAGCCGACCTAAAAATAATAATTTAAGGGCACAATAATAACAATATGGGGGTTACAGGGGTACAATAATAACAATAAGGGGGTTACACTAACAACAATAAGGGACTATACTAGTAATATAGGGACCTCAAATCATCATTTTGAAGAGGGAGACCTTCAACCTAGAAGAAGGGATTTCTATAACTTGTGATGGTTTAAGGATGACCACCAACTTTGGAATGCTTGATGCATTTCTTGGAACTTTTCCAAAAATTGGCAAGAAGTTGAAGTCTTTTGCTACAGGAAGTGCTCTGAATTCTTTGAAGAGGAAGAATATAAACCTTGCATAGATAGTTTAAAGTTGTCCACCAACTAAAGGCATGCTCATGGGCATGCGTGTCTGTGGCTACAAATCTGAATCTAGAATGACAAGTTGTGGCTCAGGCTCGCTTGAACTGCTATGTCTCTAGCTACAACTCTGGAATGAGAAATTGTGGCTCAAGCTCACTTGATGTGGCTTCGAAGCTTGTAGATGACCACCATTTTCCCCCCTGTTAGATACAAGGTGAGATGATGGCAAAAAATCAATTGCAAGACTGTTCAATACTCTAGAACAAGTTCTGACATACAAATTAAACATCTTCTTAGCTATTGATGCCCATTGCTAAGAAGCGATCCATCCAAGATGAATCTTTGTTCTTGTAGCAGGCTTGTTTTTGAAGCATCTATGTGACGAATGGGTGTGTTGACCATAATGCTTACATGGGTGAAGATCGAGACAATGATATTTAATATGGCCAACTCCATCACAGTGTTGGCATTTTACAATATGTTGTTGTTGTTGTGGAAGAGGAGAAGAATATAGAATAGTTGTAGGAGAGCTATCATGAAGAAATATGGCACTCTGAAGTTTGATGGGCTTGGAGTAGTTCGAAATATGAAAGGAAAACTCCTTGTCATATCCAAGTCCTGTTTTGTGCTTGTTGTGGACAAGCTCTTCCCAAGTTCTGATGATGGGCTTGGGAAGCACATGTTGAATTTCGACACTTGCATGCAAATTTTCTCTTGAGCTAGACATTGAATTTGAATCGACTACAACATTATTGACTTGCTGCTTATAGGAGTCTGTTTCAATTTTCTGAACAGAAACAAGTTCAGAATGATGACTCCACTGCTGTAATTCTACTTGTTGAAGCTGAGATTCAAGTTGAAAAAAATCAATCTTTTCTTGTGAAACTTGCATACAAGTTTGAATTTTTGTGAGAGTGACTTTTTTGACTTTTATTGTATCATGAGTAGTATAAAATATCAAAGTTTTTAAAAACTCTAATGCTTCACTAATTCCAATCATTTTTTCTTTTGATTATAAATAATGCTCTTTCACAAGAAATATTGGTACCTATTTCCTTGTAAAATTAAGAATGGGCATACACGCATCCACCGTAGCATATAGCAATTCCAAAATATTCTTCCAACACATAAATTTAGGGCTGACCACCAAATAAATTACCAATACAACATTGATTTGCAATACCAACAACTTAGTAAATCAAAGCACAACCGCAACTATGCTATTCTAAACAACACAAGGGTCTGTGTTCCCTTCTTCTAGTAGCTACAGAGACAGAATCATTTAGCTACAAGATTATTATTGGAAATAATGAATGAAATAAATAACAGAGGGATGCTTCCCCACAACACAGAGAATACAAAAAATTTGGAATTAACAGTCAACACATAGGCAGTGTTACACAAGAGAGGAGATTTCTTTTCAAAAATTTATTCAACTCCTTTCACATAATGAAAATTACATTTCTTATATCTAAATGGTTTAAGCCTATAAAAACCTAATTTAATCAATGCCTCTTCAATTCTGTGAATAGACGTTCAACAACATTCTTCCTTGGTCGTCAAAAGACCCATTTCTACATTCAATCGGCACGCAGGCCATATTCTGATTTACACAAGAAAACATGTAAAACGTGTTCAAACACACAAAAGGGCAGACTTCAAATTCTCTAAAATATGGTCCTGGTCCACATCGCATCCACACAGATTGGCGATTATAACTTTAAACTCTCACACTATCCTTTAAACTTTGTGAATTGCGACGAGCGACAATGACGTGGCACATATCGCATCGTGCAAAAAATAACTTAGCCTGCGGGCAGTTTGGCGATAAAATTAAATATTTTCACATGCGATATGCGATAGTGATATTGCATCACAAATAAAATAACATAGCTTGCAGTTGCGGAAAAGGTAAGTGGTAAAACTTGTGACATGCGAAATGTGTTTCCCTCCTAAACTTGACACGTGCCCCCTCTTGCGATCGCATCGCAAAAAAAATAGAATAACTTGCAGGCAACATAAAGCTAAAACTTAAAAATTTTGAAGCGTGCTCTGCTGGCGGCTTAAAACAAAAGGTAAGTGTGGAAGGTGAAATACAAAGGATTGTGGTGGTTTGCGAAGTGCGGTAAGGTTTGTGGGTCCCGCCGATATCGCGTCGGTGGAAACTTAACTTAACAACAGAAAGGCTTACAGGTTAAAACATAAATGTTGCGAAATGTGCTACGAGAAAAAATAAAAAGGTAAGTCAAATGTGGCGGTTGGGAAATAAACGCATAGCTAAAAGCTTGGGTACTCTGTTTTTTGTGTTGCGTGAAAACACATATAACTCTTGGATCTGCAACTATCCTTCTCTGCTCAAAAATTGATAAAGTGTGGGCTCCGCCACTCCTTATTCATGGCGGTGGTTGGGAGTAAAATTCCAACACTCCCCCTTAATCACACTTGCCACCATCAGCCATTCCTAGACATTTTCTGAGATACTCAAAACTCTTATGTGCTAATGGCTTTGTGTGGATATCAACGAATTGTTCCTTTGTCCTACAGTGCTCCAAAAAAATCTCACCATTGTTAACCATTTCTCTTATAAAATGATATTTTGCATCAATATGCTTTGTTCTCTTATGGAAAACAGAATTCTTTGACAATCATATTTCTGAGTCATTATCACAATAAATTGTGGTTCCCTTGTCTTGCTCATAACATAAATCTCTCAGCATCCTTCTCATCCATACTGCTTGGCATGTTGCTACTTTTGCTGCCACATATTCTGCTTCTGTTTTTGATAAAGAAACTATTGGTTGCTTCTTGGAAGCCCATGAAATGGCTCCCAATCCCAAATGAAACACATACCCATATTTTCTCTTCCTATCATCTACACTTCTAGGACAATCACTGTCATTGTAACCAAACAATTTAAAATTATCAATTGAGGAGTATAAAACACCATACTCCTTCGTTCCATTCACATACCTCAATATTCTCTTGGTTGCTTGCCAATGTGTCTCCTTTGATGTCTCCATGAATCTGGAAATTAAACTTACAAAATACATAATATCAGACCTAGTTGTAATCAAATACATGAGGCTGCCAACTATACTCTTGTACAATGTTGGATTGACATTCTTACTGTTATCTTCTTTTCTTAACTTTAACCCCATGACAATTGGAGTTACCGCTGCTTTGTTGTGCTACATGTTAAGCCTCTTCAAAACTTCTACAACATATTTTTCTTGGGAAATAAAAATTCCCTTTTCATTTTTCTTTACTTCTATACCCAAGAAGTATCTAAATAAACCCAAATCAGTCATTTCAAATTCACTTTTCATGATTGCTTTAAAATCAGCAACGAAAGAAAATTTAATGCCAGTAAAGATTAAATCATCTACATATAAAACAATGATAATAATCTTACCATCATTTTCTTTAATGTATAGTGTGGGTTCACCATCACATTTTTCGAACCCATTTTCTGTCAGGTAAGCATCAATTCTGTTGTACCATGCTCTTGGTGCTTGCTTCAGCCCATAAAGAGTTTTCTTCAACTTGCACACTTTGTGCTCTTGGCCTTCAATCTCATAGCCTAGATTTTATTCAACATATACCTCCTCTTTCAACACTCCATTTAGGAATGTTGATTTCACATCCATTTGGTAGACTTTCCACTTTTGTCATGTTGTTATGAACAACATTATCCTTACTATTTCCATCCTTGCAACAGGTGCAAAGGTTTCTTCATAGTATCTTCCTTGTTGTTGTTTGTAGCCTTTCACAACAAGTCTTGCTTTGTGCCTTTCAATCTTGACTCCAGCATTGTTCTTTGTCTTATAGACCCATTTTACTCGAATGAATTCTTTGCATTGTGGGAGGTCCACTAACTCCAATGTGTCATTCTTTTCTATTGCAACAATCTCTTCATTCATTGCTTCAATCCATTTTTCTTCTTTTAATGCATCTTAAAAATGAATTGAGTCATCAACATGAAAAAACAAAGCAAATAAATAATTCATAACATTATTATTATCAGCTTCTTGCTTATAAATTTCACTCAAATTTCTAAATCTTGATTTTCTTGGTGTGCTTGGAGTTCCACTTGAACTCGAGGGAGTTTCTGATCCCTGTGGTGTGCTTAGAGACGCACTTCCTTGATTTCTTAAGGCTGTTATGTTTCATTTTTGTGGTGTGGTTTGTTGTTCTTGTGTAAGTGGAGGAGGATCCATTTTGGAGGAATTATTTGTTTCCGTGCATTCCTCTTGCTCTTCGTGAGACACACATGTCTTCACGTTCACTATTTTATCTAAGCTTCCATCCCAAGATTCTTCTTCAATAAACTGCACATCTATGTTGATTATAACTTTCTTGGTGGATGGATTATAGATTTTGTATTCCTTGGAATCATCACTGTATCCAACAAAGATACACTTCTCCCCCTTGTTGTCCAACTTCTTTCTTAGTTGATCTGGGACATGTGCATAAGCCACACATCCGAATACTTCCATGTGAGTGACAAACTACTTTGTTCCACTCCATGATTCTTTTGGAAATATATTCATAACAGCTTTGGTTGGGACCCTATTCAAAATATACGTTGCACAATTTACAACTTCGGCCCAATACTCATTTGGAAAATGTTTTGTCTTCAACATACTTCTAACCATGTCCATGATGGTCCTATTCTTCCTTTCTACAATATCGTTTTGTTGTGGTGTTTATCTTGTGGTAAACTATTTGTGTATGCCATTCTCCCTACAGAAATGTAGGAAATATTTGGAGATATATTCTCCACCTCTGTCATTTCTTAGCACTTTTATGTAGTGCTCACTCCACTTCCCAAAAAGAGCTTTGAAGTGGTAGAACTGTTCAAACACTTCACTCTTCTGTTTCAAGAAATAGACCCATGTATTTCTGGTGTAATCATCTATGAATGCCAAAACATAATAGTTTCTAGCTAAAGATGGTGTTTGCATTGGTCCACACAAATCTGAGTGGACAATCTCTAAGGGTGATTTTTCCCTTACACTCTTCCCTGCTGGGAACTCTTATCTGTGTTGTTTTCCCAAGATTCAACCTTTAGATAGGTTGTCAGGTTTCTTGTTGTCCAACTTCTTTTTTAGTTGATCTGGGACATGTGCATAATCCACACATCCAAATACTTTCATGTGAGTGACAAACTCCTTTGTTCCACTCCATGCTTCTTCCGAAACTCTTTTCATAGCAACTTTGGTTGGGAACCTATTCAAAATATACGTTGCACAATTTACAGCTTCAGCCCAATACTCATTTGGAAAATGTTTTTCCTTCAACATACTTCTGAACATGTCCATGATGGTCCTATTCTTCCTTTCTACAACACCGTTTTGTTGTGGTGTGTATCTTGTGGTAAACTGCTTGTGTATGCCATTCTCCCTACAGAAACGTAGGAAATATTTGGAGATATATTCTCCACCTTTGTCAGTTCTTAGCACTTTTATGTAGTGCCCACTCTGCTTCTCAAAAAGAGCTTTGAAGTGGTAGAATTGTTCAAACACTTCACTCTTTTGTTTCAAGAAATAGACCCATGTATTTCTAGTGTAATCATCTATGAATGTCAAAACATAATAGCTGCCAGCTAAAGATGGCGTTTGCATTGGTCCACACAATCTAAGTGGACAATCTCTAAGGGTTCTTTTTCCCTTACACTCTTCTCTGCTGGGAATGTTTCTTTGTGTTTTTTTCCCAAGATGCAACCTTCACATAGGCTGTTAGGTTTCTCAATTAGTGGTAGTACTTTTACCATCCCTTTTCTATGCAAGAGGTTCAAGCCTCTAAAATTGAGATGTCCAAATCTCAAATTCCATAACCAGTTTTCGTCTTTCACTTCTTGTTAAAGACCTCTTGTGTGACTGCTGCTACCACACCTCCTTCCTTCAATTTTGTTTTGAGCTTGAGAGGAAACATCCTATTCTTTGTCATATGCACTTCCGCAATGACCCTTTTACTTGGAGGTATTTCCATGATAGTACACACATCATTCTTAAAAAATACATTGTAGCCCTTGTTCACAAGTTTTCCAATGCTTAGAAGGTTACATTTTAGGCCAGGTACATAATATACATCAGGCACAAATTTATTTTGTCCCTTCCTTGTGAGTATTGATACTCTTCCTTTTCCCTTGACAGAGACTCTACTATCAGTCCCTATTGTCACTTCAGATTTCACATCTTCATCCAGATTGGCAAACATTGCTATGTTTCCAGTCATGTGGTTGCTACAACCTGAGTCTAAGAACCATACATCTTCATATTTTTCTTGTGCTACATTACATGTTGAAAGCACATTACTCTGATTCTTATCTTATTTTGCAAAATTTTCATTTTGCCTATTATTCATGTCATTTTGTTTCTTTCTACATTCATTGGCACAGTGCCCATACTTTTTACAATAATGACATTGGACTTGGGATTTATCATACCTTTGTCCTTGTGCTTGGAGTTGGCTTGAGCCTTCATTTTGATTCTGAATGCTGCCCCTTCCACTTGTGCTTGCAGGGTTGTTTCTTCCACCTCTCTGTGGGTTTCTTCCTCTTCCTCAGTAGTTTGATCTTCCTCGACCTATACCTTTGCCAAAATACATCTGTGTCTTGAAAGCATGCTCCAATGAGGATTTCATTATTCTATTTAGTCTATGTTCATGAAACATTAGGATTCATGAAGCTCATCCACTGAAAATATTGAGAGATCCTTTGTCTCTTCTATTGCCACTACTATGGCATCAAATCTTGAGGGTAGACTTCTCAAGATTTTCTCCACTATTCTTCTTTCCACAAGTGTCTCTCCATGAGACCTTATTTGAGTGACCAACCCAATCACATGTGTGAAGAAGGAGTCTATGTTATTAGACTCTTTCATACAGAGATTTTCAAAGTCTCTCCTCAGCATTTGTAGCTTTGTTGTCTTCACCTTCTCCATGCCTTGATAGGTTGTCTTGAGAATATCCCATGCCTCCTTAGACTTTGTTGCTACTGCAATCCTTGGGAAAATACTCTCATGTACTGCTTGATAGAGATAGAAGAGGGCTTTGGAGTCCTTCTTCCTGTTATCTCTCAACAAGTATCTTTCTTCTTGTTTCGGGAAATAACTCCCTAGAGGTTTGTTGGGTTAAAACCTCCACAGATCAGAGCATGCAATTCAAGAAGGACTCACACAACCATATTTTTTCACGAAAAACTAGATAGAATAGATCGTAAAAATCACCCGTAGGTCCTACGTTTGAAGTAGATCCCGCGGGGTCCAAACCCCCAACAACCCTTCTTCTTCCTTAACCTGAAAACCAAGAAGAAACGTGCACGAAACACTGGTTGTACAACATATATCTACTTTAAATGTTAGTGAAATCCATGTCAAACATTATATAAACCATAATAAATGCTTAAATAACAATATTTTCACATATGCAAGCAGATACTAACACATAAAAATTCGGGAACAAGACGGTTCTTCTGTATTATGAATAGCATGTACAGTAATAAAAAGTGGAGAGATCACCTGAATCCTTCCACGATCTTTGAACAGACCGTCGTCCAGATCCGTCCCGCCCTTGCCTCGCTAAGATTCCTTCAGATCTTGTGCACACGAGATGACATATAGAGAGATGAACATCTCCAAGAAACAAGGGTTTCCTGTAATGAACTCGGAAGTGCAGGAGGCACGGGAAATCAGACTTGAATTGGGATTCCAACAGAGTATAATGTCAATAATTTCTCTCTCTCCCTTAGGCCATGCACATGAGGGGCTTTTATACTCCCTCAAAGTAGTTTCAATCAGTTGGAAATAGTTGGCCACGGGTTGGGGTGGTTGAATTACTGGAATAACCATCAACCCAACCTCGAAAATAGGGAATTATATATATATTTTTAATGATTTTAATGGCATACGCGGAAAATTTTGTATGGACTAGCATATACACACGGAAAAGTCTGGGCATACCCGCGTATGGGATTTGAAACACTGTTTTTTAGTGAATTTTGATCCAAGTATGTGGGAATGGGTGCCCAAGGCCATAAAAACAATCATGAATCACATGAGGGTGAAAAATGATGCTATAACATATACCCCCTAATATATGAGGTCAGAAGGGGTACATGATGGCCGAAATGTATTATGCACATAGAAAGAACTTCACAAGGACAAGAGAGAGGACTTCACCAGATTTCAGCCTGCCAAAAACCAATGAAAGAAAACAGAGAGTCAACTCATATCTGAGGTGGGCATACCCATGCTCAGTCAAAAATATATCCATATAGAAAGTACAGAATGGATCCAGAATGTATACAAGTATAACTGAACTGAAAGTACATAATGAATCAGCTGAGCACGGCCTGGAAGTACAAGTCGGAATCAATGTCCAAGTATCACATATAGAAAACTAATCAATGATGTTGAAAATAGATGTCTGATCACAAAGTAACTGAATCTCCAAGTACCAAATCATAAGAAGTGGAACACATGGTACAATCACACAACTCGGGAGCCAACATATAGGATGCTGCTGTACTGAAACTGCAACATATAAGGGTGGACGACATCATTGGCATAAACTAAAAGGACTGTCAAAAGTGAGCCGAAAGATGCTGATGCAACCCGAGGTCTTCACCGATCACTATGGCACAATTCTGCATAATGGGAATAAATGAGTTGAAGTCAACCATGTGAGAAATAATTTGATTACTGGTCAATGATGTATACTATTAACAAACCCGAGACAACCCACCAATAATGAAAATGAGTGTCAAGGTGCCCCAGTGCAATCTAACAAGTGCGAATAAATGAGTTGAAGTTGAACACTTGGAAGAATCTACCAATCAGGAGGCAATGATGAATCCCCACTGTCGATAGCGAAGAGTCTGCCATTGATGACTGCAAACCCTAAGGTACTAACAAAAGACTCTAGACCTTATTCTCAGAGCAATGATTGGGAGTCGATGGGAAAAGATCTGTTGGAAGGAAGGCATTAAGGCATCCCACATCAGTCCAGCGCGAGTGTAACCCACAGGCCAAGATTTGGAAGGAATCGGACGAAGCAAAGTGATGGAACCAAACCGAAGTACGTTTCCGACATGCACAAGATATAGCTAGTGCATGGAAGAAACCCTCTGAACCAACCAATAATGAAAGTTGACACAGAGGTGAGATATCCACCGATAGGGTCAAATGGAAATCAAGGTATTGCATGAATCCCAAGTGTGATAATGTATGTTGACGTCGAACACAAGGAAAACCACTCAGTAAAAGACCCATAATGATGATCAAATGCTGAGCACAAGGTCACCTATCAATGATGGAAATAGGGCCAAGGTGCCGCTCTAGGTTTGCTCTCATAGCAATGTGTCGTAGTCGATAAGAGACAAACCCGCCAGCGAGAAGTCAATGGAGACCTTCTCAAACCAACACGAGCAGAAGACCAAAACATCTGATGTGATAGAACAAGATACTGACAAGACCGGGAAGGCCGACTAAATGATGAGTCAAGAGACACCGCAGAATGGACGACTCTGGTTAAACTTCCATTGAACAAAAGCACGACTCGTGATGACCATGGTAGTAAACAATGACACTGTATAAGTCTGTTATGCAGAAGACAAAAACAAACTCTCCATATGATTGGAAGAGATAACCAACCGGGGGAGGACTGACCAGTGAAACAAGGATAAGGCTGCACCTAAGTCAAAACTACAACCATCCCAAATGAAGGAAATATATAATTATATGTGCTTTGTTCAAGGGCAACAAAATGATACTGTATTGCCGTAAAATGATGAAGTAACATCCCGTTCCCGCTCTTTTTGTTATATTTGATTTTTTTGTCTTTTTCATATAAGCTTGAAAAAGAATAAAAGAATGCTATGGTACAATGGACGGAATGAGTATCAAGAAATAGATGCACTAGTTCCTGGGATAGGAACAATCCTATGCTCAATGCAAGGTGGCGGAAACTAGTCAAGTGATACTCAAAGGAATGTTCCATCCATGGGTAAAAAGGGTGTCAAGTCGCGATAGCTAAATGCATGCAATGGTTAACTTGTACAGACAGTCAAGGTCAAAATTTGGCTTAAACATCGAGTCCAAATGAAGCCAGCTAAAGGCCAGGATAAACAAGTAGCCAATATGCAATGCAGTAATACAACTGAACAACACCAGGGAGCCTCTAGGGTAATAGCCAGAAAAATTATAGTGAAGAAGAAGAAGAATGAAGCTTCAACACATAAGTCGTGGCGGGACTAAAGAGGACTCCCAAGCCTACATAAAATGCAGCATGGGCAACAAATGCTAGCGAGGAACTAACTAGGAAGCCCATGTAAAGGAAGGCTCTACCACCAAGTCATGATTAAATAATCGACGAGTGAAATGGGTAAAGTACTCATGACCTGATGGGATCGACCCTATGGCAAGTGATCAGAATGGAGGCTAGTATGAAAAATGCAACGGAAAAGTGGATTTCCTAACCTATATGTCAGTTTTAGTTTATAAAAAAGAGATTTCAAGAAGACCAATTGAACTATCCAGTAACTAAGTCAAACAAACTCTGAATTTCAAGTATAACTTCAACAAAATGCTCAAAGCCAACCATGCCACTCTCGCAACAGGGCTTTATACGAGCAAAAAGGAAGACAAGAAACTCAATAAATCAACTCAGTACAATAGTATAAACTTGCAATAAAAAACTTCAAAGAATCAAAAAGAGACTCTTCGAAAATTGCAACAAAACTAGTCTACTGAACATCAAGGAAACCAAATACACCAAATAGGTAAAAAATAAAAAATGCATAGCAACACACAAGGAAAGAGTAAATGAGCAGGAGCTCTCTGTTCTGATTAAGCAGAACAACCAAGAATATTCAAGACAAGACCTTGGTACTCAACCCAAAATTGCAAACCCTAACAACCAAAAATTTCACCAACCGAGAGATAGACATATAAACACTTTAAACATAGTCCAGAGATTAAAAAAACACTGTAGAAACAGGTCACCACAGGCAGACAAGACCAGAAAAGCTAAAAACCAAAAATTTCAAAATTTTCGCCTAGGCATACGCGCTTTAACAGCTTTGCAACCAGCGCGTATACGCGACTGCGACAAAGGAAACCCGCGTATATGCGACCACCTTTGACAGAAACAACATGTATACACGACTGTGCAGAGAAAAAGCCACGTATGCAAAAGCAAATAATGAAAAATAAAAAGATCAAGCCTGGATAAAGAACTAGGTCTTCAGTCTAACTGAGAAAAGACTAACTGGACTGGAAATAATGATTGAAACTATTGGAAACCTTCAAAACAACTGAAACCACCCAACAGGGGAATCACAAGAATGTGATCCCCAGCGGAGTCGCCAGTTCTGTTTCGGGAAATAACTCCCTAGAGGTTTGTTGGGTTGAAACCTCCACAGATTAGAGCATGCAATTCAAGAAGGACTCACACAACCATATTTGTTCACGAAAAACTAGATAGAATAGATCGTAAAACTCACCCATAGGTCCTACGTTTGAAGTAGATCCCATGGGGTCCAAACCCCCAGCAACCCTTCTTCTTCCTTAACCTAAAAACCAAGAAGAAACGTGCACGGAACATTGGTTGTACAGCATATATCTACTCTAAATGTTAGTGAAATCCATGTGAAACATTATATAAACCATAATAAATGCTTAAATAAAAATATTTTCACATATGCAAGCAGATACTAACACGTAAAAATTTAGGAACAAGACGGTTCTTCTGTATTATGAATAGCATGTACAGTAATAAAAAGTGGAGAGATCACCTGAATCCTTCCATGATCTTCGAACATACCGTTGTCTGGATCCGTCCCGCCCTTGCCTCGCTAAGATTCCTTCAGAACTTGTGCACACGAGATGACATATAGAGAGATGAACATCTCCAGGAAACAAGGGTTTCTTGTAATGAACTGGGAAGTGCAGGAGGCACGGGAAATCAGACTTGAATTGGGATTCCAACAGAGTATAATGTCAATAATTTCTCTGTCTCCCTTAGGCCATGCACATGAGGGGCTTTTATACTCCCTCAAAGTAGTTTCAATCAGTTGGAAACAGTTGGCCACGGGTTGGGGTGGTTGAATTACTGGAATAACCATCAACCCAACCTCGAAAATAGGGAATTTTATATATTTTTTAATGATTTTAATGCCATACGCGGAAAAGTGTGTATGGACTAGCGTATACACATGGAAAAGTCTGGGCATACCCGCGTATGGGATTTGAAACACTATTTTTTAGTGAATTTTGATCCAAGTCTGTGGGAATGGGTGCCCAAGGCCATAAAAACAATCATGAATCACATGAGGGTGAAAAATGATGCTATAACATTGCTGCTGTCAAAGTAGTTAGCACTGCCACGTCTGTTGGTTCTTGGAAACCTTGTTCCACCATCTCCCATTTAAATTGTGAACCAAACAGGGCTCTCATTGTAATGGCCCAATAATCATAATTATTCCCATTAAACTGTGGTAGTTTGGGATTTGTCAGGCTGGTTCCTGTTGCTACCATCATGACTGTGTTAAACAAAATAATCTTCTTGACTGTATAAAATAGAAGCTTTCTCACCGTTGGATAAATCTACTTCTTCAAATCAATCTTACAGCTTCTACAAAAAATAAAGAGAGATCATGCTTCTTTGACTGAGAGCCTAGACCTGCTCTGATACCATGTTGTAAATAATTAACGAAATAAATAACAGAGGGATTCCTCCCCACAACACAGAGAATACAAACAATTTCAGAATTAACAATCAACACACAGGCAACGTTACATAGGAGAGGAGCTTTCTTTTCAAAAATTTATTCAAATCTTCTCACATAATGAAAATTACATTTCTTATATCTAAATGGTCGAAGCCTGTAAAAACCTAAATTAATCAATTCTGCTTCAATGTTGTGAACAAATTTTCAACAACATTCGTCGTTGGCCGTTAAAAGACCCATTTCTGCATTCAATCAGCATGCAGGCCGTATTCTGCTTTACACAAGAAAACACGTAAAATGTGTTCAAACACACAAAAGGGCGGACTTCAAATTCTCTGAAAAATGGTCTTGTTCCACATCACATCTGCGTAGATCGGTGATTATAACTTTTAAATCTCACAGGATCCTTTAAACTTTGTGAATTGCGACGAGCGATAGTGATGTGGCACATATCGCATTGCGCTCAAAATAACTTAGCCTGCGAGCAGTTTGGCAATAAACTATCGCATCGTAAATAAAATAACATAGCTTGTGACTGTGGAAAAGGTAAGTGGTAAAACTTGTGATGCATGAAATGCATTGCCCTCCTGAGCTTGACATGTGCCCCCTCTTGCGATCGCATCGCAAAAAGAATAGAATAACTTGCAGGTGGCATAAAGCTAAAACTTAAACTTGCAAAGTGCGCTATGCTGGTGGCTTAAAACAAAAGGTGAGTGTGGAAGGTGAAATATAAAGTATTACAATGGTTTGCGAAGTGTGGTAAAGGTTTGTGGGTCCCACTGATATCGCATCGGTGGAAACTTAACTTAACAACAGAAAGGCTTACAGGTTAAAACATAAATGTTGTGAAATGTGCTGCGAGATAAAATAAAAAGGTAAGTCAAATGCAGTGGTTAGGAAATAAACACAGACTTAAAAGCTCGGGTACTCTGTTTGCTGTGTTGCATGAAAACGCCTCTGAATCTTGGATCTACTGTTGTCCTTCTCTTCTCAAAAATTGATGAAGTGTGGGTTGCGCCACTCCTTATTCATGGTGGTGGTTGGGAGTAAAATCCCAACAATTATCACTCCTCCGTGACCAGATATCTTCAAAATTATATAAATGCAACATTTAATCAAACATAACGTTTCATATACATATAATCCCATTGTATACACTCCACGATTCAAATCAATTCCCAAGCCTTGAAAATGCAAAGGAGCACACAGTCTCCTCAATATTTCAAATATATACGATTGACCGAGGGTATATTATATATGCGTGGAGCTTAGCGTATACTTAGTATAGCGGTTTAGGTATCACGACCAATGTGTAATGCAAGGAACAAAGTGGGGGGCATCTTGGATGGGTATGGAAACCATGTATGTAGAGATGGAGGTATCAATGTGTGGAAAAAATAGTGTGCGGGATTGTAGTATTGGTTGGTGTATGAATAGACTGGTGTATTAACAGTCCAACCCATGAGTGTGCAAGCGTAGTTTTCTTGGAGGAGAGGAGCTCCGTAGCAGTGCGTCATGGGATGGTTGACTATGGTGAGTGGTGTGCAAGGGGAAAATATATTTACAGAGTAAGGATGGAGTCGAGTGGTATACCGGAGGGGAGACGAGAGGGACCAAGGTTCAGTGCATAACCGAGAATTTGGCTGCCAATTGTTGAAGACTACGTTGGTGCTCTCTGAGGTTTTGTGGCGCTTGATGTGGAGATACCTAGAGGACTGCACATGGGAGTCGTATAATGCGCAGAAGGTTGGACTGTCGAAGAGTCGGTGGCCATGGTGTGGAACTAGCAACACCACCATGCAGGAGGTAGGACGTAGTGGGAGGCCACAGGCTCACACTGAGGAAGGGAGCCGAGAGCTAGTGTGGAGTTCTGAGTAGTTTTTGGACTGTGACTCTAAGGCACTCAATGCATAGTTCTCATAAAAAATATCGCACAAGAGGCCTACAGGTTGTTGGAAATAATGGCAATTTCTTATGACATTAAACAGAGTAGGAACATATACTGTGACAAAGTATGAGCACATCATCCAGAGGGGTGTTATCAACAGCACCAAGCCATGATGGCTCATGCAAAAAATAGGTGTTACAAATATGGTGCCAGTAGGAACGAAGCTTAAAAAAGGAGCAGGTATACTGAGAAATGAAAACAAGTAAGTGCACAAATTTTTCATGGACCAATGCTATTCAAGGAAGCTCAGACAGGTTTGGTAGGAAATGGCAGCATGCCATTATTATATGGCTCAAATAATATTGAGAGATCACCCGTGGCTCCGATACCATGTGAAACAATCATGGATAAAAAAACCAGCAAATGAAGATAAGCATGAGTTTCTTTACTATTAATCATAGATGTGCATTTATATTACATTGATGTGACTCTTGGATTCCACATTCCAAGGTCACTTGGAATCCTTTTGTCCATTCGCCTTCCACACCTACCCATAGAGGATTAGGTGTCCAAAAATTTTCAATTTGTGCCATGGTTTTTCAATTACTATTTGGAATCACTGCCATGTCAGTGTGATCAAATTTAGAAATTGTATGAAATACTGCCATGTCAATGGGATACAATTTATAAATATGATATGAAATTATTCCATGCTCTCAAATGTTGATGGCAATGTTTTGGTTTGAATTAGAAATCAGATTTGCTAACTTCAAGTGACAATTGATCCCTATACCTTCACATCAGCGATCACCTATGGAGCATATCCTACCCATAGCGATCACCTATGGATCCCAATAACATCGATAAATATTTTTTTTCAAAACTACTAAAATTGATTTTATGTAGAATCCGGGTGAGGAAGATCACCAATTTGGATAAAGGAAAAGCGATAAACGCCCCTACTGATGAGAATGAACCATACGATAATGTAGAATGTATATTCTATTTTCAAATTTACCGTATTCCTACAACGAATCTTGATAACCATGACTACTAGGAAATTCTTCATGGTAAGTCATAATCAAGGTATTGGATTTTTGCATTTTTTGGGAATCCTTAGGAAATATAATTTCTTAGACTATATTTTTTCCATGTTGATGACTATGTTATAGTTCCTAGCTAAATATTTAACTTTTTTTTTCCTCTTCTCTCCACTTCTTATTATTAGTATTCATCGAGGGCTCACTTACTTTTGCAGTATCGTATTATATATACATGTGGATTGTATAAGGTAGGTCCATTGATCTATCTCATTGGTCACTTGTTTGACATTAACCAAATCCTACCTTTATCTTTTATGGATCCTGCCAAATTTAAATAGGCTTTAACAAGATTTCCTGAAAAAACCTCATAAAATAGAATCGTTTGAAGAAGGACCCCATTCTTGGATAGAAAACAAATAGATTTGAATAGTAAAGAATTCATCCTCTATAACACTCCAAATATAATCTTGAAAGGCGTCACAATAAGAAGCATTGCATCAAGTAGTTTTCTCAAAGAAGAAAGGTAAAGGGCCAGGGCCAAAATGGCTTCTTAGTATACTTATAAGATTTACATAAACCTCATGTAGTGAAGATATTCAATTTTCAAATCACATATGAGTTACAAAATTGTGACATATAATTATTCTTATTAGGAAACATCTAGATCTCATAAGATATCACATCTTTATTCACCTATACTCAATAACCTGTACAAGTACAATGACTAGTAACAATATTTATCAAAACATTATAAATAATTATTTCATTAACCCAATCACTCAAAATAACAACAATCTACATTATAACTAAATAATTCATAGAAAACCACGCATGATGGCGATCATTCTTCCCTCTCCAAGCCCTGAGATCCCTCATAGCACACCATGCCCACTTGCATAGCAAAATCATCTGTCATTTCAAAGCTCCATATCTCGCCTATTAGTATTTTCAGCAATATTTGATTCATACAGGATGCTTTGATCTGTTATTCCATAGGTATTTGGACATATAAAGCTACCCATCAACTAGATTGCGCAAAGATGGAAGCCCAAAGCACACTATGAAGTCAAGATAGGCCCAAAAGGCTTCTTCGCAGTAGCAATTAACTGTTATGAAGATCTGAAAGTTGTCATGGAAAGCGGCCCATATTTTCTTAGTTCAACAGGCCTTTTTCTGAGATACTTGATGCCCAAATTCAACCCAGATAGGTAAGACTGCTCTTGGGATCCAGTCTAGATCTAGTTGTATTCACTCCCGCTTGAAAACTGGAACCCTCAAGACCTTCATGATATTGGTAACAAGTTGGGTCAATTCTTCTACATGTCAGAGCAAACAAAGAATGGTTTCCACTCTTCTTATGCATAGATTTGTGCCTACCTAAACATATCAGGCTCTCTTCCTGAAGAAATAGCCCTAAAATCTTAAGACACTGTCTAGATTCAAATTTTAGACTACAAGCATGTACCATTTTGTTGTCCTAAGTGTAATGGTAGGGATGTTGTAATCTAATGTTTAACATTTTGACTAGGTCAAATTACATTAAAAAATAAAAATTAAATTAAATTTTACAATTAAATTAAATAAAAAAAGTAATTTAATGTAGACATTTTAACTCGTTCAAAATAAAATAAAAAAATGAAAAAAACCATATAAAACTAAAATAATAATTAAAAAAATGACCCAAGGTTTTCATGTCAAATATAGTCTATTTAAAGGGGGAAATTAAACTAGATCCATCTAAAATGGGAATCTACCAAGCCCCAAGTGAAATCAAATCTCTAGAGATGTAAACCTCTTTTAAAGTGAAAAGATATTTGATCTCTCTCAGAGCTTCGTAGATCCAGAATTAAAATGGATCTAAGTTGGTCTTAAAATTAAATGTGAAAATTTATTTTCACTCATTTTAAATATGGATTCATAAAATAATGAGAAGCATTAAATTTATTAATGTTTAATATTTTTAATATGAAAATTTAAATGGTAAAAAGTGAATCAATAATATAAAATTAAGTGATGAAAATAAAAATAAAAATAATAAATTAAAAAAGTTGGTAAAATTATTAGTTAAAAAATAATTTAAATATATGATTTGATATAAGATATAATAGAAAATGTTGCGTTGAATTTTTTCTTTCTCGAGCTTTGCAAATCTATTTAGCTCTGAGTGTCTCGACCATGACATATAAGGGAGGAGGGGCTCCAAACCCTCGACCCCACTTCCGCCCCAAGAGAAATCGATTACAAAAAATCCTCTACTACATGATCAATCAATACAACCTTTGCAAACCATGCATGATGGCAATCATGCCTCCCTCTCCAAGCCACGAGAGCCCTCATAGCACACCACGCCAAATTTCATAGAAAATTCATCTGTCATTCCAAAGCTCCATATCCCGCATATTCGTCTTGCTAGCAATATTTGATTCATACAGGATCATGCTTTGATATGTAAATCCATAAGTATTTGGACATCTAAAACCACCCTCATCAACTCAATTGTGCAAAGACGGAAGCCCAAAGCACATTATGTGTTGAAACCCTTAGTTAAACTTAGAGGGGGGGTGAATCAGTTTAATGCATTCATGGACTTTTAAAGTTTCTTTTATACTTATTTACACCTACATTTCATTATCAGCTTAATGTACAATGGAACAACAATCTTAATAAGTGAGCAGCAAGTATAGATCAGATTAAATACATAATAGCAACACATAATTATTATGCACATAGACAATAGATATAAGTGGAAACCCATAAGGGAGAAAACCACATATTATGATTGTTGTGATGCAAAGGCAAGCTCCAAATCCCTCTCACCACTGATTTTCTGTAGGCTCCAACCTACAAGAGGCTACTACCTCAATTCTGCAAGCTACAACTTGCAAGGAAGCTCCAACTCCCATCTATTTTCTATAGGCTACAACCCATAGGAGGCTCCTACCTTAGCCAGCTACAACTAGACATCTATCAAGCTACAACTTGATATGGAAGCACCAACTTCCTCACACTACAATGAAAACACATGCCGATTTACCTGGATTTCAGCTCTATTCTATTCCTTCTTCACTGTTTTCCTCTAGCCTTCATATATGCCTTATATCATCTCTGGATCTACACAGCTTCTCTATCTGCTCTTTCTTCTTCTTATTCTTTCATTCTCTCACCTCTCTATGCATATGATAGTAACATCATTTATAGATATCACCTCATAACTATTTTCATTCCTTATGGGAAAATGAGATGAACAGGTATGACTCTTTTCCTTCCACCTTCTCATTTTCTTGCACAACACATTCAGAATAATATAACAATATGTACATATTTTAGTATTACATTGGAGTTTTTCTTTGCCTACGAAGACTTGCCTTTGCATCACAAACAATATAAAATAAATAAAAAATTTACAGTTACAATCAATTATTTCACTCAGCCCTTTTGGTTTCTAAGCTTTGTTGAGTGTTTGTCCTCTTCTGCTTGCTATCCTCTTGTCTTTTTTGTTTATGCCATTATATTTTAACTCTGCTGCATAACCGCCTTTTTTCTTGACTTGACCCATGTTGTTGCATTTCAAATAGTAATACTATATCTCCTTCTATTTCCTGACTCTGCCTATTATATTTAACCACAACGTTCAACTTCTCTGCACGCACTGTCCAGTCTCTCTACCCAACTCCATTATCTTGCGTTCAAATTTTTGTTTGACTTACTGCCACAACATTGTTCTGCACTTAGAGTCAGGTCTTACCCGATTCTACTCCCATTTAGAATTTCCTTTATATATCTGAGCCTTTTTCCAGCATTTAGTCTTTTCTTCGTAAACCAAGTCGTCCTCTACTTCCAACATTTTCATCATAAAAGCACATTGTCTCAGACTTGAAATGCATCAGATATTAACTTCGAACTTTACCGCATCTGGTCTCATATCACATTTCGGTGTATCAAAGGTCTTACATTATAATTCCTTTTTCCACCTCCGATGAAAATTAACAAAGAGAGGGCTTGGCATACACACTTAACTTTGTTTGTAGGGTCCCACAACATGGTGACCAATCACAGCACATCGCATTTCTCTTGCCTGCAATTTTTAACGTTTTGCAATAAACGTATCTCCTAGTTTCTGCGATATGTGATCGCATCACATTGCATCCAAGTACAAACCATAAAATATGCGGTGTGCGCTTATGCGCAATGCCGACATGTGGTCTCCTGTCGTCGCCTCGCATATTCCCATCTTTACCGCATCGCAAACAACATAACATTCCTTACGATATCTTTGAAGTTATCTCCTATTTCTTGTGGTATGTGATGTTGTGCAGTGCTGACCTGTGTCCCTTCTCCACTTCGCATCGCACAAAAAATAACTTACCTTGTGATGCCTTATTGCTATCCTTTAAGCACTACGATGAAAGATGTGTGGTTCACCATCCATCGTTGATCTGCCTCCAGATCTAACAGTCCTCATATGATCGCACTTCGCACTTTATAAGTTTTGCTTTGTGGTTATACTCTATTTCTTGCAATGTGCGATATTGTGTTGTACCGCTGCGTGTCCCTTCTTCACTTCACATCGCAACTGATTTAACTTACCTTGTGATGCCTTAACACTTACCCACTATACTTTTTGATTTGCGCTTTTGATCTCTGTCGATACGATGATCACTGTTGATCTGCCCGGATCTATGGTCCTCGCTACTACTAGCATTTCCAATTGGTTTTTGCCTCGCTTATCTTGCGATGAATATTATTTTTTCATATCTTTCCTTCCCTTCTACGATCTAATCCCGACCGTCCAATCACCTTCATGCAGCTCTTCTTCGCCTCTTCTACCTATTTTGATCTCAGACGTCCATCTCTCACTTTTTATTTGCCTCTCTGCTTCATCCACTCCCTCTGTTGGATTTGCTGCCTCCGCTGCGTTAATGTTTTGCTGCCTCTGTTGCCTCTTCTTCTTTGTTGCCTATGTTGCCTCTACTTCTTTTTTGCTTCTGCGACTCTCTCCTTTTCTGCCTTAACCGATTTTGATGCCCTTGCTCCTTTGATTCTAAATTTTCTCCTCTCTGATCCTCTTCCTTAATGATAGTTTTGTTGGTGCTTCTTTGCCTCTCTACTACACAATTCCTGATTTGCTCCTTTACCTTACAGCTGATGATTCTAGTGTTGTTCCTATCTGTATCTTTGCCATCAATGACAATATTTCCAACACTATGAAGTCAAGCTAGGCCCAAAAGGCTTCTTCACAGTAGTATTCAACCATCATGAGGATCTAAAATCTACCATGGAAGGCGGCCCATATTTTCTTAGCTTAATAGGCCTTTTTGTGAGACACTCGATGCCCAAATTCAACCCAAACAAGTGAGACTGTTTGTAATATTCCCAAATGGGAAAAGCAAGAATATAGTGCAAAATGTTGGAATAGCAGAGTTAAACATCATATAAAATAAAGAGGCCAATATGGAGACCTTATAATAAATATAATAACAGAAAAATATACATAATAAATGGGCCATAAGATGTACAACTATATATAACAAGCCTCCAATGGATAAAAACCTCAAAAGAGGTGTTGCTACTATATATCAAAATGTCGGAAGACTGCTACAACGCAGTCATAAAGTGCACTGCTATAGCAGATGAACATACAAATATCTATGGTTGTTATATGCCTCAAAAGATACAACAAATGTAGATCAAGGCTCTATACAACCTTCAGAAAAGAACCCCCAAAGGGTTTTCAACAATACACCAATGTACAAGATCTGAATCAAAGCCCTAGGGCTAAATATTTAGTGCAACATATAAACTGGAAATATGGGGCTGATATAAGATAATAAATAATGCAACCTCCTCCAATAGATCTCCTAGATTAAAGGTTGATCCCTTCACTATTCCTCCCCAAATGGTACTAAAACCATCCCGCAACACCTCCCTCAAAATAACACAGTCCAAGATAGAAATTGCACTATATGGGCAAAAAAATATGCGGCCTAATGCCAAATGTTGCAATCAGGCTCAAGGGCCTTCCTTACTATCCTCCCAATGGAAAGGAACCCTTCTCCACTGGAAATAAGCATTGAAGTGACCCAAATATGTTATCGACTGCTGCAAACTACAAGATAACTCAACCCTCAATAGGATCTGTGCTGCAGATGTAAGATGAAGCTTGCCCTAAAGCCTGAAAGTGGAAGTGAAGTACAATGCTCTTCCAAGAGGCCTCTCAAGGAAAGAGGTGGGATTCCCGATCAGGAAAATCCTGTGCTAAACAACTCTTGCAATCTTAGCTAAACAAACAAATAAAGCTATATGTCTAAACATACCATATATTCAAAAATATCATATACCAATACATAAACAATATGGCTGCCATCCTCTTCCTTTTATGAGGAATGAGCTTCCAAACCCTAAGCCCCATTCATTAATGACACTACTTCCATTCAAAGAGTCTCCATCTAAAACTATGTTGTCCCTCATTGAATGCCACTACTCCATGACAACGTTGTTGATTTGGTCAAAGTTGACCCAATCAAGGTGTTCTAGCCCCCCAAGATGTCTTCTTTTCACATTGACATTGATATATTAAATATTAAGGAGATTTGTGGATCTCCATTATCCTCTTATTCATTAAACATAAAGGAAAATAAAAATTTAATATTCCAACTAGCTCATGGCTAATTGGGAATATTACAGTCCTCCCCTCCCAAATATTGCTTATCCTCAAGCAACTGACAAGGTGAGTGCTACAACTCTTCTCCTCCATCATTGGTGACACCTTCATGTAATAAGCTTCCCTCATATGCTAAGTGTCTCCCAATCCATTCCTCCATGACATGCTCCTCCAAAGTTCTTATGAGATGCAAATGAACCATCCCACAAGGAGGCAATAGATCCAATGAAACATTCATGGTTTTCCCAATATCCTCTCTGAAACATGTAGCATAATGAACATGGATAATCTCTCTCCCAAAGGGCACTTCTAGTCCTCCCATCCTCCCTCCAATCATTTGCATAAGAGGAATAAGTACATCATCAATATATGGGATCAAAACCAAGTACATATAAATAGAAATATGCAAAAATGGAGGTGGGTCCTAGTCCCACATATGTAACCAGCGCAGTATATCTCCTGACTACATCAGATAATGGTATGGTAAGTGGTTTCGCCACCACTTACTTGTTGTCCAAGTTTTCTCACAATGGCTGAATAGGTGAGAAATGTTTGGTGCCTTTGGAGTGCACCCAGAGTAGTAAATCATCTCCCTATACCCTCGAAGGGAGTGGCCATGTTTAGAAATGTTTATGGCCCAAAGTTGGCCATGAAGTTTATATGGAAGAATGCTCCTCCTTGGAGCAATGGCCGGCATATACATGGTAAAGGAATGCAAATAATCATCAAATGAAACATCATCTATATAAGCATGTTCCTTAACAATATTTATGCTCATACAAATGGAGTGGCCCATAGATAGATCCCCTCTCATTCCAAAAGATGAAAGAGGTGGTTGTGATAACTCCTCCATAGAGTTATGTATCTCTCCCATCTCCACATGGTCCATGCATCTTCTCAAATGTTGATATACCTCCTCTTCAAAGCCTTCCCAAGTGTAGCTCTCCGTGATAGTGTTGTAGGTTCTCATGGAATAAGTATGGTTGAAGAGAAAATCTTCATGAGCTCTTTGTAGTAACTTCTTCTTGAGCTTGGAAGCTCTAGATAAGAATATCCTGCCATGATAGTAAATGACCTCATCTTCAACTGAATAGCCCTCCTCATGTAGTTCGTCATCAAGTATCATACATGCGAAAAGATCCTTGGAATAATCCACCAACAGTTGGGATTTCCAATATGGATATATCCTCCATAGTGGTAGTGCTCATGATCTATCATAAAGAACATTGGTCATATGGATGCCTTTCTCTTTGACATTTCCCATGCTAAAGGTACGTGTTGGAAGGCTACTATCCTTCCCATGTTGCTCCTCCCACAGCACAGAATCTGAAATGAGATTGGGTAATGATGATGTTGGGATAATGTCTCCCTCCTCCTTGAGTCTACCTAAGACTCTCAGAGCTATATCATGACCTCCTAATGCCCCCATCCCTCCTAGATAAATGAATGGTGCATCATGATGTGAGACATTTCTCACCAAATCTAGATTAGTGGCCTCCTAGGTGGTTTGCCACAAAACAGTGATGTCTCATGGGCCAATCTCATATGCATAATAGATGGAACTACCATGCCCTCGCTTCCACTGCACAAATCTAACACTTTTTTCTTTGTGGGAGCTTCCTGATATTTGGGTACCAATATCATTGATGCAAGAGTCCCTCTAATTGGAGAAATTGCTCCATCCTCACCTCCTGGTGGTGGTGGATCATCTCTTGCTATTCCAGTGTTGTGACCCCTTTCTGTTTCTTCTTCTTCCTCCTCCTCATCATCTAAGAAGACCTCTATATAGTGTGCCTTCCTGTTGCACATCTATGTTCAAGTTCCCATGACTCTTGGCATGTGAAGCAAAGCTTCCTCCTCCTCAAGTCTCTTCGAACATCATCACTAAGAGGTTTTTTACTTTGGCTCTCCTTTGATAAAGGAGCCTTCTCATATTTTCCCTTTGATGGAAAAGAGGCCTTTTGTTGAAATGTTGCCCTTGCTTTTGGCAAGGCATCTTGTAGATCTCTAGCCCTTTCAATGGCACCTTGAAGGGTAGTGGGCTTGGTAGACTTAACCAACCCATGAAGAGGTTCTTCTAACCCATCAATGAACATATAGACCCTTCGTGCTGCAGATAAATCAAAAACCATAACAGAAAGTTTTAGAAATTCATAAATATAAGTTTCTGGGTTACCTGATTGTTTGAGCTTTTCTAGCCCCATGAATGGTGCATCTGGATCTCTTCTATCAAACCTCTCGACCAAACTCCTTGTGAACTCTGAATATGCAGTCACATTGGCATGACCCAATGTAGAGAATCCATGGAACCACCAATCATGTGCTTCACCCTCAAGGTGCAACGCTGCTATCTTAATGGATTCCATCTCTGGTACTTTGTTCAGCTGGAAGTAGATGTCAAACTTCTCTAACCATGATTTAGCAATGCATTTAGATGACTCATGAAAGTTGGGTAAGAAAAATATGCCCATAGTGTGATGTAGATCATGATTTTGAACGAATCCTCTACCTCTATTGTGATGCCTGGGTCTCCTATTGTCCTTGATCTGAATTTTTTTTTGAAAACTCAAGTGGTCCTTGAATCTCTAAGACTAAGACTCATACTCCATGAAATAGTCTTCAAGAGTTTCTTGTTCTTGAAACCCTTCATTTCCCACTGCTAAGAATGTAGGCATTGTAGAGTGTTGGGAAACTTGTTGCTGCTGCACTGGTTGATCACTCCAGTGATTAGAAATTTCGGAGCCTTCACCATGTTGATGAGGAATTCTGCTAGAAAGAAGATCCCACATATAAGAATACAACTACTTCACTAAACTATGGAAATGCTCAAATTTTCTATAATAAAATCATGAAAAACATTTAACTTAAATTCACATGAAGGCAAAAAGAGCCATTCAAATCAACTACATATAACCATATCAAAATTCTCTGGCCAAATATTACATTGGGTGGCCTCTTGGCTCTTTAAACCACTCCTCACTCACTCCACTCTCAACTATCTCAGCTCTTCAACTATATTTTTTTCCTCACAAAAACACTCACATTTATACACAAATAATGAATTTAATTCATTCCAAAAATCTCTCCACCTAATCCTCAACTAAATCTAATTTAAATTCATTTTAGGTGTGGACTCAACAAAGTCCCATACATAGAATTCCTACTCCCTAAATTTGCTACCTAACTCTATTTTCTCTCATATCGTTTTAATTATTAAAAGAATATATACAAAATCCTCACCTTCATAATTTATCTCCTATTTTATTTTAAAATAACAAATTAATTAATAAAACAATTAAAATGTCACACCCCACTTTATTACATAATTAAAAATGAAAATTGGCCTTGATGCTCCTGCATCAGACTCCCAAGGTTGAATTTAATCATGATCACCTGATCATGTGTTTGGATCTTCGTCTGCCTGGATCCCATATATTATGTTGCAACTTCCCACTTGTCATTGTTTCTTTTTGTTGTTCTTCTCCAGGTCTCCACACTTTATGTTTCATTGCCCCACTGGCTATGCTTTCACAATATTTTGTTGTCTTTCTCTTGCGGCTTCTTCTTTGTTTTACTGCTGCTGGCTTCTTCTGGGATACTTTCATCATCATTCGCCTCATCAGTTTAATTTCTTTGTCTAATAGATTTTCCCCAGCATCTACAATAAAACTTGTACTCACAAAACAATTGTTAGAATAAAAAACATAAGGCTTCAGTGCCCCTTCCGTTGTTGGCAACATTTCAGAATGCTGCTCTGAAATTTCTTATTTCATCAACACATTATTATGCTGATTTAATTCTTCTGTGAGACTATCATTTAGTCCCTCCTCCACATCATTTGTTTAAAAAATGTTTCCCTGTTCTGTATCTTTCATTAACTTTCTCTAAAAATAGATCCTTTTCTTTTCCAACTCTCTCCTCTGAAGATCTAACTTTTTGTATAACTTAACAATCTCAACTGAAGTAGAACTCAGAAATTTTACACAATTTTCCATACCTTCACTTGTTGTTGACCAATCATCACATTCCTTCTCGGAAAGGAATTCTCTACCAGACTTTACCTCAAGAATTTCATTCTCCTTTGTGACAGTTCCATTAGACTGTTCACCGCCTTTCGCACATCCTGCAAACATACATAAACTGTGAGAAAAATTGCAAGGCTTCATAGCCTCACCTGCTTCTTTTATGAACACATCTTCAGATGCTTCTGAACTATCCCAATAGTTCATGAGATCTTCCTCACTGATCTCGTCACCCAGAAGTTCACCATGTTTTGGGCCACAAATGGAAACATCCATTTTTAACTCAGCCTCTCTAAGTTCTTCACAATTCAGCATCTGCTCGAGCTTCCTCAGCTCCTCCATCAACTGTATGTTTACCTGCTTTTCCCTCTTTACGTGTAGCTTCTGCCACTTCACCTTCTTTCTCATGGTCCAACCATGTGTCTGGCTCCTCACATTTTCCTGCAACATCTCTTTTAACAATCCAAGGTGAATTTTTATCTCAGCCTTCTCCCGCTCATACTCTTCATCAGATTTCTGGAAATGACTATCAACAGTCATCTTCCCCTCCTTTGTGAATTTCCTCTGTTCATGTGTGGACTTCATTTAAGCCACTTTCCCGCAATCCTTCACACTTGTCATTCATCAAAATGCAACTTCTCCTCCTGCGCTTGGCTTCTCTTTGTCCTGGAACCAATCTCTGACAACCTTCTTGCTACAAACACACTTTAGCAATGCATGTGTTACTTGATAGCAGGAAAATCCCGCTTACCCACAAACACATTATATTCCATGCATATAAACCTGCACTCCACGTTTTTGCCCAAATAATTATAAATATGCAACCTCAACAATCCCAACAATCTGGGAAATCTTAAACTACATGGAAGCAAAATTTGATCTCATGGTTATTACAAACCAAACCATCTCCTTGCAGAAGCTTATTTTCATAATACTCAGACTCAATATCTCTTGCCTCAAGCTTTACTTTTACAAAATAAAACAATGATTATAAAACCATTGGAATTCCATACTCATGAACATTCGAACATTTTTATAAATCAAAGGTTCGAACTTGTCCTCACCTCAAAGGAGCTTAAACCAACATTTGAAGTTTACAAAATTTCATTTAAATGCACCATGGCTTCCATTCACCATATATCCAACCCATATAAGAATAGATGTTCCATTCAGAAGTCGATTTTTTAAATAAAATCATATAATTCAGGTCCACAACTTACCTTCCCATCTCTAATCAAATGTGCCCACCGTTTTTTTCTGCATATTATAATTTCGCCATAATATAACCTTCAAGCATGTTGCCTTTGACAAGTGATGTTACTTCTTAATGCTGAATATACAATTGTTGGACGTGCTCAACACCGTTCAGCGCTATGTATGAATTCGATGGAGACTAACGGTCGATAGCTGTCAACAAAAATATGTGTTAACATAACACATTGCACAACATATACATATGGTAAACAACCCAACGCTATGAAAATTTTGGATCGACCTTTTTTTGAATCGATTTTTCCATTATGTATCTTTCGATCGGACCATCTAGCAAATCGACCACAAACTTAGTACCTTCAAACGCAGCTTACAAAGCAAAAGAGGTTACGCTACCTCTGGAAAATTGTATCACTGTTTCAATGCTGATTATGGCAATTTCTGAATGCTGTTCAATACTTAACATACTAACTGCTAAATCAAGTTTCACAGTCACATGCTTTCATAAAAAAAAACACTGCACGTGTAATTCAATTCTTACACCAATTCGACGCAGAGGTTTGCTCTCTGCATGCACTCTAGATCTTATTCATCTTTAAGAGTCGACGACTGTCAACTTAATTTGTCAATCGTAGCTTTAGCCAGATTATACCACTGCTTTAACACAGATCCTGCATTTTCTTAATGCCATTCATCTCACCACGAACTACTGACTCAAACTTACCAATCACCGGCCTTCACAATAAATGTAGCTTCAGCTCCAAACTCAACGCAGAGTCTTCTTTTGCATCCGTTATTTCACAATGAAAACCGGGCTGTGGATTTACGCTCAAGAATCCACACAATGCCGTGAGGTGTAATCTCTTCAAGAGCACTTATTAATGTTTGGAACTTGCGCCTTCCACCATATACAATACAACGCATGTATGTATCAACCAAACCTCGTGTAGCCTCCACTGTGGGTTCAATGTTCAACGCTGTATCAACAGCAGAGCCTCCATACTAGAAGTCAATTCTAGTTTAATGCAAATTGATTCTGCTAACCCTTTCACCATTATACAATATCTAACAACCCTTCGTGGCACCCTCAATCTCAACCTATGGTTGTTTTCAGGAATTGGATGAATATTTTGGGTACAATAATCAGTTTCTGTTTTGATATTTGTCTTATCTGATGTTAAAGGGTTCAACATGGATTATGTGATGAAAATAGGCCTACAAATTGTGATGTATTGAATTCGATGGATCCAGTGTGAAAATTTATGAAAAGTGGTCTATAGTGGTGCTGAGGGTTGGAGACTTCAGTGAGGAAGTTGAAGCTTCCTGCCACTAGTAGTTGGTGATCAAATCAGGGGGTTGTAGCTCCCTTCCAGCAGTGGCTGGTAAACGAGAGCAGGGGGTTGAAGCTCCCTTCCAATGGTGGTTGGTAAAAGATATGAGGGGGTTGGAGCTCCCTTCTAGTAGTAGCTGGAGAACAAGTGAAGGTTGCAGCCTTCTGCAGGTGGGTGCCCGCGTACTGGTATGAGCCTGCACTAGTACAAGATTGTAAGCAATTTTATATATAACAAATATTGAAGACAGAGACGAAAGCAGCGATGGTTTTATCCCACATTAGGTTTCCACCTTAAATCCTGGTATTCATGTGTGTTTCTTATGTGTGATGGTTTATTTTTTTCTTACTACACATGTTTTCGTCTTAATAAATGTCTAATGAATCATTAATGCACTGGTCTAAGTAAAGTTATTGAAGGTTTATCTTAGTTATAAGTTCTATGGGCATAGCCAGTTTCCTGAATGAAATTCACATACATATGCTATTTTTTGTAATCCTTGTACAAGCGCTTCATATTCAACTATGTTATTAGTGTAATCAAACTCTAAAATGCCGACAAGCATGATTTTATCTCCATTTTGACTAACTAGAATACATCTAGCTCTTGCACCATCATTGGTCTTCATTCCTTCAAAATAAAGTGTCGAAAATAAATCATTATGCTTATTTACAAACTATTCTACAATATTGATACATCTTGATGAATCAGTTTGTGAGAAATTTTCTATTTGTGATGAAACAAAATCAACAAGAAAAGGAGAACATTGGGTAGGAAAACTACCAAAGAAGGATTCTGAAAAAATATTTTCCTGAAATATTATCTGTGAAAGCTACATGTGTGTTTTCCTCATCTAGATCTGTCATAAAGTACTTCATATGTTTCTTCCTCTCAACTCTAATCTGATTTTTCTTTCCATTGTAAGGGAGCCACAATTGCGACCAATTTATTGTGAAATAACCATGTAAATTTTCGGACCAATCCATACTTAAGATGAGACCGTAAAACTCAGGGAATCAATGATTTTAAATGCTTTTGAATTGGAAGAAAGTTTAATCAGAATCTCATTGGAATTGTGTTAGAATGTGACCAATCAGAAGGGTCCAATTTATCAAAAGGGGGTGTTTGGTGGTTTATTGTTTCCTCTTGAAACTTTTAAAGTAACAACAGTTGAAAGGTAACATAGATGTAGGAACAACATTTAACTCATTAATGAACAATTTATGTTGTTGTTTCAATTTATTGACTTCATTTAAGGAAATATTGGCTTCAATGTTTTTCATGTCCTCTACTATTTTGTATTCAATGTCATCACACACTATTAAAGTTTTCTATGGAGAAGGAGAAGGAGAAGATGATTTTCAAGTACTCAGAGCAGGATAAGTAGACTGATTGGAATTTTTTTGACATACCTTTCTCCTTTGTTGAGTTATTAGGATTCTTCTGAGTTTTACTGGCTAGAGAAGTATATGCTCCTTTACTTCGAGTATTGACTGGGAGAGCTTCTTCCTCTTCTTCATTCTCCGAATTAGTAATAATAAAATCCCACAAGCCATGAGCTTCTACTATCTCTTCATCTTATATCTATTCTGTAGATGTGGTTGCATCTTCTTCTACATCTTCATCATCAGAGTCTACATTTTAAATTTGAATAAGAGGTTGAGGTTGATAAGGTTGATTCCTTTTAAATGGTCTATAAGATATTTTTGAGGATTTATCAACCTACTTATTATGTTACACTATTTCATTTTACATAGTTTTAAGGATATTTTGTAATCCTTCCAAATCATCAGGATCTTTAGATAATTTATTCTTATGTTCTTCTTTGAAAGTAACCTTCTTGGTTTGTTTCCTCTCCTCTATAGAAAATATATTTTCAAGGAATGGTACCTCTTTTTCAACAACAAGAGCCTCTTTGATATTATCAACAAGTATAGTTTTTTGAGATCTTTCGACAAACAAAGATAATTTTGAAGGGAGGGAAGTGATATACCAGTCAAAGTGGACATCAATAGTAGGCGGAGAAGCCATTGGGATTTTGTTTAATACTTTATTTAACCTTGAATTAAAATATTTAATTTTCTCATTTGGGGTACATTTAAGATTTGACAAGTCATTAATCAAAGTAACAATTGTTCTATCATCCCTAAAATTTCTTTAGAAACTTCTCTTCAAATGTATCCCAATATGTAATTGATCCAACTAGTAAAGAGAAATACCAGGACGTTGTAGATCCTTCAAATGCATAAGGTAATAATCTAAAAACTACGTCCTCTTCTCAAACACCATTAAGATTTATTTCCATCATAAAATTACGAATATGTTTATCTACAAGTAAACCATCATCTGGATTATATTTTGGAAACTACCTCTCTAGATGCTTAGGAAGAGGTCGTAAGGGAGCTGTCATGGCAACTGCTCCTAGATTATTCCATGGTTTGTTGTGTTGATTTTCCATTCTTGGATTAGGTCGAGAAGTATTTGTACTTGAGAAGTTTTTGCCACGTCTTTGACAACACTCTGATATCGAGCAAGGTAGATTCAGGAAAACTTAGAATGAGATTGGATTTCAATAAATTATCATTTATTGATTCAATATTAGTGTTGGAAATATTTCGGGCCTCATGCATGGCTTCTTCAGACTGCTTCATTCAGATCTCCCATTCCTTGAACAAAATAATTTCCTAAGCCTCATCAATCTTAGGTATATTAGTAGATCTACCTTATTCACTTTCTTTACAACTGAGGAAACTTATGAGCTTCTCATCTATTTCTTCAAAATAATTAGTGATATTTGATAATTGATCTATAAGAGATTAAAATCTTTCCATATCTCGTCCAATCTAGGATCAGCTACAAATCCTTCTTCCTGAGAGGAAGGAGAAGCCACAACTCCTTGAGGTTGGGGAGGTACTACCGACTATGAAGAACATGTAATATGAACATTATCACTTGAAACTTTTTCCTTAAGTACCTGCAATAAATATATAGGAAGGATGGCTACTCTGGAGGGTCTGTATTTAAAATATTGAACCTTCTCTTTTACATTCTATTTCTCCTCTGATCTTTTTAATACTAGAAAATAGGAAAAAGACTGCTCAAATAGGTCATCTAATCTATCAGGTTCATGCATAAATTTCCTAATATTTTGTGCAACAATGAAATTCTTGACTATATAAATGGGGTCATACTACCTATTGGGCATAGTAAGGAGACTTGGGGACTGAATAACACACATTTCCTTCTTTTCATGGTTATAATTGGCTAAGGAAAATACACCAAACTTAGCTATAAAATTTGGCCACATCCTTTTATTGGATTCTTTCATAGTTTTAGAAAAACCATATCCTATAGTTTGATAGGTTATTACTCTTCTTAGAAGTTTATGTGGAATGTATAAAGGCAAGGCATGAGGGTGGGCTAAATTTCCATAAACTCTAATATATGTAAAAGAGCCTTCTTTGTACCAATTTCCAACCCTCCAAAGATCATCTTCAGCTTTTAGAGACATATCAAGTGGCTTAGAACCAAAAATAACTTTATAAATTGGCAACCTAACTATGTGACGGATTTTATAAAATTGTTCATGATATTTTTATTCCCAAAGATATCATGATAAACATGGATGGGATTTTGATCTTAGAGATTCCATTTCCATCCCATAGAAGGAAAATCCATTGAAAAACACAAAGCATCCATGATATAGGCAGACATATAGAAGGGGGGATTTTATTTTCAGAGATACTATGTCCTTTATTTTAACTAATTTGGGAAAATGGATTGCCAAGAGAATAAACTGAGTACTTATCACTTTACTTGGCTTTATTTTTATTCGAGTCCTTTCTCCAAGGTTTGATTTGTCCTGACGGGTTCCCATGCTCTTTTATAAAATCCTCAACATATTCCTTATTTTATTTATATTGTGGACTGGGAAGGTGGTACATACTTTGCAAATCCTTACTTGAAAAGGACCCAATGAGTGTGCACTTGCTGGTATGAATTTTCATGTCAAAAATATCTAAATTCTCCACAACTAATCAAACCATATTTGTATAAGAAATAATTTGTGCCCTCGATACTACTTTATGAAAAAATAATTAGCAACATCTTTAATAGTAGCTTCTAAAACCAGGATGCTATCATCAACAATAATCGTTCTCTAATTAACCCTCAGGTTTTCATATTCAAAATATTGGTAAATTGATTCCTAGGAGGGAAGCCCAACATCTCTAGTACAAATTGTGTCAGAAATTAATCCCACTTCTATATTGTTTTCATCAATGTATTTTATAAATGGGCCATAATATTGTTGTTGCGGTGAAGCGTTTTTCTTAGTTTTCCCTCCTTTCATCATTTCTTCATGGTGCCAAGAATCAGAGGCTTCTTGTAATGGAGATACATAGGATATCAACAAAGACACTTACTTAACCAGAAATTAGCCCTGATGGGCAGTACACTTTGAAATAAAAATCCATTTTGGAACGAATGTTATAATACCAAAGTCTACGAAAAGAGAAGCTTTCGATAATACAACTGTTATAAATAAGTATCCCAAAAAGAGTCTTGAAATAAGTGTTTAGATGGAACAAATGAAACATTTATGAGGATGATTGTTTTCGAAAGACATAAAATAACATTTTCAAAATAAATAATCTCAATATAGAATTACTCATAATAAAATATTACAATAATAAAAGGGAATCTGGGTGTCATAATTTCAGAGGTATCTCTTTTTGTAATATTCTTTTTAAAGAGATTCTAATGAATGAAGTCCGATAAAGGTATCACAAATACTTCAGGAATTTCAGAGGAGTCTATTTTCGGGGATGTAATAAAAATTCACTTCCGAAATGAATTTCAAGATAAATTTTTTGGAGTTGAAATCTCAAAAGAGTCACTATATCACCTTGTTGCCACCTTCCAATGGGCTATGAATTACATCTTTCACGGCTTGGATCATCTTATCCTTTCCTATTTAGATGACCTTACAGTATGATCGACGAAGCATGGTAACCATTTGGAGGATATCCACTTGGTTTTTCAGAGATTTCGACAATATAACCTAAGATTGAACCCTTTCAAGTGTGTTTTATGTGTCAACACCAAAATATTACTAGGATTCACAATCTCCCAGCAAGGTATTATAGTCGAACCCCTCAAATTCCAGGCCATTAAGGAAGTACCACATACAAGAACATTGAAGTAGTTACAAAGCTTGTTAGGTAAGACCAATTTCTTACCATGCCTTGTCCCTTACTAGGCTACTTGTGCGCAGGGCTTCCTGTGTCTCCTTTGCCAAGACATTACTTTCCAATGGCATGAATAAGATCAAAAATAATTTGAAGCTTTAAAACATGTGTTATCTTCATCTCCTTTGATTAGCCCACCACACCACAATAAATACTACACCTTTTTATAGCCATTGTTGGGGTGTGAGTCTAGGAGATACTAGACAACTAGGAGCACGTAATTTATCACTTCAACAAGAACCTATCCAGGCCTATATTCGAGTATGATCTAGAAGAAAAAAAACCTTAGCCGTAGTACATTTAGTACATAAGCTTTGAAATTATATCATCCTTCAAACCACCACTATCGTAGAAGATATTGACCCTATGGAATATTTTCTTACGTTCCATATGATGAACCACAAATGCGCTTGATGGGTAGTTATATGACACGAATTTGATCTACATTTTAATTATCCTAAATGAAAAAAGGAACTCATCCTCGCCAAATTCATCACTGATATCCCAACAAATACCCAAGGATCTCTTGTTAATGAGATGTTTCCAGATGAATATCTTTTCTTAGTAACAAAAGACAACCCTTCGTATAATGATATCCTACTCTTTTTACGAACTTAAAATTTCAAACCTTAACTCACTCCTGACGAGCGGAGGTTCATCCACCATTAGGCCCCTCAGAATTTGTATCTAATCATGGGAAACATTTAGAAAATAAAATATTCTAGGAATTATCCCAACACCTTGTTTTTTTTCTCATGAGTTTGTGTCCCCATACGACCCTCAATCCAACAATTAGGTATAAGTTATCAAAAAGGTCCTTAAAACTATGTTGCAGCGTACAGTGAAAAATCACAAAACCAATTGGCACCACATGGCATTCAAAACCGTATGGTTGTTCTACACAATAGTCGAAACATATTGGTTGATACCTCCCTCCTAGGTATCCATCGCATGTATGTACTCCTTGATTCCCAACTCATTGTCTCATAGTTGAATAAAACCTTTCAAGTTCATGATCCATGCCTTTTTTGGTAGAATTTGCATGCACAAAGGTTAGCTCAAAGTTTTGATCATTTCACATTTACACATATAGCAAGGGATGAAAATCTCATAGTTTATCACATATCTAACCATGTCATAGACTAGAATGTATCACATATACACCATCAAGAAGAAACCATAAATCACCATGTCCATCACATATATAATAAATCACATACATCATATGAAAAAACATGTACACCAAACACATCATGAGAGTCACCAAAAATATCTCCTCATACATATAGGTGCAAAAAATAACAGTAAATCCACTAGCTCACAATAAAAATAAATAAATCCTCAAAATACAAGGGAGCATCCTCACAATGGGTGCTTACCCTAGTACATACATCAAAAAATAAACATCTAGGGACGGGGCCCTCCCTCCCTCTCCTGAGGTCCAATCTCTGCACCAACATCCAAAATACGACGAGCAGTAGCCACCACCATCGCTACGCGTCGCAACATTGTTCGATGAGCTGGATCACGTGCCAACGTCAACTCCACCACGTCCTCACCAAGTCCCTCCCAACCCTCCTCAGACACCCCCCTTGTTAAGGCATCAATTGCAGCCAAGGCATCCTCATATTTTCTCTCCTCTTTCTCAACATGCTTTCTTAGTCGCTCCTCATAATCTCTGAGCTCAACTTCCAAAGCTACCAACTTCGTCTCTGTTGCCTCGATACACTTTCTTAGCCGCTCCATCTCCCTTGCATCATTAGAGCTCAACCCCTCCCCAGAAGTACCATTGATCTCAAGACGTTGATGCTGCACTGGCCTCTCAAGTCCTTCCCCCTCCTGAGGGTCTCGTCGTCGTCGTGATATAGTAGGACCCCCAGCCAGCCCCATCAAACGTGGATCATTTCCTACAAAAAATGAAAGAAATGAAGAATTACATATAAAATATTATTTTGGAGAGGCTTCATGAGAGGAATATGGAGATCCAAGGAAATCATGAAAATGAGAACATTTTTGTTTCAAATCAAACATATATGGGAAGTATTTTATCATAATTAGTGAATATCTAACATCACTTAATCCACTAAATGTGCTTTTTGTTCACCAATGTTAATGATTGAAAAATTTATGGTTATTATTGTATATATCCAAATATTTAGTATTCAATGTTTCTTTTTAAAGAATGTAATTGTGGACAACATCCTAGTCAAAGCTAACTTATCAAAAGCTATGGAATACGGAAGAATCATATTAGAACCATAAACAATAGATCAAGTATTTTATAGAGAGAAATTATCATGATATTTTTGAATTATACTAATTGTAAAAAGAGTTTATTCCCTAAAAGTGGAATATATTTCTTAGCTTCTTATCACTTTTAAGATGCAAGGTTCAGGACAACACTCTACTGAAAGCTAAACAAATTGGCTATGAGTGGGTCTTCAAGAATACATATAAATCAAATACCTCACTTGAAAATAAAAAAGCAATACTTGTAACCAAAGGATTTGCACAAAATGAAGAAGTATTTGCACCCACAACAAAATAAAAGATCATTCATACAATATTTTCTTTATCAACATAGAATAGATATAGATTGATTAGATACCACCTATACAACAATTGCTTTGTCAACATAGAATGGATATAAAGTTTCTCAATTAGATATGAATATTACTTTCTTAAATGAAAACTTTAAAAAAGAGTTTCATGTCCAAACAAAAGATTAAAAATTTATAATCTTATAAAATTTTTACATAAATAAAACATAAAATAATAACTTTTGATATTTTTATAATAATTTATTTTTTAAATCACAAATAAAATAAAAATAACATTCCGTATATGAAATTATTTACATTCACATATTACTATTATTGAAAATCAAAATCTTTAACATTGACCAATCATTTAACCTATCAATTAACAAGCATATCTAACTCCAGAATGAACTAACTTTAAAAGTTCACAATTAATATTTACTAGTCCTCAATTACAATTTGGATCAATGCCATGTCAGTGTGATCAAATTTTGAAATTGCATGCAATATTTCTATGAAATTAGAAATATGCTATGAAATTATTCCATACTCTCAAATGTTGATGGCAGTGTTTTGGTTTGAATTAGAAATCGAATTTGCTAACTTCAAGTGACAACTGATCTCTATAAAAACTGAGACCTTCAAGTGACAACTAGCTAACCCGCACCAAACCAATAACATTTAGAGAGATCCCTTTGTCCAAAACTAACTACTGAAAATTGTTTTTATGCAGAATCTAGGATAAGGAAGAGCACCAATTTGAGTTGAAACAAAGCTAACCCCGGAATAAAACGTATGCCTGCTTCAGCAGACCAAGCGATAAACGCCCCTACTGATGGGAACAAACCATACATATGGTAATGTAAAAGTATACTTATTTTCCTAATTTATCTTATTCCTTCAACTGATCTAGATAACCGTGATTACCATAGAAGGATTTTTGCAGTTTTTGGTTAGGAACTAGGATTTCTTAGAATATATTTTTTTCCATGTGGACATAGTTCTTAGCTAAATATTTAGCTTTGTTTTTCCTCTTCTTATTATCAGTATTGATCCAGCAGGGCTCACTTTTCCAGTCTCGTATTATATATACACGTGGATTGTATAGGTTAGTTCTAATGATCTATTTCTTTGGTCACTTGTTTGACATTAAATAAATCCTCCCTTTATCATTTATGGATCCTTCCAAATTTAAATAGCCTTTAACAAGATTTCCTGAAAAATTCTCATAAAATAGAATCACTGAAGAAGACCTCCATTCTTAACACTTAGGATTAACGCCCCTACTGATGGGAACGAACCATAGGATAATGGAGAAAGTATACTATATTTTCTAATTTATCTTATTCCTTCAACTGATCTTGATAACCGTGACTACCATGTACGATTTTTGCAGTTTTTGGTTAGGAACTAGAATTTCTTAGAATATATTTTTTCCATGTGGACAACTATGTTATAGTTCCTAGCTAAATATTTAGCTTTGTTTTTCTTTTTCTTATTATCAGTATTGATCCAGTAGGGCTCACTTTTCTAGTCTCGTATTATATATACACATGGGTTGTATAAGTTAGTTCTATTTCTTTGGTCACTTGTTTGAAATTAACCAAATCCTCCCTTTATCTTTTATGGATCCTGCCAGATTTAAATAATCTTTAACAAGATTTCCTGAAAAATTGTCATAAAATAGAATCAGTGAAGAAGACCTCCATTCTTAACACTTAGGATTATGTAAATCCCTATTCTTGAATAGGGAACAAATAGATTTGAATAGTAAAAAATTCATTCTCTATAACACTCCAAATATAATCTTGAAAGGCATCACACTTATAATACCTCAAATACAATCTTGATTGCATCAAGTAGTTTTCTCAAAGAAGAAAGATAGAGAGCCAGGGCGAAAATGGCTTCTTATTATACTTATTATACTTACATAAACCTCATGTAGTGAAGATATTCCATCTTCAAATCACATATGAGTTCCAAAACTATGACATGGAATTATTCTTATGAGGAAACATCTAATCCAAGGGAGGACGGGCTCCCAACCCTCTTGCCCACCGTCGCCCCAAGAGAAATCGATCGCAAAAAATCCACGATCATGCTTAAGCCACGAGAGCAGTCATAGCACACCACACCGACTTGCATGGCAAAGTCATCTGTCATTCCAAAGCTCCTTACAGGATTCGTCTTGCCAGCAATATTTGATTCATACGGGATCATGTTTTGATCTGTAAATTCATAGGTATTTCGACATCTGACACTACCCCTCAACTAGATTGCGCAAAGATGAAAGTCCAAAGCACACTATTAAGTCAAGCTAGGTCCACAGTAGCGTAGCGTTCGACCGTTATGAAGATCTGAAAGCTGTCATGGAAAGCGCCCCATATTCAACCCAAACAGGTAAGACTGCTCTTGGAATCCAGTCTAGATCGGTAACCAATTGGATCAATTGGAGCAATCTCAGGCTCACTTCATGAAGAAATAGCCCTAAAATTTTAGACTACGAGCATGCACCATTTGGTTGTCTAAAGTGTCATCAACATAGCCATCTCTTCAGAGATTGCCCCAAGCCAGAAACTCACCAAGAAGGAAGATTAGGGTTTTACGAAAGAACAGGAAACCCTAGGAGAGGAGGGTTTTACAAAAGAACAGGAAAGCCGATGCTCCAGCTCATGAAAGAAAGAAGCCACTAGTGGCAACATCAAGTAGTTTTCTCAAAGAAGAAAGATAGAGAGCCAGGGCGAAAATGGCTTCTTATTATACTTATTATACTTACATAAACCTCATGTAGTGAAGATATTCCATCTTCAAATCACATATGAGTTCCAAAACTATGACATGGAATTATTCTTATGAGGAAACATCTAATCCAAGGGAGGACGGGCTCCCAACCCTCTTGCCCACCGTCGCCCCAAGAGAAATCGATCGCAAAAAATCCACGATCATGCTTAAGCCACGAGAGCAGTGATAGCACACCACGCCGACTTGCATGGCAAAGTCATCTGTCATTCCAAAGCTCCTTACAGGATTCATCTTGCCAGCAATATTTGATTCATACGGGATCATGTTTTGATCTGTAAATTCATAGGTATTTCGACATCTGACACTACCCCTCAACTAGATTGCGCAAAGATGGAAGTCCAAAGCACACTATTAAGTCAAGCTAGGTCCACAGTAGCGTAGCGTTCGACCGTTATGAAGATCTGAAAGCTGTCATGGAAAGCGCCCCATATTCAACCCAAACAGGTAAGACTGCTCTTGGAATCCAGTCTAGATCGGTAACCAATTGAATCAATTGGAGCAATCTCAGGCTCACTTCATGAAGAAATAGCCCTAAAATTTTAGACTACGAGCATGCACCATTTGGTTGTCTAAAGTGTCATCAACATAGCCATCTCTTCAGAGATTGCCCCAAGCCAGAAACTCACCAAGAAGGAAGATTAGGGTTTTACGAAAGAACAGGAAACCCTAGGAGAGGAGGGTTTTACAAAAGAACAGGAAAGCCGATGCTCCAGCTCATGAAAGAAAGAAGCCACTAGTGGCAACATCTCCGAATTATTGAGCGAACTACTATAAGATAAAATTCACTAAGATCTAGAAAATGCGCAACCAAAGGCTTCATTCCTTGATCTGAAAATTCACCAAGATCTGAATCGAAAAGGAAAAGCTCCAATGGAAGATACAAGCCTACTTAAGCAACATGCAGCTTCAAATCCGGAGCTCTCGGTAATCCTCATCCCACCACGGATGAGGATTACCTGGAAGATATAGAAGGTCTCGACTCATTATCCATGGAAGAATACTCCAAATTGAATACCCTGGAGGGCATCCCACCCAAGCAAATCAAGTTGTTAGCAGCAACACTCCAAAAAGCAAAGGCATCTCAGCAACTTGGGGTTCAAGAAAATACCTCCAAAGATTGTAAGAAGAGCAGCAAAGAATTTGAAAAAAACAGGTCTTAAAACCACGATGTTGCGCATAGATGTAATTGGAAGGACGTTGGTTGACTTAGATCAGTACAAAAAAATCATTGAGGCCTACGCTTCACAAACCTCCCCCATCAATGAAGATTATATCCAGGAATCTCAGGGGTCTGAATGCCCCTTCTAAGCATCACATTCTTAGTCGGAAAGCGCAACAAGATCTTCCGAAAATTCTGCTAATTTAAGAGACCAAGTGCTCTAGCACTGACTTCAATCTCTTTATAAAAAAAAAACATTGAGGCAAGCCCACACACCAGAAATAAGTGCTGAAGGTTCCTCTGGAGGGCTCAGACTTGCCTGGAACTCCCAACTCATGCAAGAAGAGAAACATGATCAACACCCCAATTCCCTAAGAATCAAATTCCACCTCATAAGCACTATTCAACATGGCTATCTGACTAACATCTATGATCCCCAAATTCCCTCAAGGAAATATGAAATTATACAATATCTAAAACCCTTTGTCCCAACCTATGGATCATAGGAGGGTCTTCAACCTAATCCTCTCCCTAGGGGAGAAGCAGTGAGGACAGATGCATCTTGAGCCAAAAGAAGTGGAGCTACAAACCTTCACAGAGGACTCAAATCTGGTGGACATAATAGAGACATCAAATGGACTTTATACTTGGAACAACAAGAGGGGAGTTGCTACCCAGATACCTTCTCAGCTTTACATATTGTGGCAAAACATGAGCTAACGAGAAGCAGTGATCTTGCAATAGAGATCCTCACCTCAGTGGGCAGCGATATGTTATAGTTCCTAGCTAAATATTTAGCTTTGTTTTTCCTTTCTCTCCGCTTCTTATTATCAGTATTGATACCGGGCTCACTTTTGCAGTCTCCTATAATATATACATGTTGGATTATATAAGTTAGTTTCATTGATCTACTTGTTTGGTTACTTGTTTGACATTAACCAAATCTTCCTTTTACCTTTTATGGATCCTGCCAAATTTTAAGAGCTTTTAACAAGATCTCCTGATAGAAAACAAACAGATTTGAATAGCAAAGAATTCATCCTCTATTAACTCTCCAAATATAATCTTGAAAGGCATCACAGTAAGAACCATTGCATCAAGTTCTTTTCTCAAATAAGAAAAGTAAAGGGCTAAGGACAAAATGCTTTCTTAGTAGATTTATAAGATTTACAAAAACCTCATGCAGTGAAGATATTCAATCTTCAAATTACATATAACAAATGAGCTCCAACACAGTGACATGGAATTATTCTTATTAACAAACATCTAGATCGCATAACATATTATATCTCTCTTCACTTATACTCAATAACACAATTACTAATAATATTTATCAGAACATTATAACTAATTATTTCATTAAACGAATCACCCAAAATAACAATAGAAAATAATTATCTTTATCTACCTACCTAAGTAGGAAGCCTCAGATGACGCTGTAGCAACGGTATGCTTTTCATCAGTTGTAATATTATCTTCCTCTGAGAGCGCCATTTACTCGAGGCTCAGCACAGTCGTCTCACTCTTGTGCGAACTTGTGTTTCGGGAGGTATATGGATTCGAACCATTTTGTTACCTATTTATATGTATGTAAACGGGCACGTGTCATGGGTTTACTAGTCGGGTAAACGAAAAGCGTTCTGAGTCTTGGCCCGACGTTGTCCCGGTCATAATTCTATGAATTAAATTTTTTTTTTTTTTTTCTCGAATTTAAATATTCTTGGAATTGTGAAAATTCGATGGGTTTCACTTCAATCTCCATTCTCATACAAAGATATTAATTTCCAGATAAGAAGATAAAGAGTTTTTAATTTTATTTGTGAATTAATGTATTAGTATGGTGTAACGAAGTTGTTGTTGTCTAAATATTTTATTTGGTCAAATAATATAAAATTAAAAATAATATCATGGTATTGATTAAGGTGGGTTTTTAAGTTTTTAGCACCAAGTTTACGAGAATTCATGGTATTAACTCATGGTATTGATCAAGTTATCGGTGAGATTTTAACACCAGGTTTATGAGAGCTCATGGTATTGACAAGTTACCGGTGGGTTTTTAGGTTTTTAGCACCAGGTTTATGAGAACTTATGGTATTGACCCATAGTATCGACCAAGTTACCGATTGGTTTTTCGCACCACGTTTATGAGAACTTATGGTTACCGATTGGTTTTTAGCACCACGTTTATGAGAACTTATGGTATTGACCCATTGTATTGACCAAGTTACCCGTGGGTTTTTAGGTTTTTAGCACCACTTTTATGAGAACTCATGGTATTGACCAATTTGCCGGTGTCTATGAGAACTTATGGTATTGACCCATTGTATTGACCAAGTTACCGGTGGGTTTTTAGGTTTTTAGCACCAAGTTTATGAGAACTCATGGTATTGACCAATTTACCGGTGGGTTTTTAGCACCACATTTATGAGAACTCGTGTTATTGACCAAGTTACGGGTGGGTTTTAGCATTTTAGCACCACGTTTATGAGAATTCATGGTATTGACCCATTGTATTGACCAAGTTACCAGTGGGTTTTTAGGTTTTTAGCACCACTTTTATGAGAACTCATGGTATTGACCAATTTACCGGTGCGTTTTTAGCACCACATTTATGAGAACTCATGTTATTGACCAAGTTACGGGTGGGTTTTAGCATTTTAGCACCACGTTTATGAGAATTCATGGTATTGACCCATGGTATTGACCCATTGTATTGACCAAGTTACCGGTGGGTTTCTAGCACCACATTTATGAGAACTCGTGGTATTATCCAAGTTACCAGTGGGTTTTAGGGTTTTAGCACCACGTTTATGAGAATTCATGGTATTGACCCATGGTATTGACCAATTTACTGGTGGGTTTTTAGCACCACGTTTATGAGAACACATGGTATTGACCCATGGTATTAATGTGATGTGGAATATAGCCTATTTAAAGGAGAAAATTGATGTTGATAGACATTCTTCAACTGAGTATGGAAGAGAGTTTGTCTTATCATGTTATGTTATGTAAGCAATTACTTGGTAAAATAACATAAAAATAAAAATAACACTATGTTAAACATTTTTACAGAATAAAGAAACAAATAAAAAATAACTCTACCTTAAAACCAAAATAACTTTAAACTAAAATAATAAGATAAATTTGACTCATTGTATTGAACCATGGTATTCTTGTGAGGTGGAATATAGCATATTTAAGCGCTGAAATGAAATACTAGAAGTCATTGTATTGAACCATGGTATTCATGTGATGTGGAATATAACATATTTAAAGGCTTAAATTCTTGGTAGATCCAGAGTGAAGATTAATCCAACCCAGTATGCTAGGGATGTTGTAATGTAATGTTTAACATTTTGATAAAATAAAAAATAAAAGTAACCCTATAAAACTAAAATAATAATAAAAATAAAAACCACCCATGGTATTCATGTGGAATATGGCCTATTTAAAGGGGGAAATTAAACTAGCCTAAATCCATATTTAATCTGTATCTATCAAGGCCCAAGAGGGATAAAATCTCTTGAGATGCAAAGTTCTTTTAGAGTGAAAAGAGATTTGATTTCTCTAGTAGCTTGGTAAATCTAGAATTAAGATGGATCTAGGTTAATATGAAAATCAGTAGCTTGAATTAGAACCATGTATTAATCCAAATTATTGGAAATAACCAAATAAAATATTAATTTTAATATGTATGTATGTATTTACATTAAATAATATAAAGCTAAATAAAATCACAAAATATTATTATTATGTGTATATCATTAGGAAACAATATTTTCCATTTGTTGTAAATATGAATTCATAAAATAATGAGAAGGATTAAATTTATTATGGTTTAATTTTTATAATATTAAAATCTGAATGGTCAAAAGTGAATTAACAATATAAAATTAAGTGATTAAAATATAAATAAATAAATAAATTAAAAAATCTTGTAAAATTATTAGTTAAAAATTAATGTAAATATATGATATATTTTAAGATATAATATAAAATGGTGCATTCAATTTTTTCTCGCTCTAGCTTTGCAACTATATTTGGCTCTCATTGTCTCGACCATGACATCTTGGGGAGGAGCGTCTCCCAACACCTCGGCCCCAAGAGAAATCGATCACAAAAAATCCTCTACTACATCATTAGTAAACGCAACCTTTGCAAATCACACATGATGGAAATCATGCTTCCCTCTTTGTCATGACCATATACTTGTGGTGCTCTTTCAACCACGTATAGCGGGTGCGACACTACTACACTTTTTCTTTTTACCAATACTCAAGTGCATAGACTATGCCTAACTTCAACACTTGGCTAATTTTCCATACAAGTGTTATAATAACGTAGTCGAATAACATTCATTAATTTATCTTCTTCACATATATTTTATCAACATGCACAACGAAAGTCACAATACAAGTATACACATATACTTGGGAGGGGCAACAACCATGAAGTCTTCCCATTAATATATAAAATTGTTCGACAATGTGCAATTTGAAATAATTATACAAGTTCACCAAGTCTGTGCAGCCACCTGCACACCTTGACAAGTCTTCCCAACAATCATGCCTTGAGTTGTACAATGTTGCCACTCAACTGCACATCAACCTGCTGGAAACCCCAAATTTTCAACCAAAATGCCAATCTGAAGTTCTGCCTAAACTATTGTGCATAAGGGTCACTATCTGAATGCACTCTGCCTGGTACGGCCTGTTGTCGTCCAACTCGGGTCACTTGTGTCATCATCTACACAGTATGCCCAGCCTGACCCGTTGTCATGTAGCTAGGTTTCCAAGGTAACTGTATGGGCGTGGTCCGCTTGACCTGGCCTACTCTCGTGCAACTAGGTAACTCGGGTCATCGTCTTCACACACCTGACCACCCATCCCGACTTCGCATTGTTCGACACATTCAATAAAATGCTCGTTCGAATGCTTCTACTTCGTTCGCTCGCCCAGCGGGCTCATCCACCTTCGCTTGACTTTTCTTTCGCTCCTGCGATCTTCCATGTCTGAACTTGTTGGTCGAATGATCCTTTCCACAACTTGTCCACCACTAATATATATGCCCAAGTGTGTGCGCAACTTTTCCAATCGTCGTAACCCCTCGACCTGCCCATGGGTCGGCTCTGCCACTTCTTCAAACTCATGTAGGTCGACCTGTAGGCATAAATCCATTGGCTTGACCGCATATAAACTCCATCACAATGTGGTGCCTCTCGGGTCATGTCCATTCACCTGACTCGCCCGTCGTGTTCCCCCCTTGTTGTCACAGGTCGCCTGCACCAAGTGTGGAGTGCACCCAACTTCCAACCATCGCTACAATGCATGACTCGCCTGAGCACACACCCGCATGAACTCCCAACATGGTTACCCGACTCACTCACCCATCGCACATCTCATCACACAAATCGTTGGACGACTCCGTCGCATGACCCATCACAAGGGTGGGCACCGACCAACACGGGGTGCTCGTGCACCTGTTGTCGCACATAACATAGGACATGCCCATCAAACATGACTCCAACTCATGGGCGTGACATCCTCGCCCACTCCAAATAAGGTTGTTGTCCTAGACAAATCCATCATCATCATCACAAAGTGTTGCTAGCTCCAACATAAAAAAATATGTCCTTGTTTCCCACCTCTTCTCTATCATCACAAAAACCATTAAGGATCATGACTTCATGTACATCAGAAAATATCCTCAATCCATGATCATCAACCACACGTGTCATAATCTCCACATGTTGCCCCTATCATGTGAAGTCAATATCTCTAACTCAAGCTACATGCTATCGTTGCAACATATGTTGTGGTGACTCCCTCATGTGTCATCATCATGTGAACTGCTACCATGATACTCCAACACAACTCAAACATATCCATGCACACTTCTAGACCCCATGACTTGAACTAGTTGGGTAGCTAATCCAACCATCGCGTCCAAAAAATGAGAATGCACATCCTCATTGTTGGGCCATAATTGTAATCTATGGATAAATTACGCTTCTCTATACAAGTGACAGTCTAGAACAATAGGTGAAAGACTATACTACCATTTCTCCTAACTCAGAATAGATCACAGATAGGATTGGAGGCTTACTTGTTTAGTCACTTCCAAATGGCTCCTTCTGTCGCTTCCACTATAGCTTCAAATTCAAGCGGTTTTTGAGCTGAATGATTCCTACAAGAAAGAACACTGAAATAGCAAAAGATGTAATAATATAGATATCTATTCAAGCTAGTTAGCTAAATCAGTAAAGCATAAACTACATTCATCAACCAAGATCTTACAATATGGAAAATCAAAGTTAACATAGATGCATGTGGGGAAAAATAAGAAGTACTCTTTATTGATGATAGAAGGAGAGGTTACAACCTAGTGACTGATTTGAAGTGACCTTCCAGCAAAGTTCCCAAGTCTCATCACACATAAATCTCTCCAGCAGCAGCTCCACAAATCAAACTCTCAATTAAAAATTCTCCAACATTTCTCTACTCAAATTCTTCCTTCTCAAATACTTAGATTTGTGTTCAATTTATAGATGAAATGTAGGTTGTTTTGCAATAAATAGCTTTCTAAAAATTGGCAAGACATGTTTCCAGTCATGTAGATGTCAAATGGACACTTGGATCCAAAGCTTGACACATGTGAACTCTTCTAGAAGGCATTGGCCAAGTGGAGATTCTAGAACAATGAGAATTTCGCTCCCAATGTGACCAACACACCTTTGAATGTCGGGAAGTTCTTTGCAGAGAAGCCTTGCATGGGGCTACCTACACATGCAACACACTTAGGCCCCTTAGAGCCTGCGTTGGTGAGCTCTCATATGTTATCCAATAAGCTTCAAACCATGGAAACCTTTGCTTGATGAAAGTCTTGTTTGATTTGTCTTATTTTTTGTCTTAGAGCATATAGCAACTGAAATGATAGGGAATGATAGACCCTTGATCATTGGTCCTGGAGATGATTCCCAGTTAACCAGGTCATTGGGAATGATGCCAAAATGGACCTATAACAATTTCTCCCTAAAGCATGAGATCCAAATAATAAGAACATTTGATTGAGATGCTTTACACTGTGATGAGCCTGGAAACGAAGCGGAATGGTCACCTGCATCAACCTTACAATACATTTCATCATGATATATCCTCTATTGATCATAATTTCTAAGGGTAGGAATTCCCATAGTCAGCACATAAACAATCTAATAACATGTACATAATTCAGAAAATTGTCTACATTGGAATGTTGCCCAAATGCAGACACGCCTACAGATATAGGCCCATGTTTGGACGAAAATATGTATGTAAGGTCACCGTATAGATGATGTATACAAAAATCCTGAAATCATGGCCTGGATGGCTGAAACTAGATCTGGGGTCTTCTTATCTCATTCACTCGATCATTCGGGTACAAGTCTAGCCATGCGAATATATGATTTGTAGTCGCACATGGAAAGACATCGTTTGATTAGCAGCCAATAATGTGAGTTGTTAACAAATGCGAAAGAACCACCATTAATGTCAATGGCCCTCAAGGTACTGCAGTACATTTCGTAAGGCATGAATAGATGATTTGATGTCGAACGTCAAAAAAAATATTTCGGTCAAAAGTCCGAAAGCAAGGATCTTGTCGATGCTGTAACAAGCTTCATGGTATTGGAACCTGATGTTTCTAAGTGAACTTCTTGGATATTGATTTGTCGTCGACAGGAAGTCAACTTATTGCAAAACAAGAGTTACTGATTTCAGAGACAAGGGTATGACTTGATATAGCAATTTTTAGGGATGACAGTCATGAAAATGAAGGTTTACGAGTATTGCAGATGGATGAGTTTTTAATCACTGGATGACTTCTCTTGAACATATCGGTGACACTATGATGAGTTGGCAACATTGACCCAAAACCGAAGTGAAGGGATGATGAACCATAGGTGTGAATGAACCGTCAAGATGATTACCCAACCCAAACAGTGACAGACATGGAGTGAAAGAAGTGTCATGTTCAAGAGAGACTTGCTACAAAAAAGAAACTTTTCTTACTTTTCCCAAATTTTCCCCGGTCATTTGTCGACCAGTACCTCTTTATTTTTTAACAAGCTTGAGGAGGATAACATTTACTTGATCTATAATTCAACCCTTCGAGCGAATAAAGTATCACTATTTAATAATTTAATGAGTCTAGCGATGAATGAAACTCGATTCTTGCCATGAAAGACAAGCCTGTCGCTATTTTATGTTTTAACGAGCTTAACGATAGTGATAGCTCGGTCCTTTTTCATATTTAGAGAGTTTGAAAAAGAGGACGAAAGAGAACTCCATAAGTACTTTTTCATAAATTTGTCTCTCAGATCCAAAAAAGTGTAAAATAATATCTGAAAGAACCTCTTTGGTCATGTTTAACTAAGGTATTTCTTTTTCGTAAATAATCCATCTCAGTCCGGAAAAGGGTTAAACTAATACTGAGTAGATATCAATTCATTTACTTTAACGAGCTCGAAATGACAAGTGCTCGGCAATCCTTTCACCTTATTGGAGTCTGAAAAGAGCTGAAAGAAGACTCCAGGGGTTCCTTTTTCACTGTTATTGAAGCTCAAAAAAGAGATAAAAGTGCGCTTCAAATCCTTTTTCGTTTTTAAAAAAGCTCGAAAAATAAGGAGAAAAATTATGCTTTGTGGTCAAGTCTTTCTTTGAAATAAATCTTCACGACTAATCGGTTCATCAATTGTATTTCCTATTCAGAACAACATCAAATGGATTAAAAATACCCGTTTCATGATAAAAAAACAAAATAAAACCATAGTCATAGCAATAAATTTAACTTGCAATCAATTAAATGACTATATAAAGTAGTTTCACTATTCATTTTTACCATTCCAAAGTTGTGATTTTCATTTTGGAGCTCTAAACTTGATTTTTCCCCCGAACTTCAGTCGTTGATTACGGTCATTTCTATAGACAGATTTCGTCACCGTTTGATCCAATTTAGCAGCATGAACCTCTTCTTTCTTTCAGTATTCATTTCATTCCCATTCCTTACAAATTTTTAGGGTTTTGAGGCCCCTAGGGTAAATTATTCCCAAAATGAGGGCAACGCACCCCTGAATGTTGAAACCTGCATTGCATAGAAGGTACATTGAAGGGTACCTGCATATGAAATGCACTGTCTCAACTCAGGGAGTGCTTTGGGCGCAGTTCAAGTTTTTCATTTTCATGATGTGCTCAAAATTTGCCTAGTTTTTTGCAATGAATGGTATCTAATGGATCTTATGGTTGATTTTCAGGTTTCCATTGGATAATAATGATGATTACATGGAGAGAAAGAGAACATGAAGAAAAAGATATTATTTCCTTGAATGATCTGGGTACTGTAAGAGCCTTAATAGACTTCGGACTACTCAAGTACTTCAAATTTTTGGGAATGAGGCAAAAAATAGAACTCCTAGAGTTTCTTGTTCGAGCATGGGATCCGGTGATAGAGGCATTTTACATAAAAAATCAAGTGGTGTCCATAACAGTTGAGGATGTGTATTTTCTCACAGGTTTGTTGAGGAGAGGTTTGCCCATTTCTCTCATAGGGTCTACCGTTGGAGGAGAGACAGTGAGGGATTATGTTATGTAGTATTGCTATCCAGGGTCAGAACCTGGCAAAGATGGAAAACTAAACATCCGAGAATTCAGGGATTTGCCTTTGAGAACCATCCTTTTCACGATCGCTAAACTTGCTGGCACCGTTACACTCAATGTAGCGAACAGATTGTATATGTAGTATGCGCAAGAGTGCTTAGAGCCAACAGTCTTCAACTAGTTTGAAGCTATTCTATCTTAGATAAAGGAACAAATGAACAAAGAAAAGGGAGGAAGGAAGAAAAAATTTAGTTATGGTTCCATCCTTATCTCCTTCATTTTGGAACGGATTCCACTAATGCAACCACAACATGTAACATTGGATATATCTAGTCCTATAGATCCTCAAATGAAAAGATGGGTATAACTCATGGGTCGGCATGTGGGCCAATCGACCGTTGTATTCTTGACTGCATTATTTGCCTGGTTCTGGTGACAGATCGTCGCCATCGATGAGTATGCATATGCAGGCATCGACTTCTGATGTTGTGTAACCAGCTTCAAAAATAGAAGAAAAGAGATATAAACGCCTTATAAATAAGCCACTTCGAGGGGGAAACCTCCAATACATTACATAAATGAACAATTCTTGGATGATACAATTTACAAAACCTCCTTTCTATATATAGGAGTCCATGGGGCCATAGTGTAATCCTAGTGGGCCACAATGTAATCCTAGCCGACCTAACAATAATAATTTAAGGGCACAATAATAACAAAATGGGGGTTACAAGGGTACAATAATAATAATAAGGGGTTTACACTAACAATAATAAGGGGCTACACTATTAATATAGGGACTTAACATGCCCCTCTCCTTCAAACAAGTGTTGTCCTCAATGCTTGATTATTTCTTGATGCTTCTGTATAAAATTCTCATCGTCCCATGTGGAATCTTCTATAGGAAAGTTCTTCCACTTGCTGAGATAATTTGAAATTGATTGTACTTGTCGATTTCTTGTTTCTGTGACTGCTTCAGAACTTCTTTCGATGTGATATTGATCTTCCGGTTGTTTCATTTGATTTTGCACCAAAGTTAGGTTATCCTTTGAGAGTTGGAGAACTTGTTGTTGATGCTCATTGTGATATTCCACTACTTTATCATCCATAATAGATTTTATTTGATCCTTAAAACCATCCAAATTAGCCTCCATTTTTTCTTTTAAACCATCTATGTCATCTTCGGTTGCTCTTCGTAAGATCGAAATTTGTTGCACTTGGTACCGTAATTTTGATATCTCATATTGCAATTCTTCTTCCTCATGCGTCATAGTATAGCTTTATGAGGACTTAATGGGTATGAAATTATTTTTTTGGAGGCATAATAGAACCCATTACTGACAAAAATTCTTCAATATTCCCTTGGAATCAACTCAACTTGATTCTTCAAACAAGACTTATGCAATTCGGAAAAAACAATACACACCTTTTTCTTGCTTTGAGGAGCTCGATATTGAAATTGAATTATCTCTGTAATTGAAAATTTTAAATATCTGAAATTCAGCCCTGTAGTATCCCTCTGAAGCTTCTTTCAAATGCCACAGATCTGACCTGATTTGGATTCTCCAAGACAAAGTTGTGTCCAATCTCCCACAATGACCTAATTATGGACTGGTTCAGTAGTGCGAACTTGTACGACTTGCCACGTGTCACTGTTTCATCCTTTGTCTCTGAAATTGATAGCCAAGAAACTACAGGCCGTGTAATTACGACCACTTTTGACGGCACTCCAATCCAATCTCCAGAGAGAGATTTATTGAACTTTTCCCACGATCACCTCTTTGAGATGCAATTCTGGAGCCTGAACAAACACTACCTTCCACAGATCATATCTCCGAAAATATTGCGAACCAATCTCTGAAATTTTTTGATGAATTTCCTCAGGATTTCAGCTTCGCACCATACGAATTTCAGATTCTGAACCTTCGTAAAAAGATTTTTATAGAGAAAATTCCACGATGACCTGTTTAGGAGCTTGAAAAAAGACCTAACTTCCACATATGATATCTCCTCAAATATTGCGAACCAAGATCTGAAATTTTTAGACAATCTTCCTCCGGATTTCAGCTTCGCACCCTAAAAATTTCAGCTTCTGAAACTTCGTAGAAAAAAAGTTATAGCGAAAATTCCACGATGACCTGTTTGGAGCAGCGAAACCCTAGAATCCCAAGCTCTGATCCCAAATGTTGTGTAACCAGCTTCAAAAATAGAAGAAAAGAGATATAAACGCCTTATAAATAAGCCACTTCGAGGGGTCAACCTCCAATACATTACATAAATGAACAATTCTTGGATGATACAATTTACAAAACCTCCTTTCTATATATAGGAGTCCATGGGGCCATAATGTAATCCTAGTGGGCCACAATGTAGTCCTAGCCGACCTAACAATAATAATTTAAGGGCACAATAATAACAAAATGGGGGTTACAAGGGTACAATAATAACAATAAGGGGTTTACACTAACAATAATAAGGGGCTACATTATTAATATAGGGACTTAACATCCGAGGAGATCCAGATCTAGTATTACCAAAAGGCGCTCAATGGGGTGCAATAAGTAAGAATGATTTGACCATGTTTTTTTATTTTTATAAGGTTTATACAATGTTTTTGTGTTTTTATTTATTTCCAAGACTAAACTAAATGTTTGATGTAATGCAGATATTGGTCGCGTTCAACCAGTAGAGGAACCAGAGCGTGAAGCGGATGTGCCAGCAGAGAGGGTTGTCGGGAGAGCAGTCCTTCAAGACCTTGATATGGCTGAGACTCTGGCTGAGCTCCAACAACACATAGATGGGTTGACCTTCGGGATTCCAGATTTCTGGATCGAAGAGATTCCCATGCGAATGCAACGACACACAATTGGGGTTCCTAATCGTTGGATGTGGTTGCTTCGTAGGATTTCTAGATCTATAGCATGTTACCATGAGCACCACTAGTTTACTTGTGACTTTTTGCATACATTTTGAGGTTGGATGAACTATGTGACTTGGGCACAAATTTTGTAAAAAACCTATAACTATCTATCTATATGTTTTCAAAGTTTTTCCTATGTTTAATGTGCAATCCTATCCAATGTTGTGAATATTTTCTTTACCTATGATGCAAATTTCTGTCTAAAACTTGATTAGCTAATGAATCAGTTAAAGTGTTCAGATTTCTGGAAATGTGTTGATATTGAAAAAAATAAAAATGTCTTTCCAAAAGTCAAACTCTAAGGAAAAATCTAAGAAGTGTTGGATTTCTAACAGTATAAACACTAGTAAGTTGTAGTACCACAAGTTGTGAGTCTAACCTTATAATTATGTGGTTAATACCAAATGAAATTGAATTAGAGATAAGTTCGATCAACGTGCTATACTCAGTGATATTGCTCATCAATCTACCAATAAAAATCCCTTGAAAACTCACTAACTTGCCGTTCGGAGCGAAAATGGCCCATGCTGTAGAGGATAGATTCTACATACTACAACTAGCACCATCAACATATCCAACAAATGGTTCTGAAGATTCAAACATCTGCCATAAAAATGTAAAGCGGATTACTAACGTCAAGAAAACTCTAAAAAACAAATTAAGATAGTGAATGCAAATCAACAACATATAAAAAATATAATACAAAAAATTACTACGCTCATTATTAAGGATAGTAACATTTCAAATACAACCCATTCCTAGGTTGTGCCAATGGAATCCCATCGTAATCAACTAACTCGTAGGCACCCTTAGCAAGAACCCTTTTGACAATATAGGGCCCATGCCATAATGGTTCGAATTTCCCTATACCTATTACATCATCTTCTTGGTCGTAAAGAAGGACCAAGTCACCCTCTGAGTAGATGCGAGGCTGGACATTTTTGTTGTATTGCACCTTTATACGTCTCTTATGTGCTTCATTGGCCAATTGGGCTTCACTATGTGTTTCATCTATATGGATGAGGTTAAGGAGACGCACTTCTTCTTTTGAGGTGTCAGGTAACAATATTATCGCGAGTTTTAAAGATGAAATTTCACATTGGATTGGTAAGATAGCTTCCAGACCATACACCAATTGAAAAGGAGTAAATCCGGTTGTGTTTCTCACTAAGGTTCGATACGCCCACAAGGCGGAGTACAGGATCAAGTGCCAGTTCCTTTTACGGACTCCTATCATTCGTTGAAGCATTCATTTAAGAATTTTGTTAATAGCCTCAACTTGTCCATTTGATTGTGGATAATAAGGAGTAGAATTATCATGCGAAAATCCTAACTTGGCTATCAATTCAGACATCATATGGTTGCGAAAATGCTTCTCGTGATCCGTAACTATAGCCTGTGGGACCCCAAACCGTGCAATAACATGGTTGAAGAAAAAGAATGCAGTTGTTTGTCCTATGTTATTAAATGTAGGCATCGCTTTGGCCCATTTGGTAAAATAGTCGACTACGACAATAATATAACCATGCCCCCCGGACGACAGAGGGTTACAAGTCATGAAGTCAATACCCTATTTTGTAAATGGTCTAGCAGAGACAACAGGATGCATTGGCATTGGCGGTTTGCGGATTTTAAGATAAAAAATCTAGCATGCATGACAACTTTTGACTGCGAAGATACAATCTCGAAAAATAGTAGGCCAAAAGTAACTGGTGCGGAGTATCTTCTGCATTGTAGCATATCCAGGTAAATGTCCACCACAAGCCCCAACATGGCAACCATTTAATAATTTTTCAGCCTCCTCATGAGTGAGGCACCTCCTTAAAATGGTATCGACACCACGATGATAAAGTGTATCGTCGACGATCAGATAATCTTTTTCTTGGTATCAAATACGTCGCTGATAAGAGCGAGAGGTATTAGGTCAAAAAGTTTGGGTTTGGAGATAAATGATGAAATCCCCATACCAAGGATCAGATGATCCGATCAGAAATAGAGACTCATCTAGAATAGATGGTTCCGACGTAGTAGGATTACTATTAGAGGGAAGGTCACAGAGAAGCTCAGCCAAAACTAAAGGCTTCTTTGACTTGGATTTAATGAATTCCAAATCAAATTTCTACAAAATGACGATCCATTTTGAATACTTTCCCCCCAGCAATTGACGTGATAAGATGTAATTAATGGGGTTGCAATCTGAAACTATTGTTGTTTTTCGGAGCAGGATATAATGGCAAAATCTTTGGACAGCTTGAATAGTTGCCAAGGCAAGCTTTTCTACATACGAGTACTTAACTTCCATATCATTGATATTATGACTCAAGTAATAGATAGGATGTTCAATTCCATATTCTACTTGGACCAAAACCATAGCGATGGTCGTTTCAGTCGCGGCGATATATAGGAATAATCATTTTGATAATTTGGAGGATACATTAATGACGCTCGGACAAGATGGTCCTTAACAGCATCAAAAGAAGCTTGTGAAACTTGGTCCCAATGGAAGGGAACCCCCTTTTTGAATAATCGAGTAAATCCATTAGCCATTTCGGCGTAGTTTGGAATGAACCTTCTCAGGAAGTTAGCCTTTCCTTGAAGTTTCTAAATCTGAAGTAAGTTTGATGGTGCAGGCAAATCAAGAATGGCCTGAACCTTCAGTGGGTCTAGTCAAATTCCTTATTTTGAGACTACGAATATGAGCAATCAACCAGAACCAACACAAAACACACATTTATGTGGATTGAGGCATATCTTGTAGTGTCAGCAGCATAAGAAAATGGCTCTCAAATGCATCGAGTGATCAGTCCGATTTCGTGAATGCGCTGGTAAATCGTCTAGATATGGTTGAACAATGTGCTTGATGTTGTTGAAAGCATAATCCATTGCTCTCTGAAAATTTTCCCCAGTGTTATTTAAACCAAACGGAAGTTTGCTATATGCGAATGTGCCCCAGGGACAGATGAATGTTGTCTTATGTTGGTCATCTGGGTGGATATTGATTTGATTGTAGCCGAAAAATCCATCCATGAACGAAAAAATCTCGCATCCAGCACAGTCATCAATAACCTGGTCGATAAAGGGAGTAGGATAGTTATCTTTTGGACAAGCATGATTAACATCCCGATAATCGACGTACACTCTAATGGTGGTTCCTTGTTTTTTCATAACAGGAACAATATTGGAAACCCACTCAGTTAGCGGAATAGGGTAAATGAAACCAGCACGCAAAATTTTTTCAACTTCTACTTTGATGGCAGCAGCTTTCTTCGGATGAATAGGACAAAGCCGTTGATGCACGGGTTTGAAATCAAGATAGATATTAATAGTGTGTTAAACTCTACTAGTATCTATGCCTAGAATTTCCTCGTAAGACCAAGCAAATATGTCACGAAATTCATGAAAAAGAGAGAAATATGAATCAACTTCTGATGGAGAACAAGATACACCGACATGAATATTTTCTACAACGCCAGGTTTGGTCGAGATATCGATAGAAATAATTTCTTCAGTATTTGATAAGTTTCACTCAGAATCAATTGCATTAATTGGAGAAGAATTCGAAAAGAAAGTTTTGATGGATGGATGATATAGTTCACTTAAATTATTTTCTTCATAATTTAGAAGATGGGAATGATGATGATAATCTTCCCATGGTTCTCCTTCTGACTTCATAGCTTCCAAAATATTTTCATCTATCAAAAATTTTGAGGAAAATGGATCAGATGGAGTACCAAAATCTAAGAAACGATCAACCCAAACACTCGGCGACGCTGATTTCGGAGTTATCGCCCAAGCCAAATAGATTGATTGCTATGTCAGCTCAATAGGGCTGGGCAGTAAAACATCATCCAACGTAGAAATATCAGAAACACCCATACTCTCCCTTAAGCCAGATGGAGTGGAAGAGATCATGTAGCAGGTCTCTATGCTTGCGATTTCTACCGACGTCATGGGTGGCGGTAATGCAAAGGTTCCCATAAGAGTGGAATCCTTTAAGAGTCCTACACCAATGTTCTAGATTTATAGTTGGGGTAAGTGAACAAACAGAACACTTCCAGTTACATGCGAGGCAGAGGCAAAGAAGGATAATTGATTAATGAATGTGATTGTACCTTTATGTGGAAAGGAAATCATTCTAAAATATGTAGAAACAATGGTAGTCATTGCATATACCCATGGTCTTCCAAGTAAAATATTATAGTCAAGGGGTCCATCAACAACCTCGACATCAATACTTACTATTTTTCCCCCTAATTCAACATGCAGGTTATTGATAATACCACAAGGTTTATATGTTCTTCCATCAAAAGCCTTCAATGTCGTTGATGATCATGATAATCATGGCGAGCCAAGTGACTTCCAACAGTTTAGAGACATAATGCACGAAGATGCTCCCTCATCAATAATAGTGCGATGAACAAGGTGATTGAGAACATTTACTCGGATGGAGAATGCCAATTCTGCTGGTAGCTGTGGCAGATAGCCTGTATGATTAAAGACGACAAGATTAGAATCATTCGGATCAATTCCACCAATTGCCGACAATAAAGCCTTCTTCTGGGAGGGACAATTTTGTAATACCTCAAGAGCAGACATAGCTGAAGGGGATTGAGCCAAATATTCAACTGTATTATAATTTTTTGTAGCTCTTGCTTGAGGATTATATGTCAATTTATGAATTAATCCCTTTGGTGGCTTAATTGTCAATTCAGGAATAACAGTAGGTGGTACTGATTCATTAGATGGATTTGTTGTCGAGGTAGTAGGTTGATCAATGGCTGGACTACCATAGTCTTTATTCTGAGTCGACAACAGAATATCTTGTGAAGGTTTTTTGGTGGATAACATTAACACTTGGGAACTAGGAGTTGGATCCATAACAACCAAATTTGTGTCTGGATTTGGAAATGGGTCTGTCAACACAGCTGATACATGGGAAGTCTTGATGATTTTTGAGACTTCAGAATGGCGAGGAAAATCCCTAACAAAGTGTTCCTCATTACAGATTATGCATGGATAATGAGGTTTCTGTGGTCCTGACGGTTGATCAGATGATCTTTCCTATGGGTTAGAAGTTTTCTTTTTCTTTGATTTCCCCTTTTTCTTACCTCCTGGTTGCTTGTCACTTTTGCCTTTGTCAAATGACACGGCATTAATTTCAGAAGTAGGAGCAAGATCATATGTAGTAGTGTGGTGTGTGTTTGCAGTGCTTATCAAGCTACCTCTGGCATGATATTCCTTTATTTGAGGAGGCACATTGAAATTAGATCGCAGCGCATTTGGAATTTTTTCATAGAGTGCACCAGACTGAGTGTAAATCAAGTCTAAATATTTGGCACGAGCGATAACTTTCTCTTCTGTGATGACACCACCTTTAGCCACATCCTCAGTTATAGATGGTAACATGGACTTAATGAACCATTCAACAAGGAGATGATCGAGAACAAATGTCTTAACCATTCGTCGACGGTGATGCCACTCATGTATATGATCTGAAATGTGAGTAGAATTACTCTGTTTGAAATTGGTCAAGATTTCCGTTCCAGTTTCGTATCTGATCGGTAACTGGAAATGGGTCAAAAAGACAGTAGCTAAGGTAGTGAAATTGTCAAAAGAAGCTCTAGGTAATTCAATGTACCATTTAGCAGCCGGACCTGTAAGCGTACGCTGAAAAGGACATAGTCGAACAAAATCATCATTCAAGGAATTTGATGAACACCATAAATGATAAGTCATAACATGAGTCGATGGATCTTCTCCAGCGTTTCCATTGAATTTAGGAATGTCGGAGGGTAATTTATGAGGTATCACCAGCCACCAGGGAGCATAATTTATAAGATCGTTGGTTAACCATTTTAAATCTGGTAATTCCAAGGTTGCAACAAAAGGCAACTGTCTATTAAGGTCAGGTTGAGCATAGCCAGGGTAAGATGGAGTTGCTTGGGCAACAGGTCTTTGAGCACTAGCATATGGAATTTTATGTTGGTAACCCAGATAGGGGTTGTTTTGCATAGTAAATGCTTCATAATTTTTTTGACCAAAACCTAGATATGATACTTGTTGAAATGGAGTTTGAGGAATTTGCGCCTGTGGGCGCCAAGGGGTCTATCCACCAATATTATAACGCAAATTAGTATAAGTTGGATTCGGTTGATATGTATAACTAGGTTGTGTTTGTGACATCCCATAAAATCGTACACCAGCTTGTGAATAAATAATTCCTGATACAGGTTGTTGTAAATTAACCAAAGGCTTTTGAGTCTGTGAACCCAACATTTGATGATATTGAGTTGAAGAGCTCGCCTGATAAGGTTGATGTACAAGATTTTGATTCTATAACAGGGGTATAGATGTATTAACAAGTGGTAATTAACTGGTTGATACGATTTTACAACTGTTTGTGCTTGGATAGGAAGAGTGGGATGCCATCGACAAACATTCATGTCAACATTAGTTTGACCAAAATGTGACTGAGTACTATCATATTGGGTGACCAAAGGTTTCCGCCTAGCATAAGGAGAATAATAAGATGGAAAATATTGTTCCCCGAATGTTGGGAGTCCAGTTGATATGGTACTTAAAGGAATTGACCCATAAGGACCGAATTGATATTGTGCTGACAATGGATGTAATGATTCAAGTCGTTCAGTACTAACTATAGGACTACTAGTTAAAACACCAGATGATGACATTGAAAAATACCATGAATGTGAAGGTGCACCAGAGAAAGTGCCAGATAATGATTTGTAACCTGTTGGGACTGAAGGTCCACCATGAAAATATGACTCTGGTGAGGTTGTGAACATCGACGGAGTAGCGAGGGTAGGAGCTGACATAATTGAAACAGAAAACCCAAGCAAAGATGCTGGTTCAGACATGGTTGTTTGACCAAATGTATACCCTCGAAAATCGATGAGAGATTGAATGGAAATGGGATCAACAAAAGAAGATGGAAACGATTGAGGAAAATACTGGTACAGGTAAAGGTCTCCCCAAAAATGGGTTTGACTTAAAGGTGTATCAGGTTTTGGGATTTCTTCAATCGTGATTAAACCAGGAGGAAGAACTTCACCGTCAGGCCCAAAATATATTTCAGACGGTTGACTCTGTGATATGGGAGTTTTAATCGCTACAGAAATTTGTGGGATGACCAAGGTAGGAACAAATTCCGGTTGTTTGACGTCAGGATTCAAATGTGCTGGCAAAGAAGAGATAGGATCTAGATCAATTTGTGATTTAACAACGTTGGGTCCACGAGGTATGGTCTCAACTTTTGAATGGATCATGACCACGGGTAGCGTGAAGACTCCGTTTCGACAACAGTAAACGAACCTGGATGTGTGGAAACAATTTGAGCTAGCTCTGGTTTAAAAGATGACGTTTCACCAGATGTACGAATTGTACTTGATTCGACAGATCATGATCGCCTTCTCCTACCAGAAGTAACTTTCGGTGGTAAAGGTGGTTTTAAAGCTAATGTACGCAAACGACGAGGGGTAGGATTGTGTTTTTTCATGATTACTGATTTATTTTACCCAAAAACAAATAAACAAAAAGAGGGTAATGCTAGGCAAAAGGGTTTACCAAGAAACTGTGAACTGCAGAATACCTCCTGGCAAACCAAGTACGGGCAGGTAATCTCCCTGAATGCTATGTTTGGTGTATCAAAATTTCAAGGTGGCCGACTCGGTTCCTATGGATGGATAGCACCTAAACGTTGTCCTCCCAAATATACCCGAAGGTACGTGGAGGCCCATGTCCGTATTAGTGTTGTCTGATGTGAAACCGCACAGTGAGAGCACCCCTTTATACTTATCGTATTGTAACATCGCCCGATATACCCGAAAGTACGTGGACGAGCTACGATATACTTACATACGTGGAGTGAGGTATCACACTCAGAATGTATTGTAGACAAGTTAATGACAACTGCTATGTTTTACGATGCTGAAACATGTCTCTAGCCTAGACCTTCTAAATGTTATCATTAATGTTCCAATGCGTTGTTAAGTAAATTGAGATTTATTTTATGTTGATCTTGCTTAACAATTTTCCTTTCAAGTTCACCACGATGATGTGTTTGAAATTCCTAAAATGCAGCTAAGAATGATAAAAAAACTTTCACTTTCATCCTTTTCAATGAAGAACCTAGCTAATAAGGGAAGAGAGCAAATAATTTGAGAGCAAACAAATCAATGAGCAAAAACAAATCAACGAATCTCAAAATAAATGAAGATTTCCTAATGTTCCTTTTGAAACAAACACACAATCCTACATGCAAATGAAAGTTTTTCTTTTCAGTTTCCTTAATGTTATGAATGCATAAAAGAAACTAGGTGCACTAGATCAATAATTCAAATGCTTTTTACTTTTGAGAAACGAAGAATACAAACAACAATTTCTCTTTTGAAGGAAAAACAAGGATTTCAACAACAATTTCTCCTATTAAGGAAATGAATATTTTATGACAATTTCCTATTTCAAAAGCAAATGATTTTTAATGCGACTGTAAAAAATACTTTGAAATCAACTTGTCAATGATAAAGAAAAACTTTTCTAAAAAAACATTGAACAAATTTTCAGCCAAAGGAGGAAGAAGTATATAGATTCACTGGTCAATTGAGCATCAAACTTTTCAGAACACAGTAGCAAACAAAACTGAAGCAAGTTGCAAAGTCAAATTCAAGAGAATTTGGTCACTTTTAGGAGTCAACGCAGTCTCCAAGGGGAGACAGTGCTCTGCAACATAGGCTTGGAAGGGAGACATTTCTCTGCAAAGCACTGTGTCCAGTCTAAGGGTGCGTTGGGCGTAGTAAACAAAGAAAAATCTATTGTTTAACTTAATGAATTTGCAAATTAATTCTGAAAAAGTATAATCTTTATGTGTAACAGCCACTGGGTGGATTTAGAAAGCAAATCAGAGACTAAAACACCTAGAACTAAGAGAAATTCTCCCTAGTGGAGTCGCCAGTTTGTTGGGCCAGAATTGTAATCTACGGATAAATTATGCTTCTCTAGACATGTGCTAGTCTAGAAAAATAGGTGAAAGACTATACTGCCATTTCTCCTAACTCAGAATAGATACATAGATAGGATTGGAGGCTTACTTGGTTAGTTGCTTCCAAATGGCTCCTTCTGTCGCTTCCACTACAGCTTCAAATTCAAGTGGTTTGTGAGTTGAATGCTTCCTGCAGGAAAGAACACTGAAACATCAAAAGATGCAATAATATAGATATCTATTCAAGCTAGTTAGCCAAATCAGTAAAGCATAAACTACATTCATCAACCAAGATCTTACAATATGGAAAATCAAAGTTAACATAGATGCATGTAGGGAAAAATAAGAAGTAATCTTTATTTATGATAGAAGGAGAGGTTACAACCTAGTGACTAATTTGAAGTGACCTTCCAGCAAATTTCCCATGTCTCATCACAACATAAATCTCTCCAACAGCAGCTCCACAAATCAAACTCTCAATTGAAAATTCTCTAGCATTTCTCTACTCAAATTCTTCCTTCTCAAACACTTATATCTGTGTTCAATTTATAGATGAACTGTAGGTTTTTTTGCAATCAATAGCTTTCCAAAAATAGGCAAGACATGTTTCCAGTCATGTAGATGTCAAATGGACACTTGGATTCAAAGCTTGACACATGTGAACTCTTCTAGAAGGCACTGGCCAAGTGGAGATTCTAGAAGAATGAGAATTTCGCTCCCAATGTGACCAACGCACCTTTGAATGTTCGGAAGTTCTTTGCAGAGCAGCCTTGCATGGGGCTACCTACATATGCAACGCACTTAGGCCCCTTAGAGCCTGTGTTGGTGAGCTCTCATATGTTATACAATAAGCTTCAAACCATGGAAACCTTTGCTTGATGAAAGTCTTGTTTGATTTGTCTTGTTTTCTGTCTTAGAGCATATAGCAACTGAAATGATAGGGAATGATAAACCCTTGATCATCGGTCCTGGAGATGATGCTCAGTTAACTAGATCATTGGGAATGATGCCCAAATTGACCTATAACACTCATGCCATCATTAGTTGGTTCTCCAGCATATTGTCACATCATCAACTCTATCAAGAATCCATCCCACCTCTATCAAGATAAGCAATGCTCAGGCCCATGAAGTAGTCCTCATCTCATCTACAAAATTATGCCCATGATGTAAATATATATGTGCTTCTCGTAGATAGTCACATCTCCCAAGAATAATCATCCATGTGTGAGAGGCCCATCTCCTTAAATCAATCAAGAGCTCCTCCCATCAAATAAATGCTCAATGTGCCATATCCAGATCCATGAATCAACCTCCATCTCATATGTAATATACCATCCATTAAACCTATCAAAAGGGCAAGTCTAACCTTGCCTCATCATTCACCCATGTGCTTCCCATGGTCATAAACCAATCATCCATCATGGCCATCAAAAGTGTGGCTAAGTCAAAAATACTCAACCCATGCCCAAGTGTACCTCACATCTTGGCAACTCCATCGAACTCCAAAGTGTCATGTCTCAATCATATCCATCAAGTCACTCCTCACCGACACACCCCATTATGCCAAAGGTATGCATCCCATATCGCATCAAATTCAATACACATCCTGACCTCAACTCATCAATGAACCAGATATGCCAAGACCACTATAATATGAAGTCTTCAATGGCTACAACTATCTCCAAACCACCATGAACTCCTATGCATCATCGCCATCCAATACTTCGGAAAGCATACTTGACTTGGCAAAGAATGCCATTGCAATTTTCCTCTACCCTGCAAGTCAGATGAATGTCCTCATAGGCTGCTCATCCAACCATGGTCTTGTTGTCCAAATGTGAACAACATCCCCATTGGTTCATGTTAGGATGTGTTTGGTGCACATATGTATGAAACCACACCAACTTAAGGGGTGTGGTCTACCCACTTAAGTTATTGGTAATTGGAAGAAAAAGAAGTGGAGTCAAGCAAGTTAGTGGAACAAGTTAGAATCATAAGCATACTAGATAGAGTAATAGCATGCATATATAAAATAAAACTAAAACAAATAAACACGAGCTCTGAAAAGAGTCAAATGACAACAATAATATGAATGGTGGCTCTTGGCTCCTCTTACTGAGCTCTGGTAGGAATAAGAGTGAAAATTTACCCTCTTGCCAAAGGGCCCCTAGAACATGGGTTCTAAGTCCCGATGCAAGGATGTTTTTATCCCAAGCTTGCCTCGGTATAGTCTCCCTCTCTCTCTACTGTGGTGGACTGAGCTTGTTGGATAGCCAACAATTGAGTCCCCTCTATCTTCAACTTCGGATCACACACTACTGGTATTTCTTGGGCAATTCTGGCCAACATAACAATGTGTTCACCCATTCTTCATCTCATGGTGGCCTTATATAGCGTATTTCAAATCCTTCTTCCCTTTCCTGGTACATTATGGATGGTGACCCAGGAGAGGGGTATGAGTCATTTGTGTGCTCCAAATATTTCATTATGAGCTCACTTGATGTTTAAGGAGGCATTGGTGGTTGTCCTTAGGCATCTTCAAGTGAGGAATCACTTGTCCTATGCTTTGTGTGGTCCCGGAAAGTGAAATTTCACCACTCCCAGGATTGCAAGCATTTTCGGCCATAAGGCATGCAAAGGCACTCTTCACGAAGGATAATGCGTGCAAAAGCATTTAGGACTTGTTCAAATTTTATTTTTCCTCAGACCTTAGATATTTTTAAATAATTTCTAGATTCTGTAATGTCTTCTAGTCTTGTAAACCCTTTTTCTTAACATTAGATAATGTCGTCTTCTACTGTATGATTTTCCATTGTTAACAGTTGCCCCCTAATGTGTGAGGTCTAGGAATAACTGTATAGCCAAAATACATTATAGTTTCTTTTCTGTATATCGTGCGTAGAGAGAGAGAGAGAGAGACCTGCATGAAGCTTGTAAATGAAAACACCCTACACTGGTTCTAAGAATGACCGTGTCCTAAGGGACCCCTGTAAGAAAATATAATAGAATAGATATAAAAAAATTCTATGAGGCGGTCATGTCCCATGCTCGTGATGCTGTGGCTAGTTAAACAAATCTATTTGACAGATATATGTTTTTTCTGTATCACTGATATGGTAGTGATCTGGTGGTTGCTGACGACAGCTGATGACACCCTCAGGGGCGTTTTTTCTTTGAAAATAGGTGGAATATGATACACATATGTGTAAACTCAGTATGGCATATAGTTGCGCATTGTACACATAGGTGTTGGCTGGGACCTTCCCGTGTAAGCATTTATGAAAGAGACGCTTATGGAGGCACGGATCTTTGACAAATTTGATGAAAGTGCAATGGTTGTAAGGTACAATACCATCTTTACATGAGAGCTTTTGTTGTAGTCGAATGTCAGGAGGATTGGTGAGATATATGGGAAATGATGTCTCCCATAGTGCCACCCGAGGATGCCCCTTTATTGGAGAGGGGTAATCGAAGGTACCACTTCCTTTTTGGAAAATGGGTGTCAAAGTCGACAAAAAGGAAGCCTCAACTAGACAAGGGGTCACCGAAATGAGGGATTGGGGACCTGGATGTGATGGTTTTAACATAGGCATGTTGGCAAGGGGTGACTAAAAAATGATGATGGGGATTCAGTGGCCCATGGTCGGAGTATACTAAACAACTTGGCAGCAGTCATAGTTATTTTTTATGGGTAAATCCCTGGAGTCAGTAGTACTTCCAGGGTGGGTGTAAATTGGCTATGAATGTCATGGTGGCTTGTGCGTGGGGGTGTAATACTCAGACCAAGGGTGTTCAGGGACTGTTGCCATGGTAGAAAAAGATGGATGGGAGGGTGAAGGGGCATAGTGAACCATTCAAGGTCTTTGTACACTTACCAAAAGAGTAAAATAATGGGGTTTGGTTTGTAAAAAACACAGAGACGGGTATCCCAAAACATGTAGGTGTTTTCTCATTGATGTTGTGAGGAAGGTGTTTTGCTGAGGGTGGGGGTCCTATTGGTTGGTCTCACGTGTGGGGTTGATGAAGAAGATGAAAAATTATCGCAGATGGGTGTATGTTGGTGGAGGTATGGTGGGCCAAATACGAGGTGCAGTAATGCGCTTTTGATTTGCTTACAAAACCTGATTTTCCAGGAAGGGGGTTTTAGCTTGTATGGTAAACTTGACCTTATACATGGTGGATGGATGGGAATGAGGTGCTTCCTAGACTAAAGTGGTATGGCCATGGCATCACTTTTGCTGTGATATATGGTCTACTGTCGGTGACGAGCGCCATGGAGGGGAGGCTTTATCGACCAACGAGGATGTTTATCAAGTGTAGGGTGAGGTGATGATAAACATGGTCGGATATGAGGACCCTATGGTTTATTTCTGATGGAGAAATGATGTCAGGATATGCGGAGTTTACTGGGACTCTATCATGCTGGGGGTAGAATGATACCTGCTCTAGAACTTTCAGTAGATGGCATTATGGATGGTTTGCGAGATTTTCCTGCAAAACAACTATCTCAAGTGAAATAATATTCTTTACCAAATATTATTGAAATTAATGAGCTTTAAGAAAGAATATGAGAAATGGCATACCTGCCAATGCTGGAAAAATAAATTTTATTTTTTTTGGAGTGCAATTATGTGGGATCGCCTTTATTTGTTATGGAGTGTTGATCGTAGTGCTGCTTTCGGTCTGGTGATCAGATACTCTAAGCTCCAGTTTTCCCTTGCAATTTTCTACTTAGCTCCTACTTTTGATTTCGGTTGGGGTTGCCCCCAGATTGAGATCACAGGGGGCATTGCTGGTTACTACCCCCTGTCCAGGATCTCCCTTTTGTTTGTTTCTCGGCTTCTTTTTGCAGCATTTGGAGGATTTTCATAATTCCCCTGGTTGTATGGTTGTTGATAAGCCTAGGAAGGGTTGCACAAGATTGACCGGTGCATTACGTTGTGCCAGTGGTCTATTCTATGTATGGAATGGGCGATATCGGTTCCCTTGTCCCTGGTTGGTATATGAGTTCCGGGGTGAATTTCATGATAGCTAGGTTGTGATATGTTCTGAGTAGAATAATATGAGTATCTAGGGTATTGATTACTACTGCCTAGGTGTCCTTGGGCCAAAGACCCGATCGAACCATCTGCAGAATCAACGTGCATGGTACTACTACTACCTAGGTGATCTTGGGAAAAATACCCAATAAAACCATCTATAGGATCGATGTGCATGGTACTACTGCTACCTAGGTGATCTTGGGTCAAAAAACCGATCAAGCTATCTACGGAATCTACCTACCTAGGTGTTACTGCTGCCTAAGATATCTAGGGTCGAAGACCTGATCAAGACGTCTGCAGAATCTACCTACCTGGTCACTCCCTGACTATCATTGGTGTTAATGCTGCCTAGGTGATATTGGGTCAAAGACCAGTATCAAACCATCTGCAGTAGACGACGCACCTGGTAACTCCCTGAATACAAATTACTATTTCCTAGGTGACCTTGGGTCAAATACTCAATCAAACCGTCTGCAGTAATCGACGCATGTGATAACTCAAGAGGATGAGGCAACGAGGTTCCCATGTCCCTGGTTAGTGTATGGTGGCTTGGGGGGAAGAGGGACAAATGGTTGTCTTTCTGGTGACTGTCGTTCCTCTTGTAGGCATAGTACGGTGCAAGGTTTATCTCCAGATGCCTAGGTGGAGGGATCCTCTTGATAGGATCACTCGATGGCGTCTAAGGCATCCCTATATCACGGGATCTCTGGGAAATGATGGGTATAGTGCCCGTATTTGCTGCAGAAAGTACATGCATGATAGGTACACAGTTATTTGCCTTTAATTTTGGTGGTAGGTTCCTTTTTATAGGAACACAACGTCGCGATGTCTGTCTCAGAGCCAAGGAATGGTTTTAATTCATCCAGATCTTGACAGATATGGGTAGGATGACCTATTACATCGCATATGGCACATACTAGTGATTCCCATTGTATGGCAGGGGTCACCATTTTCTTTCCTCTCTTCTCGGTTTTCTTAGTCGTGATCACTGGTTTTGCAATGGGAATTTCCCTTGGAGGGGTGGTTTAGACCATTTCCTGGATGAGTGGGGCCTCCTCGGGATTGAGGGGCTTCAATCCTGTGGTAGTGATGTGGGTGGATCTTGTTCCTACTGGGGGAATGAGATACCAAACCGGTATTTCCAATGATATGTTTGGTAATACCAGTGTTGCCAAAACCTACTAGGAGACGAAACCAGCTGGGGGGTAGAGGAAAGGGGTTTGGGAGGCGACGTAGGCTAGATAGGTTGCCCTGGCTGTTGACTCGGTGAAATTGTTGCTTGTGTCCGTGTCCTGACTAGCTTCAGCGCTTTATGTGCACATCATGCACACCAGAGCCCCTGTGAAATTGAGCGATGACTTAGGGATTATGGAAGGATCTCCTAGGAATGACCCTAGAATGGACGATGGTTCGTACTGGACGGGGCCATATTCTTGGTACCATGAGAGAGCATCTGAGGATGTATCTACATAGGGTAGAATTACATTAGTGTTTCTTAGGGGTCGCTTCTTGCTATGCATCAATTGGTCTACAGTAATGATGTGGTCCTCATGGGGGAACATCATGATGTGAAAGACAGAGGAGGCTATGGCATACATGGTGTACATATAACTCTGCCCAAGGAGTATATTGTAGTCCACGTGAGCGTCCAAGACTTCAATGTCTATGTGGACCGTCTTTCCAGCTAAGCGGAACGAGATGTTTTTGTAGAGGCCGACGAGGGTTGATGGACGACCGTCATATGCTCTGAGCGTAATGACTAAGGGTTTTAGTTCGGGAGATCCTAACTTCTGCCAAAAATTTTTGGACATGATGCACATGGATGCACCCTCGTCTATGACACATCGTTGAATTTTGAGATTCTGGACCGACACTGGTATCTGGAACCATTTAAGGAAGCCTAGGGGTGGCTTTGTCTAAGTCAAAAGCCATTAGGCGTGTATCAGCAGGGTCGATAGTGCCCAACGTGGAAAGTACGGTTGTCCGTTGTTTTGGGCATGACTGCAATACTTCCAAAGCTGACATAGAAGTGGTAGATTCTGCTAAATCATCCATGATACTATAATTATGGGCCACTTTAGAGTAGTTTCCTGTGTGCCTATTAGGTCCCTTCGCCATTTTTTGCAATGGTTCTATAGGCATCTTTGAAATGGTCAAAGGTGCAGTCGGTGCATTGGTACTTGCCCCTGACGTATTGGTGCCTGGTGGGGTGTCGTAATTATGATTCCATGTTTGGAAAAACATCTCTTCGCTAGTCATGTAGATTTCATGGCTTCTTTTCCAGAGGTCATCTGTATTTTGCTGCTGAGTTCTGACCGTCCCTTGATGGGGAAAAGTATCTTTCATCACAGATGGTTGCTGGGAAGATCTTCCTTGTCCTCGGTTACACTGTAGCTTCTTTAGCTCAGGGAGATCGGGAAAGTGGTGACTATAGTGGCCGTACTCACCACATATCTAACAAGAATGGTTTGTTCAAAGAGGTTGACTTTTGCTCTGTCATTGGGCATTTCTTGGCTCCTCACTCTAATTCCGGTTGGAGTTGCCTCCAGGCTGGGATCGCAGTGGGCATTGCTAGTTATTGCCCCCTTGTCCAGGGTTCCCTTTTGTCTTGTTTTTTGATTTTTTCTTCACCACGTTAGGAGGGTAATTCTCCTGGTTGTATTGGTGTGGTTGGTTTGGGACGACTACACAAAGTTCACCTGTGCATTGGTGTGCATAGGTGGGTCTTGTGCTCAAGAATAAGCATAACGCGGTCCCTGGTTTGCACCTGGATGTTGGAGGGGAGCTCTTCTGTCAATTTTTCTTTTTGTGTACTGGGTCCCATGAGCCGGAGGATAAGGTCCTCCCTGGTGATACGCTGGCACCCTATTGGTCAAATTTTCCTGCGGCATATGATGACTTTGAAAACCAGGTTGGGGTACGTTCTGGGTAGAACTATATGTGTAACCAGGGTTTTGACTGCTACTGCCTAGGTATCCTTGGGTCAATGACCCAATTAGTCTATATGCAGAGTTCGACGCGCCTGGAAATTCTTGATAAGTTTGCAGGCACGGGGCATTAGGCAAGATGTTGTAAATGTATCCTGACTGCGTATAAATCAGCTCAAGATGTTGGGCTTTGCTGATGGCGTCCTCTTCGGATGTGGGCCTTTGCTACGCCACATCCTTTGAAATCTCTATCGTAAGAGTTTTCAGGAACAAATCTAAAAGAACCCGATCGTCGAGTTTCGCTTTACATAAACTACGACGCCACCTCCATTCATGGAGATGGTCCGAGATATGGACGGCGGGGGTTTGTCTAAAATGTGTCAGTAATTCCATTTCGGAATCATGGTGAATGGGTAACTGAAAATATGTTAGGAACGTGGTGGTGAGGGCGCCAAAGGTTCCATGTGAAGCCGAGGGTGGCTCCACATACCACTTCGTGGCTACTCCAGTCAGAGTGCGTTGAAATAGTCTCAATCAAATAATGTCATCAATGATACTGTTCGATGAGCACCACAGGTGGAAGGTTATGACATGATTACTTGGGTCTTCTGCTTTCTTTCCTTCGAACTTTGGAATATCCGAAGGGAGCTTCGTGGGCATGGGATTCCATGTAGGGTTGTGTGCGATGGGGTCATTTGTCAGCTTGGTTAAATTAGGTAGATTTAACAAAGCTAAGAAAGGTGACTGAATGGTTGACGCCATTGCAATGTGAAAAAACACAAAGTTATGGTTAGGGAGAGGGTTGGTCTGCAACGTACCCTATTATGTATTCGGCTGGCTTCCCGAATGGGATACACTTCTCTGCCCCCTAGGGGTCATGAGAGGAGTGTTTTGTGTTGTGGTGTTGGGAGACCGATTAGAGTTCCCAACTAAGGATGCCCCAATAAAGGATGAGTCAATAATGGTGGCAGTGTTCCATCTTTGATGCCTAAATGGCGAAAGACCTAGAACCCCTTCCGGTAATGGGGGGAGGTACAAAAGATGCCTAGATCGACGAGGTCCTGTTGGGTCCGTTCTGGTGTCGACCAAGGTTAGTTTTGGAAAATTTTTACAGGATAGATTCTATGATCAAAGAAAAATTCTTGTCACATACATAAAACAAAGTGAAAATAAAATGAATTCTCCCTTTAAATTAATCTGTGTGATCAAGCAATCAAAAAAGTGGTTTTTGTTTGTTTGCATATGATACTCAAAATCCTAGAAGACCTTTTTGTCCTCACACACTCAAATGTAATTGGGCCTTGAGAATATATCTTGTGAGTGCTGGCACAACATCCTGTAAGAGCTGGCGACGCCCCTAGTCAGCCGAAGAAAATCCACCAAGGTAAGGGTAGAGGGTCTGGCGCTTGCCTGCACCATCACCTATAGGGAAAGGATGCCCTAGTTTTGGTCACTAAGTACCACCGTCCCACGTGACTGTTTGAGTCTTGGGCTTCTTGGTAAGTCACCTAACAGTACTGAGTATCAGCCAAGTTAAGTAGCCCTGACTAATACCTACCCGCACTGTGCCTAAGCCTAACCCCCTCTAAAACAGGTCTCTGCCGTGATCGAGTTTTCTTTTCTGTGGGCTGATAGGTGGATTTGAAGCTCCCTAAACATTCAAATTCTATGTTTCAAGATGAAGAGTGATCAAGGCGGCTTATTGGAAGCCTACCCCCTTGATCCTAACTTAAGCTATAAATTCTTTTGTGGCTCCTGTGGGGGGAATTTAGTGAGTTTGGTTAAGTTAGTTTTAGGTGTCTTTGCTTCACTTAGTGAGTGAATGTGTGTGAGAATAAAGTGGACAAGAAAATATTTTGAACGTGTGGATATTTGATGATCCTTTACAAAATCCCCTATTTAAACTATGTTGTATTGTTCCTTGCTCAAAAGAAAAACATGTGCGGATTATGGGCCACTTTCTATTTTTCCTAGTTAATCTATGTGATCAACTATAGGGAGATGGTAAGTTGTGAATATGGAGCATTTATATGCTTACCTAGGATCACCAGAGGGTGCAAAGGTAGCAGAGATTACTTGCTCTTCTATAAACAATTCAATTCTAGTCCCGAAAATCCTATTGCAAAAATTAAACTAAACTAAAACTTTTACACTAGAAAAAAGAAACTAGCTATGCATGCATAGTCTCGGGCCACTTACTTGGGCTAGTTATCTAGGTGTGTTACTACCAAAATTTACAAAACATAATTTTTTTTTGGAATTCAAGTTATTTCCCCCCCATGAGATCTCTCCAATTCACTGCCTCCCATCATCAATGTATGCAATGTTTACGATCCTCGTCGAACTCAATCATCAAGTTCCTCCTCAATCATTGACACACCTGCAACATCCTTTTCTTCACATGCCTCAGCTTATTCTTCTTTTATCGCAACTTGCAGTTCTATCCTACTTCATTACCCGATTTTGAAAAGTGGTGATGCATAATCACCCTTTATTTTTTGGAGCATAGTTTTAGCACTTTAAATTTTCTTATGACCTTCTTTTAATTTTAAATGTCACGATTTTCATCTCAAATTTGAAAAGCAGTGATGTAAAATAACCTCAATTTTTTAGCATATTTTTGGAACTTCAAATTTTCTTTGATTGTTTTTTAAATGTCATGTCGATTTAGAAAAAATGGTGATTTTTTTGGCATTTAAATTTTTTTATTTATAAATTATGAACATTTGTTTTAAAATGTTAGTGATGCTCATGCTAATTTTGAAAAGTGTTGATACAACATAAATCCTTTTTGTTTAGAGTGGTGATTTTCATCTTGGTAAAACATAAAAGTAAAATAAAAAAATGTGACAAAAAAAAAAAAAATATAAAAAAATATAAAAAAAATTATGAAAAAAGGAATAAAAGTGTAAAAAAAAAACAAAAATAACTTGTAAAAATAAAAAAATTAAACAAAAAAAAAATAATAAAATGAATAAATAAAAAATGGGGAAAATTAAAAAAAACTCCGATTAAAAAAATCAAATTAACAAAGAAAAACAATTTTTTAAGTAAAAAAAAAAAAACCAACATCATTAAAGAAAATGATAAAATAAAATAATTAAAATTAAAAAATAAAAAATAATTAAAATAATAAAAATGCTAAAAAATAAAATAATTTAAGTTCGGAAATTTAAATTTAAAAATTAAAATTAAAAAGAACATTAAAATAAAAATTTGAAAACAATAAAAATTAAAAATTAAATTAAAAAAAAAAAACATTAAAAATTTAAAAAGAAAATTAAAAATTAAAAATAAAATAATATATATATATATATATATATATATATATATATATATATATATATATATATATATATATATATGATGATGATGATGATGATGATGGTTAACATCCACTGAGACCAATCTTTGGTCTATCGGACCTAAAGAAAATAGTTATTTAATTTGATTTAAGATTTTATTCCTATGCTCAAAAAGCTTGGAGAGAAGCCTCCCAAGCTCACTATAATTTTGACATTTTAAAAGGCTAGGAAGGTTAGTATTGCAACAAAGATTATGAAATTGAGCTCTAATGTGGTTGTACGCAGGGCACTCTAAGACAAAGTGATTTTCATCCTCGATGTTCGTATTCTCACAAAGATGGCAGATCCTTTCCATCCATGGTGTTTTAGGAAATGTCCAACGACCTGTTTCACTATGGAGCTCATGAGAGTTCGTTCTAATCTTGGCTATATTAATTTTTTTCTTTGAGATAGTTAAAACAAAGAGATACATTTGATCTTCTAAGGTGGGGTTGATGACCTCCTTATAATACCTTAATTTTCTTTTAGCTATTAGATATTTCTCACACCACATTTTTTCATATATATATGAAAAATGCATTTTCAAAGAATTACAAAAAAACATAATTAATTAAAAAAAAAAAAAAAAAAAAAAAAAAACCTCAAAAATTTCAAAAAAACAATAACAATAATAATAATAATTTAAAAATAAAAAATAAAAATTGAGAATTAAATTAAAAAATGTTAGATCTAAGACTTTTTTGATCCATAATGTAGATAAAAAATCTTTCAGATTAATCACATCATTAGGATTTGGTCTTAATAAAAGTAGAAAAACATAAAAGAAAAAAAGGGAGAATATAGGAAAAGTAAAAAGAAATGCTTGGTATGCTTGAAATATTTTCTATCTAAATTAAAAAATATCAATAAAAAAATATTAATAAAATTTAATTAATAAAAACATTAATTAAATTTTTTTTTAATTTGTATTTTACTGCCGCCTTGGGGGCCAAAGTGCTCGACTGGTCGAGCACCGTGGCCCCAGGGACGGTGCAAAACAAATTTTTTTTTAATTATTTAATTTTTTGTCTTAATTTTGTTTTTGTTTTTTTTTTTTTAATTTAAAATAAAAATTGACTTTTTGTTATATATATATATATATATATATATATATATAATTTTTATTTTTATTTTTAATTATTTAAGTTTATCATTTTTTTAACTATGTAGTTTATTATTATTATTATTATTTATAACTTAAAAAAAAATTGTTTTTGGTTAATTTTTTTTGCTTTAAATTGTGTTTCTTTTTTATTTTATTTCTAAATTTTTTTGTTTGTTTTATTTTTATTTTATTTATTTTATTTTATTTTGTTTACAAGTGATATTTTATCTTTAATACCATGCCTAAAAATCATTAGAATTTTATTTTCATAAATGTGATATTTTATCTTTAATGTCATCCTTGGAATTTTAAGGCTTTTCAGAGACACGCTAACAGATTATCTTTAATACCATGCCTACAAATCGTTGGAATTTTAAGACTTGATATTTTATCTTTAATGTCATGTTTATCATTTAAATTTTAAATTTTTTTAGAGTCATGATATTTTATCTTTAATGTCATTATTAAAAACTGTTGATAATTTGCCCAAAAAGAAAAAGACATTATTCCAACATTAACACTTTCCCTTTTCAAGGTGTTTTTTGCACACAAAAAATTGACGACGTTATTCCAAGATCAACACTTTTCATTTTCCTGTTGTTTTTTGCACACAAAAAAATTGGCGATGTTATTCGACCATGAACATTTTTTGTTTCAAAGGTGTTTTTTCAATCTTTTTTTCAAGAAAAAATTTGGTTTTTAGCATAATTTAAAATAATGTTGAAATTTGGCACTAAAAAAAAAAACAATTTGTTCTTAAAGACACACTTTTCGTTTTTGGGTTGTTTTTCCATGTTTTTTGAGTTTTTTTGGGCTAGAGTTCTTGTTTTGAGGTAATAGTTCCCATTTGATCGATAACTATGTTGTATTTGATGGGAGGAGATCTTTATTGGTTTGAGGAGATGGGCCTCTCAGACATGGATGATGATGCTTGGTAGATGTGACTGTCTACGAGTAGCATATGGATATTAGCATCATGGGCAGCTTGTTGCAGATGAGATGAGGACTACTTCATGGACCTGAGGATGGCTTATTTTGATAAAGGTGGGATAGATTCTTGATCGAGTTGATGATGTGACAGTATACTAGAGAAACCAATGATGATGTCATGAGGATGTGCATTCTCATGGTTTGGATGTGTTTGTTAGAATAGCTACCCAACTAGTTCGATTCATGGGGTCCAGAAGTATGCAGAGACATTTTTAATTTGTTGGAGTATCGTGGAAGCAGTTCCATGATGATGATACATGAGGGAGTCACCATGACATATGTTGCAATGATAACATGTAGCTTGAGTTGGACAGACTGAATTCCCATGATAGAGGCAACATGTGGACATTGCGACAGGTGTTGTTGATGATCACAAATTGAGGAGATTTTCCCATGTACATGGATTCATGAACCTTAATGTTTTGTGCGATGATAGCTCAGAGGTGGGCAGTATGTCCAATTTTTTATGTTGGAGTTAGCAACACGTTGCGATGATGATGATGGAGTTGTCAAGGATGACAACCTTATTTAGAGTGGGGCGGGAAGTCACATCCACGAGTTGGAATCATGTGCAATGAGCATGTGCGATGTCATGTGTGACACTGGGTGCACAAGCGCGTCATGTTGGTGCGCGCCCACGTTTGGGATGTGTCATGCGATGAGATGTGTGATGGGCGAGCGCGTCAGGCGGCCGTGTTGGGTGTTTGGGCATGCCCCACCCTTGGTGTGGGTGACCTGTGACGACACTAGCAGAGCGCAATGGGTGAGTCGGGTGGTTGGGTGAACAGAAATGACCCGAGTGACAAAAAATTGCAATGGATTTTATATGTGGTTCTTCGAACTGATTTATGCCTGCAGGCTGACCCACACGAGTTTGAAGAAGTGACTTATTCAACCCATGGATAGGTCAAGTGGTCACAACGATTGGAGAAGTTGGGTCCACACTTGGGCATATATATTAGTGGTGGACAAGTTGTGGAAAGGATCATTCGACCAAGAAGTTCAAACCTGGAATATCGCAGGAGAGAAGGAAAAGTTGAGCGAAGGCAGATGAGGCCGCAGAGAGGGAGAATGAAGTAGAAGCAACTAAACAAGTTTTTTGTTGAACGTGTGGAATAATGCAGAGTTGGGTTGGTCGGTTAGGTGCGTGAATATGGTGACTCGAGTGACCGGTTGCGTGACAACAAGTCGGGTTAAGTAGACCACGTGTAGACAGTGACCTTTTTGACCCAGCTACATGACAACGGGTCGAGTTGGGAAAATTTTGCAGGAGGCGACCCGAGTGACCCAAGTTGCACGACAGCAAGTCAGACCAGGAAGATTGCATGTAGATAGTGACCCTTGTGACCCGAGCTACTGTTAGTGTCTCGTGATTTGGCTGATTGGCAAGCCAAATGACAATGTAACATCAAACCAATATTTGGAGCCCAAGGACCTAGCCTTCCTGGACTTAGAGAGGGCTCTCTCTATTTGTGTAAGGGATATCTGTGTGTTTGCTTATTGTGTTCTAATTTTAGGCTAGTTATGATGTAGGTTTTTTGGTTTTGGTTTTTAGGTTGTGAGGGATGAAACTGATCAAAGATATAAGATAGGTAAAAAGATGGCAGATCAACTGGGCTATGGGGTCGAAGAGGTCAAGAAAGCTATCAGATGGTGATACAAGGTTGTTGAACGACCGATTTGATTCGAGGTAGAAAGGATCTTTGGGAAAAATGGAGTAAAATGGACATCAAGTTTGTGAACAACAAAGGATTTCAAGCATAACTAGTTTAATAGCAGACATAAACATGGTAGGGCAAACCATTAATCATGAAAAATGTAACTATAAGCTAATCAATACATAAAAATAAACATTCAAGCCATGCATAGAGATATATAACTCTCTAACTTTGGGAAATGGCTATCAGACTTTGGGGAAATACACTTAAGACAGAAAAACAGCTCAAATCACTATGCCGGAACACCTAAACACAGTACTTCAAGTTATTGGGCACTTTGAAAACAAGATTTGCATAGTCTTAGACAAAGGGCAAGATCAGAACAAGACCTCCTTGGTTCAACATATGACAATCTAATCAGTCAAAGAGAAATTTCATGGATGGAGCTATGGCTAGCCATGAGTAAGCAGGGCGTACCATAAATCATACTTAGCATGCATAAAACCATGAATGAAACAAACAAAAATATCCTTAAGTTATTAAAGAGCAATCAAGAATTCTTTAATGTGACTAAGAATGAAGAAAACATGGAAGCTATGAAGAAATAGGAAATTTGAGGTGCCTCCAAGGGCATGTCTCAAATTTGTTCTCTATTGTCCTATAGCAAGAAAGAAACATGGATTTATGAATGAAAACTAGGAAACAAAACAAAGAGAGAGACACTATACCATTCTACCAAGTCATGGAATCCAACAACAATCCTCTTTCATCATCCAAGAACATCCAAGAGACTATCCAAAAGCATGAAACAAGTATTTCTTCCAAAGCTTATATGACCATATATTGCTTCTATTCATCAAGTTCAGCCTTGTTTACAATGAAAGCCTTTGGAATATATAGGCCAAAGTGAGGAAAACCTCTTAGTTCAACTTGCAATCTCATTGGCCTATCCAAAATATCTTATTTTGTCCTTGAGGCTTTGCAAAGCCCAAGGCATAAAATATCTCTTAAAATATCTAAAAAATGCTAAAAGAGGGAAATAAATTGACTTTTCATAACTTCTCATGTACAAAAATAGCTAAACGCACATGAGGAAAAAGCAGTTTTGAAAGGTTCAATTTTAAAAAAAATACTCAAAAAATACATCAGCAAAAGGTCCCCTGACTTGCCGGCAACTTTTGGAAGCCTTCCTGATGTCGAAATGAGGCTCATGGTAGCTCATTGGAAAGATCTGAGTGTCTAATTTCTTAAAATGTTTATTTTTTTCCAAACTGACCACCGGAAGTCCTCCAAAAATAGGTCTGTGTGTAAAAAAGAAAAAATTAAACCTTGCTGATAGACCGGGCAGAGTGTAGAAAAAGCGAGCATTTTTCGCCCTTTAGGGGAAGCAAATGGTCTTCAATTGTCCTGATAATTGCTGAGTATGTGCCCCTAAAAATATGGCATCCAATGACACCATTCTCATCCTTTGATGATGCCCCAATCTGAAATGGCGATACCCATGGTTTTTGGCCAAAAACCCAAAAATGACAAAAAACCAAAATATGTCGAATTTCGCCCAAACTTGGCGAGCATGACCCCCAAGGGTTCTCAGCAACATGTTGTGAAGCGGAGGCCAAGATTTGAATTCTTGAGGTGTATTTCCTCAATTTTTGTGTCGGGCGCTTCCCTTTGGCCTCCTTGAGTTTTTCTTGAGCGACCTTCAACTTCCGTCGGGCAAACTGATTTAGCTTTTTATAATGCCCCGTCATTCTCCTTTGAAGGTCCAAGTCCCTATTTTCCTTCTCCAATTTCTTCTCCAAGTGGTCATTGACTCTCTCAAGCCATGCCTCCCTATTGTTCTCTATCTCTTGTTCAAACAATGCAGTGAGAGGGGTAGATTGGAGAAGGGCATTTTCCTCTTCTTTTTGCTTCTCGAGGGCCCTTTTTAGCCCCATGGTTCTTGGCCTCTTTCGCCTAGGCTGATATTCGCCTTCACTTTCATCGAACTCACCCATGATTTCTTCCAACCACACTTGGGCTTTGGAGGCCTCCTTCTTGTATTTTATCACCCGTGTCTCATAAACAGCCATATGGACACTCATTTTCTTATTTTGGATTTGCAAAAATTGATTGAAATTCCTAGCTCTATGAAGATCATCCTTCAAGGCATCAATTTGGATTTCTCTATGGATCAAGAGATTTTATAGAATCCGGACCTCATTATCACTATCATCGCTTTGGATTTGGATGATGCCGAATGCACTCTCCTTTTCATAACTGCCTTCTTCCTTGCCCTTCCCCTTGCTTTGGGTGGCTTTTCTAGTACTCTTCCTCTTAGGCAATTCGACCATGGGCTTCTTTGGAAATTTTCCCTTACTTCGGAGGGCCATAGTCAAATTTGGAGTGACAAATCTAGGCACCCTTTTCTGTGTTGTCTGGGGCTTGGCCACTTTTGGAGAAGAGAGCATGGCCCCTTGCCTCGGAGAGGCAGCTAGCACATGCTCCATGGGCTCTTTACCCTTGCCACTTTTGCCCTTCATTTTTTCCAATGTATTGGCTCTCTTCAAGGATGTCTAGGCTATCTTTTTGCATCTCCCTTTGAGGGTTGTCTTCCTCACTGTGCTGCAACTTTTTATCCTGTTTCCCCTCTTCTTTTTGAGTTTGTTGTTCCTCTTGAGGAGGCTGCTGTTCTTCACCTTGAGGTTGCCCCTGCTCATGCTACTGTAGCTGCTATGTGTCATCTTTTGACTGTCCTTGTTCATCACTTTCATACCCTTGTTCAAAATCTTCATGCTGCTCTTGTTCCTCCTCACTCTGATGCTACTGTTCAGTCTCTTTTGGCTACTGTGTGTCATCATAAGCCTGCTCACCCTCATCATAAGTCTGTTGTTCTTCATGCTGCTGCCCTTCATCATCATGGTCATGCTCTTCTTCCTCCTCATGGTCACTTTCTTCTCCTTCTTCAGGCTCCTTGGTTTGTTCTGTGGTAAACTTGAGCTTTTTGGGAATAGGTCTGCTAGAAGAAGGCGAGGGATGATGAGTAGGAGGTGTAGGGGATGCATGGACTAGAGGGCCAGTGGAGAAATCCAGATGAGTGATGAAAGTATCCCAAGAGACCTCTCTCTTTTCAAGCTGATGAAGAATGATGATTTTTATGAGAGAGTGATGGAAGAGACAGGCTATTTGCTGTGAAGGAGGCTTCTTCTGAACAGTGGAGGCCATTTTATCAATGCTCTTGTGTAAGAAGAAAGGAATATTTAGCAACTTGGTCCTTGTGAAATGCATGAGAAGTCAAATGTGATAAGCATATATTCGGGAGAATCTTCCCTCACAAGTGAAGTATTTCATGATGATCTTCATGAGGGGGGTGTAGCTAGCTAAAAGATATGAGAAAGGGAAAATAGAAGGACATGAATCTCTGTGTTCAGGCTTTAGAAAGGGCTTGTAATCTTTTGAGTCCAAATGGCTTTGTTTAAACCATTTCTCACCAATATGGGGGATTTTAGTGGCCTTGGAGATGGACCTTGGAGAAAATTTGAAGTCAAGGCCTGCCAATTCGAAATGCTTGTCTTGAAACCTTAAAGCGAAAATATGTGTCAAAGGAGAAAAAATCTTCACCTCTTGCACTCTTTGACAAAAATATAAACACCCAAATTCATGGAAACTGAACAAGACTAATGGGTGGGCATTTACTTCTTCAGTGGAAGTAGGCTCAAATCTCGTATGCAAACCACTCCTACTGTCCTGCCTGGGAGGCATCTTGTTTTGGATGCTCTCTGCAAAACCAAACTGCCTCAAATGGTTTTTTGAAATGCTCTTTCAAACACAACTCTATCTTCTTTGTCAACCACTGTTTGACCAAGGCAAATTTGTTTCAAATGCTGTGTGAAATGCTTCTATGATATCAGGTCTCTGCTCCTTCCACTTATTTTCCCTTTTTGTATGCCAATTAACAAGTAATTTATGATAATATGCACACAGTCAAATAAAAGGTACACACAGTCATATGATTTTCTGTGTTTGGGTAAGGTCACAGAGCTCTTGATGTTTTGGTGTAAGCAAGGTAGCTTAGTATTTTAGACAAAGGCAAAATACTCCTCCTAATAAAAAACACCTTCCTTGTGTTCACTATTCCTCACCCACAGTTTAGACAGAAAACCTCCAAACTGATTTAAATAACTTCACTCACTAAATTCTGTTTTCATGGAACAAAGGAAGAAACACTGGTTTTTTGCTTTTTACCACACGGAGATGGAATTTTGAAATGACAAAGCAATTATATAGTGGTCACTGTTGTTGAAATTAGGCCCATTGTTTCACTTTTCAAACACTGTGTTTCTCCCTTTAAACACTGCCTCCACCTTCTAACACTGTTTTTTGAGGACAATTTATCAAGCCTTTTGACATCAATAAAAACCCACCACCTTTACTATGTTCACCTTGAGCAATCATAAACCACAGCAAATCTCGATTTTTTAAACAAGAAGATCAACCCTCCTAAGCACTGTTTTCACCAATGCATATAGCTGCCAGAGTTTAGCTTTGTTTTATCATAGGTTACCTTCACAATTTGACAAAACCTTCACTACTGTGTATATTCTGACTTGCAGGTTTACGTTTTAACATTGTTCTGAGGGCAGTGTTTAGGCCTTTGACATAAAAAATGACCACTTCACTTTCAATTAACTATAACAATATTCTTCAAACCTTTTCACCCCAACACACCTTGATTTACGCCGGAAGTTTCATATTTTCACCATCATTTAGTCTTTGAAAAACGAAGCATTGATGACCCTTTTAGAAATTTGAATATACCAAGGAGGCACATAAAATACCTTGAAAATTTATGGCAGCCGTTGTTTGAGGGGTTTGAGCAGCTTTCAAAGCTTTTGGAGGCGTTTTGATGGTTTGAAACATGCGCAGTACGTTTGAAATGAGAAAGCGCCGCGCACATGAAGGCGGTCGGGTCACTGACAGGCAGTCATGACCGACGCCTACAGGTGCACCGCGCACTGCTACAGGCGCACTGCGCAACAGTGTAACCCTTTGGTAAAACTCCGCCTGAACGCGCCGTGCAAATCTACACGTGCGCCGCGCAGTCTTCAAGCTCAAAAATCTGTGAATTTTGCTCAAAAACTCTTTCTCCGGTCTAGTGAGCAGCTAAGGGGATTTTTTTGTGCTTTGGATTTGCAAAATAGACCTTGGCAATGGTCCTTAACCCCTTTTGAAAGCGAAAAATCCAAATTCCTTTTCACACTTGATAGGTGAGTGTTTTTTAAGAGATGTTTGAAAAGGCCTTTGCTTTAAACAAAACTTGAACCCTCATCCTTTAAAACAGAACCTGATACCTTTTTTGTTCGAATAGATGTCATAGTGGTAATGACCATTTATTTTATAAGCCTGACCCCTTTTTTGAAATAAAACAACCGTTTTAAGAATTGAAATCTTCACTATTTCTCATTAAGGAATGAAAAATTGTTTTTCCTTTGTATCTGTACTATGGAAGGGAAACCTGCTTCGAGCCATATGAATGACTGTAGATGTGCCCTTTGAGTGATACTGCCTTTTTACTGGGGAAGAAGCTTTTAACTGTAATTTCAATATCCCTTTTCCACCTCTTGTCTTTGTATTTCTCACCTGCTGTCACTTTTGATCAGTTGAAAGAGGTCTTTATGAATAGAAAGAGAAGCACCTCTGAATATCATCATCATCTATTTGTTTTTCTTATTAAAAAAGGACACCTGTAGAAAGACACCTTGTGTTATGTGAGGTTTTATTTGACACTTTGAAGGAGGTAGCTTCACCCTTTAAAACTTAAACTGACAGTGTCTGCTTCTAATGCTTTAGATATGGTTATGCCCATTGTGAAAACTGAATGAGATGGCAGGTGTTGTTTGAGCTTCTCTTTCGACTGTGGGTAAAAAACTTGTTTGAAACTGTAAGTGAAAATCCTGTTTACAAAAGGTCTCCAACCCCAAAGCCACTAACTATCCTCAGATTGAAAAAATGATCCATTTTTTAGCTTTAAGGAGATAAAACAGGGGATGATGTACTATATTCGAAAAGTGAACAAGGGAAAGTTGCCCCTTTGTTTTTCTGTGAAGAAGGTCTACAAGAAACCTGGGTTTTCATTCATTTCACCTTTTTTCTGAGAGCAATCCCTTTGGAATCTTTGCCATATGCCATGATTTCTTTTCAACATCTGTCTTAACCAACTGAAGAATGTTTGATGAACATACTGACAGTGGTTTCCTTTATACTTGATGGCAGAGGTCACTTGGAGACCAAGACCTTTTGACTCCTTTGGCCATCAATTTAATAATATTTCTTCATTGATGATGAACCCACTAGCTTCACATTGTAACTCAATAACAGAGAAAACTCCTGTAAACAATTTTTAAAAGCACTACTGCTTTGCTTCTTCCTTTAACATCATTTTTATTCAGAAACCCTTAGTTTCTATCTCTCTGCACCCAAAAAATGTCCTTTAGTCAGTGCAAATTCTTAAAATAAAGCTTTATCCATTGGCCCTCTGCTTATAGATGAAGGAGGCGCTCTTAACCTTCTACTTATAAAATGAAGGAGGTTCTTCAGTCTTCAATCCCTCTGCTTATAGATGAAGGAGGTTTTTCAGTCTTCAAAAATCCTCTGCTTGTAGGTGAAGGAGGTTTTTTCAGTCATGCCATCTCATCAGCTTTTAACAGTTTTATTTTTCCTTTCATTGTTCTTTCATGCTTGAGCCAATGAAGAATGACAAATTGATAATAGTTAAGATGAGAACTTCTCTGAGACATGTAATTTTGCTTTTCAAATGTCTCTGTGCTTATTTAGGCATCATAACCAGTTTGGTTAGTATTTGCAAAACGCTTCTTGTCATTCATAATTTACTAACCTTTGACTGTGATCGCAGGAGCTTAATGAAACAAATCTCTACCCTGTAGCTGCATTCTAGGCTCAAAATCACATGAGAAGCAGTTGTCTTCTCATGTGGAAACAAATATTGTCTTCTGGGAATGTTGGTATACTTCTGTTCCTGAAAGATCCATTTAAAACACCGTAAAACCACCTAAAATCAGTTTGACCTATGGTACATGTATTGCTGAGACTTGAGTGTTTATTAGTGGCACGACCTAGGGTTGTAACCAAATTTGTTTACAGAATGGGAATAGCCTGTTATGACTGGTCTGTAGCAGATAGAGGTTCTTTGGCTTTAGGATAGTTTTCCAAGGGATAAATGCCTAAAGCGCCACTACCTAACTTAGGGGAGACTTCTTTGGACAGATTTGGATTGTTTTCTTTGGAGCTGATGGGCAAGCTAGTATGGCTGAGGCTAGATAGGACTTGATAGTGAGGTTTCATCTCGTCATGGGCGGACTGAAAGGTAAGAGGGAAAAAAAGTTTATGGGTGTTTTCCAGCTGGCAAATTTGACAATTTTTTAGATTAGCTGCTAGAAAACTTGACTGTTACAATTAGTCATCGCCAACAAGTGAAAAATACTGATGATTAATAGTGGCTCCATTTGGGGAGGGAAACTCCTTTTCAGGAGGTGTCCAGAATCTCAGATCTTTGGCTATACCAATTCCTTATCCATTGGCACAAATTCCATTCTTCCTTGATGCTATTTCTGAAAATTGACAGCATGATTAGCATCAATGATATTTCTACCTACCCCACTATCTTTCCTAACATTTTTTCTTCCTTTGGGTGCATTTGGACTAGCAACCTTCTGATAATATATATTTTTTGAAAAATGAACCTATCTAGTTCTACACTTATATCTACCAGGAGTTCATATTAAGCTGATGAACTCCTTCATTACTCTATCTATGCTAGATCAACTATCAAGGTTAAGCTGTTTGACAGGATTTTGTTCTCTAATCTAAACATGAAATTGAAAAATGATCAAATCAGGGTTAAACAGTCTGATTTGTCATGTACTTGTGGCATGAAAGACAAGCTGCACACAAATATTATTTTGCATTAAATGGGAACTAGGAAAAACGGGGCTAGGATGCACAATTTGTTTTTCATCCCCGCTTTCCCTCTTTGGTTCTGTTTTGAGCATGTGGAACCAGTATCCTTTCCTAATCTACTCTCTTTGATAAGTCAAGCTTACACAATGTTGACCATATTTTCCACTCACTAACTTATCAGCAAATAAATTTCACACATGTTCAGCTATGATTAGGCTAGATAACTGAACAAGACATTTGAGCACTAGCAGCGGCATTTAGACTTGCGCGCTTTCCAAATGACTATTTTTTGAACATGGGGCCCTCTTTCTATTTTTAAAACCGCCCTCTTTTCTATTTTTCTATTGTTTTTTGACTTTTCTACTTTTTATCTAATTTTCAAACAATTGTATATACAATGATTGAAAATGTTTTAAAATCAGAAATCTTGGAAATGGTGAATCTTAAGCATCTTATCCTCATAAGGATCCCCTATCATTCTTGGTCCATCCAATTCTTGAAAAGAAAAATTGAGAAATTTTTCTCTTGTAAGCATGACATAAGGATTCATGCGTGAATCTCTGAACAAACCCGTATCTTCGCGCTGTACCTCTTTATACCTCTGATTTCTGCTCCTTCCTTTAGTGTACATCTTCTTTAAGTAATGCATATATTCTTTGTCATTTTTGAAATAAATGATGACATCATCAAGGTATGTTAAAATGCATAAATTTAGGACTGGAAACATGGCTTTTAGGAGCATATTTTTTATATCCAGTGGTTTTGCAATTTTGAGTCTGAAACTAGAACTACTTCCAGCATACTGGAAAAAATATTTGAGCTGTCTACTTTGCAAGGGAATCATTTGGCTATAACCTGAAACATCATCTCGCGAAGACATATGATTAAAAGCACTTATCATCGGTATATCATGGTCTTGGGCAGGAAGGATAAAATTTATGTTATAAGGATGTGTATTAGTGTTTCTAAAATCAAAACAGATCCTATGACCAGCTATTTTATCTTTGATTATTACTGATTGGTTCAGATTTTTGTATTTTATTTTGTTGAAGTTGTTTCTTGGAGTGATGGCAGTGGCATAGTTTTTCTCACTGTTTTCTCTATGTGAAGTATCATTTTGAATGAGATTGCCAATTCTAGCAGTTCTAAGTCTTTGGTGGAGTGACATGATGTTAACCAGTTCAAGTAACTCGGGTGTATTCGGATTACAGTCATCATCTCCTGTCATAATAAGTTTATCAGTCATTTTTTCTGGATTTTGAGCTGTTATGGCTACAGTCAAGGTCTCATTTGCAGTGGTAGAGTTATGTGATGGTAAATCCTTGAGGTATGGCAAGAACATTAAGCTTCCCTACTCCTGAGTTCTGAAAAGGTTTATGATATGTAAGTCTTCTAATGCCTTTGTTCTGAAAAAGTTTCCTGATGTTACTGTTGATGTTTGACTAAGGTTTGAGAAATTCGCTTGATAGTACATAATGGTTTGTGCTTCTTGCTCTATTCCTGTTTCAAAAGGAACACACTTACTTTCCTCAGGACATAGTTGTTCATGATCATGGTAGTTTTGAGTGTCTATTTCATCATAGAGAACTAGGGGCAGCTGATGTGGTGGGTCTAAGTTTGTTTCAATTTCTTCTGACTGTTCTTCAATGTCCTCATCAGTGTACAGAATAAAATATTTTAGGTCAGAATGCAAGGAATACATTGGGATGTTATCTGGCCTCTCTTGGCTACTGATCATGTATTTCATGTGTGACTCTCGATAGAGTATTCTTGATTGGTCAAACATAGGAATAGTGGCGTAGGACATATCAAGTTGAATATTTCCTTGGAGCTTGGCTCCCCAAGATCTGGATAGAAGCATTCCATACTTGGGAGGAATTTCTACTACCACTATGTCCATGATCAGATGTTTTGCAGATACTTGGGCCAAACTGAAACAAATATCCTTGATCAAGCCTAGACATTTGACTCTACTAGAATCAAATGAATATAAATCTTTGTATGGTCTTGTGATCTCTAGGCCTAATATTTCCATTACAACCTTCGACATAAGATTATGAGAGGCACCGGAGTCTAGCATGGCATTGTGAAAGATTTGGTCATGGATATTTAGACTGATGTAAAAGGGAAGAGTGGTTCCTTCTTGGAATTTCCCTTCTATTTTTGGACAAAACAATACTTCAGGATTGTCATCAGCTAGGTTAAGGGTATTGGCATCATTTCCTATATTCAGGACCCTTAACACTTTGGATTTGTAATATTTTTGGGTGATGAGCTCGGTAAGAGGCATGTTAATCTTTATTTTGGCGATTTCACCCTCAAAACTGAAAGGTAGTTGTAGTTTAGACATCTTTGCTTCAGCCTTTTCAGCCATGAATTTCTCTATATTTGGAGTTTACTGACTTTGTTTCGGGATTTTGTTTGACACAGCCATCTCGGGAATATTTGTGGAGGTACTAGGAACATCTGAGCTAAGACCTGTTTGAATAGCTTTATCTTTGTTTTGGTCAGTTTTCTTAACCACGATTTTGTTACTACCCACTGCTTTTTTAAGGAAGGTATCAAGGGTTTTAGTTTTGTCTGAGCTACCTTTCTTGGAGTTGTCTTGTTTTTTTCTGCTTCTAAGGTCATACTGCTTGTGAGCTTCTATTATGGAATTCTGAAAATCTATGGTAGGATCCTCGGGATATTCATATTTTTTTTCATCCTGATTCGAAGAGAAGAATGCTTGTTCTTCTTCCGTGAGGTACACCTCACTCTCATTATCAGACCCTATGAGGTTCAAATTATTTCCATCAATGGGTTCTGTATCCCTATCATCTTCTTCCACATAATTTTCATTAAATGGTGGCCTAATTTGTTGGTCATTTTCCCTTGGTTTGTTTTGAGGCTGTTCCCTCCTAAAATTTTGGTTCTGGTTTCTTTTTGGAGGGTTTGGCTGGTTGTCCCTAAGAGGGGTCTTCTCGCTTATCTTCTCCCACATTTTGGCCATGGACCTGACTAAGTCATCTATTCTAGGATCTAAGGAAGGAGCTCAAGTGGAGACCTCATCCCGGTAGGTGACTTTCCTTTCTGATCTAGTCCTAGCTCTTTTTTCTGCTAAGTTGGCTTCTGCCCTTATGGCTACTTTTTGCATTTCCTCTAAGGTAAGGGGGTCCTTGTCTCTTAGCTGATAATTCATGTCTGGGTCAAAACCTTCGGGGAACTTTGCCAAGGCTGAACCAATTGGGGGTTTGAAATGAGGTGGGAGGGCATTATACACACTGTTGAACCTAGTGCAGTATCCCTGGACACTTTCCCCATTTTCTCGTTTTAGATTGTTATACTCTAATAGGATTTGAATGGGGTTCTTTCAGATTTCCCACTTGTTTATGAAGGTTTGGTAGAGTTCTGGAAGATTGTGGATGCTGTTTGGATTTAAGCTCTTGAACCATTTTTTGGGTTCTCCGCCCAGGCTTTGGGCGAACATCCTCATTCTGATGGTCTCGTCTTCTATTTCCATGTATTCAAAGGCATCGCTAATCCTATCTACATGCTGTTGAGCTGTGGTAGTCTCATCTCCGGTAAAGTGTGGGATTTTGGCTTGATAGTCATTTTGTAATGGAGCCAAAGGCTATGGCAACACCAAAGGTGCGTACTAGGCTACCATGACGGGAGCTAATGGATGATGTACAAAATGAGGGCTTGCGGGATGAGCTGAGGTGGTTTGAACAATAGTGGTTTGGATAGGTGTGGCGGATGTACTTGGACTAGTGATCTAATTTTGAGCAGATCTGGGATGGTAGGAGCCAAAGTGATGGAGAAGTTGAAAGTCGGGAGGTGTGGTAGGTGAGGCTTCTCTACTAGGACTCTGTGGCAGATCTAGGGGCTCAAGATCGTTAAAGTCTATCTTACTTTGTGACTTGCTTCTAAAAAGGGTTTTTGCTGATTTTAAGTCAAAGGGGGAATCCTGCAAGGCAGTGAGATGTTCGAGTACTAATCTTGCTTTACGGATGGACTTATCGGTAGCTAAATTGCGAGTTTCGGAAGCTTGCCACAGAATCTTCTCTGGGTCATTTACTATGATAGGGGGATTTGGGTCTGGATGAGATCTGGTGTTGATTCTTCATGAAGCCAGATTTCGGGTCTAGAGTTTAGAGAGGATGGTATTTGTGCCTGTTTTGGATGGATGGCCTCTCTAGGGTTTTACTAATGTGAAGGATGGTAAAAAAAAAAGGATGGACTAGTGGAGTCACCAGGTGGATTTTTATGAGAACTATGGTCCACCACCAACACTATCAAAGATGCTTTGGGAAAAATTTTATAGCAAACTTTGAGATGGAAACTTGCAAAAAAAAAAAGATTCACTTGGTTTCAACAGTTTGCTAGGCTATATGGACAAGCTAATGCTTCTCTTGGCAAGAAGGCCTCTGCTTATCTCCTATGTTTAGGTGAGGTTTTCTGAATCGCTAAGTTATACTTAGTTTGTCACTGATTACAGAGTTTTCGCCCTAATTTTAAGTTTTTGGAAGGATGAGTTAGCAGAAAGGTATGGTTTATGAATTTTTTGGTCTTTTATAGAGTTTTTAGGCCTACTAGAGGCTAGTAGAGTTGCCAGGTGGAACTTGGTTGTTTTTGTAAAGATGTAGCTATGGTCCACCACCAGTAACTAGGGAAAATCCAATCTGGGAATGTTTTTGGGGTTTTTCTGAGTTTTTATGTGCAACCTATGGTTTATTAAAGTATTCTAAAATTGTTTCATCACTTTGCCAGGGTGGCGATAACAAAAAGAGTTTACTCTAAATGGTTTTATGGACTGCTTGCATGTTTAATTTTTGAAGACTAATGAATCTACAAGAGTTTGATAGACTGTTGTGTACTCAGAGTCCCACCATGATTTCCATTATGTTAGTGAGCGGTGGGATAAGTCAATCAGATAATATTCTTAAAGCTGCTGGAATGTTTAGGGAATCTAAGTTTTTTTATCACTCAAAGTCCCACCGTGATCGCCATTATGTTAGTGTCCCGTGATTTGGCTTATTGGCAATCCAAATGACAGTGTAACATCAAACCAATCTTTGGAGCCCAAGGACCTAGCCTTCCTGGACTCAGAGAGGGCTCTCTCTATTTGTGTAAGGGATATCTGTGTGTTTGTTTATTGTGTTCTGATTTTAGGCTAGTTATGAAGTAGGTTTTTTGGTTTTGGTTTCTAGGTTGTGAGGGATGAAACTGATCAAAGATATAAGATAGGTAAAAAGATGTCAGATCAGCTGGGCTATGGGGTTGAAGAGGTCAAGAAAGCTATCAGATGGTGATACAAGGTTTTTGAAGGGCCGATTTGATTCGAGGTAGAAAGGATCTTTGGGCAAAATGGAGTAAGATGGACACCAAGTTTGTGAACAACAAAGGATTTCAAGAATAGCTAGTTTAATAGCTGACATAAACATGGTAGGGCAAACCATTAATCATGAGAAATGTAACTATAAGCTAATCAATACATAGAAATAAACATTCAAACCATGCATAGAGATATATAAATCTCTAACTATGGGAAATGGATATCAGACTTTGGGGAAATACACCTAAGACAGAAAAACAACTCAAATCACTATGCCAGAATGCCTAAACACAGTACTTCAATTTATTGGGCACTTTGGAAACAAGATTGCATAGTCTTAGGCAAAGGGCAAGATCAAAACAAGACCTCCTTGGTTCAACAAATGACAATCTAATCATTCAAAGAGAAATTTCGTGGATGGAGCTATGGCTAGCCATGAGTAAGTAGGGCATACCGTAAATCATACTTAGCATGCATAAAACCATGAATGAAACAAGCAACAATATCCTTAAGTTATTAAAGAGCAATCAAGAATTCTTTAATGTAACTAAGAATGAAGAAAACATGGAAGCTATTGTACATATTTACCCTGCATATAAATTTTCGGCCTGCCACCTATTCCACATTGCCTTCAGACCTCCGCTGTGGCCTAAAACCTTATGCTCCTGTTTGATATTATTATCTCCGCCTGAAGATCCGCTATACAAAGGTCAAAATCCGCTATTTAAATTATATCGAGCCGAAGCCCAAGGCCTTAGCCCCCTTTCTGTCGTCATCACATGACCTGAGCCCGAAAACCATAGGCTGTAGGGAAAGGAGCTCCGTCATAAATTTTTCGGGGGTGATAGCAACCGTCTGATCTAAATCAAATCAACGACGCGGCAATTAACCTGAATGGAGGGCCCCGTGCGCAAGAAACCGGTGGTAACTCCCGCACCACTCTCATCGAAACGACGGTATTTACCACGGGGGCAGCGATGCCATAGGGAAAGCGCCGCGTGTCTTTGGTACGGGTTATGAAACCACTTTCCCCGCGCGTTCAGATATGTACAATTTCCGGGCAGCGGAATTGGTTTGAAACGTCAGATATGGCGATGTCAATCTGACGGCGAATATTCTCCTGAATTGCCCACCCGTTATTTCTCACCCGCCGTGTTATATGGCCCACCATCGTGTCGTTCCCGTCCATTTCTAGCTGTTGATCTGCGTTTGTAATCCGATGGTCCAGAGTTCAGTCTCCCCACCTGCTGACTCCGCCACATCACCCATCCACCTGTCCCCTGTACGTCCACGTGTTTTGGTCTCGTACATCCGTAAGATTCCTCCACGCCCTATATATATTTGTGTGTTTATATTTTTTTATTCGTATTTGTCGTTATTCCTTCCTCATGTCCAGACTGTGTTATGTAAAAAGTCCTCATTTCTTCTATTTGTCAAAACCTTTGCTGTTTTTCTTCCGCCACCCTGTGTATTTCTCCCGGTCGACCATGTATCCATCGTCCCCGCCTCCACCTGTGTCAGTTTCCTTTAATATTCTGTGGGTTTTGCAGGGTTCAAAGTAATAGAAAGGGCATTTAAATTCATGGTTTTTGTAGCAGAGGTCAAGAGCATTTCAAAGGATGATATATCGCTAGCAAAATTTAAAGAGGAAGCCGGGGGTAGGTGTGAGAAATGATCTCCATTAAGGAAGACAAAGATATGGATTCACAGAACCCTCCAGAGAAATCCGCCCAACATTAAAGATCCAGGATTCGAATCCAAAAGCTAAGGGCCGAGAGTACAGTACAGAATTGCAGACTATCTCAGGGCTCTTACGGCAGCAGATTTTTCCTCAGCAAAATGCCGAGCATTGTAAATATTTTATTATTTGTGTCTTGTATATAAGGAGATTTTCATCTCCCAGCATTTATTTCTATAGACAGATTTTAAAGTACGGTCATTTATAGCTAGTCATTCATAGAGAGGGCGTGAATTTTTTCTGCCATTCTATTCAAACTGAGTCATTTATTGTGCCTCATCTACCTCCTCCTCTAGAATTCTCGAGCTTTCCTATAAAGGCCCGAAAAGAAGACATTGTAAGGGTTCCAGATTTCTATCAGCAAACTGTGCAGTGAAAAGGATTTTGTATACATTCTATAATATTTCTGTATGAAGGTTCAGAGCCCATAGGGTCTCAGTGAGGAGGAGTTATAGCTATATTGAGGATTCTGGTCTTTGGTATCTCACAGTATGTAATTTCTCTTATGTGTTAATACAATATCTTCTTTCATGCTATTTATCTTCTTGTATCATGTTCTAGAATGCGAGTGGCTCACTAGTTTGTAGTAAGGATTCATCTTTGTTGGTGCCCTTTCTGGAATTATTCAAGCACTTTAAATAGGCCTAGTCATGATATATTGTTTCATGATCATCTCTTCCATACTTTCTGCTATATTAGTTGCATGAGGAGGGTGCTTTTAAAACGCCATTGTCATATAAGGATTCATAGATTGGTATGCCCTTATGTGGTTTTGTTGTGTATCTGGGTATCAGTCTCATGTCAACTAATATATTCTTCATGTTTCCTCACTGCACTCACTCCCTGATACTTGATTTCTGTGATATGTTATTTGAACTGGCCCTCTTTACAGTAAGCTGTCTCTTAACTGTCTGATGCCTTTATATTGGAGTACTACATAATGTCCCTACACTGTTCTTATCTTTGTATCAGCTTCTGAGAGAGATTGGTCCCATTCTAAACTTATTTCCTTGTTTTGCAAGAGATAGTGAGAGAGCTCTTTGGACTGACAACCCAAGCTTTATAATGAGCTCCTTGCTATAATAAGATGTCCTAGGCACTGGTCTATGGCAACTCTAGACTGTCTCTAGGAGGGTGACAAAATCATCCACAACATCTTTCTGGCGCCGTTTCCGGGGAGCGAATTCTAGAATATCAGTTTCCCTGGGTCTCGAAAAATTGTTTTCACTCTCTAATCAGGTGAGCACAGAGAGTTGAAGAGTTGCATATCTCTCACCTTGGCGACTCCACTGGTCTTTATTTGATAAATCTTATTGGTAGTCCTGGCTCCTCGTAAGCCGCATTTGAGGTCAGATACATCCCAATCGAAAACACCTTACGTGTCTGACCCAGAGAAGATCATTCATAAAAGAGTTTGGAAAGAGAGGAAGTTAGCTCATGCTGAAAACCCTGAATATTACCTTGAAGATTATCCGCCCTCTTCCTCTCAAGAAGTTAGAACAGAAAATCCCAAGTTTTACTCAGAAACTCCATGTAGAAGAAGTGCCTGGATTGAAGAAGATCCTCATCCTTCTTTCGAGGCTGAAGAAATTAAAGAGGTCACAGAAGTAGTTGCTGTTAATCGTGAGTTATTTCCATCCACACCTCAGGCTTCTGTGCAATATATTCCCATTGTTATTCATACTCCACTTCCTCCTACTTCTCTCCCTTCATTTGTTACTCAGACTGTTGTACAACCCCCACCTCCTCCAATGGCCAATGTTCCTGCATTTCTTTTGAACAAATATGCTCCACTGGCCTTACCCCAAGTGCTGAATGATATGCCACAGGATTATTTGAAGATTCTGCCGAGATTTAATGGAGAAAATGAAATTCATGCTCAGAAACATCTTGAGACCTTCTGCTCTTTTGCAGAAAACTTAAATGTTGAACATCTGGATGTGGTCTTGAGACTATTTGTGCAATCTTTGGAAGGGGAAGCAAGAAAATGGTTTAAAACATTGGGAAATCATTCTGTGACCACCTGGGATGTTATGGGGAATGTTTTCCTCAGGAAGTGGGGAGAGAAGAAAGATCACGGCCAATGTCTCACTGAATTTAATACTATGAAGAAGAAACAAAATGAGTTAGTGGCAGAATTTATTAAAAGATTCAACAAGTTATATGTGAGCCTGCCTCCCGAAATGAAGCCCCATGAAGCTGCTGCCAAGATAATTTTCATAGCATCCTTTGAGTTTGATTTTGGCTTCACATTGAGAGAAAGAAAACCTGCTACGTTGGATGATGCACAGTCAGATGCTCTGGAATTGGAAGCGAACTTTTCCTCCACTGGGAAGTTAAAAGGAAAAATTGAACAAGATACTAGGAGGAGAGGAAAAGAAGAGGTCTCCACCTCTAATCAGGAAAAAGATTCAGATAAAATGGATGAAATAAGAAAAATGATAAAGAAAATGGTCAAGCTTGAACTGGAAGCAAAGAATGTAGCTCCCAAGAACTATTATAATGCTCCAAACAGAGGATATAATCCTCAGTATAGAAGACCCCCATTGCAGATATTGCCAAGAGAAACGAAGGATCAACAAGACCAGGTACCTCATCCCTTGTACCTGGAAGGACCAGCAGACGACTCCACCGGAGATGAAGCTTATGGATTAGAAGATTCAAATCTGGCTTTTTCAAATACTGATGATATGGAATGCCCGTTGCAAGATGAAGACAAAGAAGCAAAGATTGATCATTATTGTAAGCAATTTTCTGATTTCATGCAAGCACAATTCAATGTAAAGTATGATCTCAGATCTTCAAGAAAGAGGACCATAACTCAAGACCAAGAAGAAGAGCCACCTCATAAAGAAGCATCTGTTCAGAAGGAATCAACAACAAAGAAGAACGCAGAAAAAGGTAAGAATCCTTTAAATACTCCCTTGCAGTCAAGTGATCAGATTCCTTCCTCTTCTAAAATAGCCAGTATTCCTAATGCTGAGCCAGTGTCCCTAATGCTGAGCCAGTGTCAAAAGAAGTCAAATCTTCAGTTGAGAATAAGGAGTCAAAAGAAGTAGTGATAGAAAAGTCCACATCTGCTTTCAATTTTCAAAAATAACTTGAGAAGATTAAGATTCCTGTCCCTCTGACTGAGTTATTAAAACAGCCTGTATATCAGTCTCAAGTTACCTCTTTTATACTTCCTCCTGAAATACCAAGTGCACCTGATAGTTTAAACCTTCAAGAAGAAAGACCCATGGTAGTCTTTGGCCCACATGTCGAGGAGATAGACCCTTCTACTCCTCCTTTCTACGTGTCTCTAGTTATACATGACCTGCTGTTGCACAATTGTATGTTAGATTCTGGGGCCTCCCATAATATTATGCCTCTGTCTGTCATGGAACAACTAGGACTGCAAATTACAAGACCATACAAAGATTTATATTCATTTGATTCCAAAAGGGTGAAATGCTTGGGAATGATTAAAGATTTAGTGGTCAATTTGGCCCAAATCCCAGCAAAGAGTGTGGTCATGGACATTGCGGTTGCCAATATCCCAGCCCGCTTTGGCATGCTGTTGTCAAGGTCATGGGGTACCAAGATTGGGGGGTCAATAAAACTGGATCTAACATATGCTACTGTCCCAGTCTTTGGAGGATAGGAAAGGAGGCTGTACAGGGAGACTAGATTTGTTAAAATGGTAACCAAGGCTGACTGCTCAGAGAATTCTCCAGTTTATAACAAAGAGGGAGAATTTTCATGCTTGATGTTAGAAGAAAATAAAAATTATGCTCATGAGCCCCTTTTTGGTCAAATCCAAGCTGAGCAGTCTAGAGGAGATTAGGAATCAGAAATATGGACTTTGCATTTTGATGGGGCAAATTCAAGAGAAGGAAATGGAGCTGGGGTATTGTTGATTTATCCTACAGGAAAATGGTTGCCATTGTCTTTTAAATTAGAGTATGAGGCTACAAACAATGTAGCTGAATATGAAGCACTATTATTGGGACTGCAGATAGCTAGGAACATGGGCATCCAATGTTTAAAAGTCTTGGGAGACTCTGAGCTGGTAGTAAGGCAGATCATAAATGAATGTCAAACCAAACACCCTCGGCTCAGAGCATATAGAAACGAAGTATGGGACATGATAGAAAAAATCTTCTCAGCATTTGACATAAAGTTCATGCCCAGGGAGCAGAACAGAATAGCAGATTCTCTTGCTGTAGCTGCCAGTACATTCCGTCCTCCTCAGAACCCACTTTTAAGACATGAAGTGGAGGTATGGTACAGACCATCCATTCCAGATAATATAAAGCACTGGCAGGTATTTGAAGATGATGAACAAATGAAGAGATTCATGGAGACAGTGGGAGAATTCTCTAACATAGAGATTAATGATGAGAGGGAGGAAGAAGCTGAAAATATTGTAGAAAACAAATGGGAAGAGAACATAGCAGGCAACAAAGTGCTGCAGCTGAAAGGAAATGTTATACCTAGAGGTCTGGTGCCTCTAGAAAGATTATTTAACAAAAATTATATTCCATTGCAGCCAAATAAAATGACAGAAGAATATCAAGTAGGAGATTTGAATCTGGGTACTTCTGCTGATCCCAAAATTGTCAAACTATCTAAAAGAGTCCCAGAAGAATACAAAGAAAAATATTTGAAGTTGTTTCAATCCTACAAAGATGTATTTGCTTGGTCCTACTAGGACCTTAAAACTTTTGATGTAAATATAATGCAGCATAAAATTCCTTTGAGGGAAGATGCAAAGCCCTATAAGCAGAAGCTCAGACAGATAAATCCTCTGTTGCTTCCCTCAATTGAAAAATAAGTCAAAAAATTACTGAAGGCCAAAATAATTGTGCCATTAAGGTACTCAGAATGGGTAGCGAACCTTGTTCCTGTTCGGAAGAAAAATGGAGAAATAAGGCTATGTGTGGATTTCAGGAATTTGAACAGAGCATCTCTCAAAGATAATTATCCATTGCCTAAAATGGACCACATCCTGCAGAAAGTAGTGGGAGCATCCAGAATGTCAATGATGGATGGATTTTCTGGTTACAATTAGGTAGCTATATTTCCAGAAGACCAGAAGAAAACTGCATTTACTACACCATGGGGAACATTTATGTATGCTAGGATGCCATTTGGATTAATTAATGCAGGTGCTACTTTTCAAAGGGCAATGGAAATAGCTTTTGTTGGAGAACAGGACAAGTTTCTGGTGGTATATCTCGATGATATCACAATGTTTTCAAAGAATGATGATGAGCATATTGAGCATTTAAGAAGAACTTTTGAAAAATGCAGAAGGTACGGCCTTTCTCTCAACCCTCAAAAATCTTTGTTTGCATTAGATGAGGGAAAACTCTTAGGGCACATTGTAATTAAAGATGGTGTGAGAATAGACCCTAAGAGAGTTGAAGTAATAAACAACATTCCTCTACCCAGGAATAAGAAGGAAGTACAGGTACTTTTGGGCCGAATAATTTTCTAAGAAGTTTTATTCCTAACTATGCTGAGATAGTTAGGCATATAACTAATATGTTGAAAAATGAGAATGAAGTAAAATGGTCCCAGGAGTCTAGAGATGCATTCACAAGGATAAAACAAGCATTTTCTGAAGCTCCTGTGCTAGCAGGGCCAGATTACAAAAAGCCATTTATGATTTTCTCATTTGCCTTCCCTCACACAATTGCTGGAGTGTTATTGCAGAAAAATGAAGAGGGATATGAACAGCCTATAGTTTTCTTCAGTCAAGTACTTTATGATGCAGAATTGAAATACAATATATTGGAGAAGAAGGCATATGCCCTGGTAAAGTCTCTTAAATCCTTTAGAGTTTATGTTTTGCAATCTCATATTACTGCTTATGTTCCCACAGCAGCTGTCAAAGACATTCTTGTTCAAGGGGACAGCGAGGGTAGAAGGGGGAGATGGATTGCAAAAATTCAGCAGTATGATTTGGATATAAGGCCTACCAAGTTGATTAAGGGACAGGGACTTGCTAAGATGTTATCTGAATCAAATCATCAAGCTTTGGGCATCAATTTATCTATGATAGCAAATGAAGAATCTGAAAAAGAAGAAGAGCAGCAAGGACTAGAGATGGCCACTCAAAAGGTACATGTGAAATATCTAACTAGTCCCTGGTACAAAGAAATTGTTGAATATCTTTCAACACTTAGCTGTCCTCCGAGTTGTGATAAGATAATGTACAGAGCTGTAAGGATGAAATCTCAGAAATACATGATTGCTAATGGACAGCTATATTGGAGAGACCCTTCAGGTATACTACTGTTATGCCTCACAGAAAATGAAGTGCAGAATGTAATGACATAATTTCACGAAGGAATTTGTGGAGGACATTACAGCTGGAGGGCTACAGCTCATAAAATCCTGAAGGCTGGTTTTTACTGGCCAAAATTGTATACAGATACTTTTTCTTGGGTCAGAGCATGTGATAAGTGCCAAAGATTTGCAGAAAGACATAAATTAGCAGTTATGCCCTTGATCCCTATTCATGTAAATGAACCATTTCAGAAATGGGGATTAGATTTTATAGGAGAGATACATCCCCCATCAAGTGGCCAACATAAATGGATACTAACAGCCACAGACTACTTCACGAAATGGGTGGAAGCCATACCTACGAGAAATGCTACAGATGCTGTGATAATGAAGTTTATGGAGGAAAATATCATATCTAGGTTTGGCTGTCCTGCTAGAATTGTGACTGATAATGCACAAGCTTTTAAATCTGCCCGATTTGTGAACTTCTGCCAAAGGTATAACATCATCCTGACTCATTCCACAGCATACTATCCGTAGGGAAATGGTTTAGCAGAGTCATCTAATAAAACCCTGGTGAGAGCCCTGAAGAAAACAATCAGTGAAAATCAGAAAAACTGGGACTCTCAATTGAAGTTTGCTCTATGGGCGAATAGGATAACCAGCAAAAGAGCAACAGGGAAATCTCCCTATGAGCTGGTATATGGTCGAGCAGTTGTTTTCCCTGTCCAATTGGCTTTGCCAGTGGCACGCTTTATGCAGGAAAGCCAGGAAGAACCAGATAACATGATTAGAAGGATTAATCAGCTGGTAGAATTGGAAGAAACGCGGAACCAGGTAGATCAGAAATTGAGGGAATATCAGGAGAAAATGAAGAATGTATTTGATCAGCATGCAAAGAACAAAAATTTTCAAGTTGGTGACCTGGTTCTCAGATGGGATGTTCGCAGAGCAGAGAAGGGCAAGCATGCTAAATTTGATCCGCTGTGGTTCGGGCCATTCAAAATAGTGAAGCTGGGAAGAAACAACACCTTTTCTTTAGAAAATCTACAGGGTGATTTGTTGGATGCACCTGTGAATGGCCAGTTCCTCAAGCCATATTTCCAATTCTGACTCAGGATGGGAATGCCTGATTGTATATACTGTATATAGGTTATTTCAGTTTTTATTTTAATAAAGAAAAGAATGCTGTAATTACCTGAGGAAAGAAGCGCAGGGGAATTGAAGAGCAGAGTGAAGTATTCAATGGTCTGCGTGTTCTCGACATGCCCGAGGACGAACATGTCGTCCCCAGATGGAGCCGATGTTGTACATATTTACCCCTGCATATAAATTTTCGGCCTGCCACCTATTCCAAATTGCCTTCAGACCTCCGCCGTGGCCTAAAACCTTATGCTCCTGTTTGATATTATTATCTCCGCCTGAAGATCCACTCTACAAAGGTCAAAATCCACTATTTAAATTATATCGAGCCGAAGCCCCAAGGCCTTAGCCCCCTTTCTGTCATCATCACATGACCTGAGCCCGAAAACCATAGGCTGTAGGGAAAGGAGCTCCGTCATAAATTTTTCGGGGGCGATAGCAACCGTCCGATCTAAATCAAATCAACGGAGCTTCAATTAACCTGAATGGAGGGCCCCGCGCGCAAGAAACCGGTGGTAACTCCCGCACCACTCTCATCGAAACGACGGTATTTACCGCGGGGGCAGCGATGCCATAGGGAAATCGCCGCGTGTCTTTGGTACGGGTTATGAAACCACTTTCCCCGCGCGTTAAGATCTGTACAATTGCCGGGCAGCGGAATTGGTTTGAACAGTCAAATCTGGCGATGTCAATTTGACGGTGGATATTCTCCTGAATTTCCCACCCATTATTTTGCACCCGCCGTGTTATATGGCCCACCATCGTGTCGTTCCCATCCATTTCTAGCCGTTGATCTGCGTTTGTAATCCGATGGTCCAGAGTTCAGTCTCCCCACCTGCTGACTCCGCCACATCACCCATCCACCTGTCCCCCGTACGTCCACGTGTTTTGGTCTCGTACATCCGTAAGATTCCTCCACGCCCTATATATATGTGTGTGTTTATATGTTTTTATTCGTATTTGTCGTTATTCCTTCCTCACGTCCAGACTGTGTTATGTAAAAAGTCCGCATTTCGTCTATTTGTCAAAACCTCCGCTGTTTTTCTTCCGCCACCCTGTGTATTTCTCCCGGTCGACCATGTATCCATCGTCCCCGCCTCCACCTGTGTCAGTTTCCTTTAATATTCTATGGGTTTTGCAGGGTTCAAAGTAATAGAAAGGGCGTTTAAATTCATGGTTTTTGTAGCAGAGGTCAAGATCATTTCAAAGGATGATATATCGCTAGCAAAATTTAAAGAGGAAGCCGGGGGTAGGTGTGAGAAATGATCGCCATTAAGGAAGAAAAAGATATGGATTCACAGAACCCTCCAGAGAAATCCGCCCAACATTAAAGATCCAGGATTCGAATCCAAAAGCTAAGGGGCCGAGAGTACAGTACAAAATTGCAGACTATCTCAGGGCTCTTACGGCAGCAGATTTTTCCTCAGCAAAAGGCCGAGCATTGTATATATTTTATTATTTGTGCCTTGTATATAAGGATATTTTCATCTCCCAGCATTTATTTCTATAGACAGATTGTAAAGTACAGTCATTTATAGCTAGTCATTCATAGAGAGGGCGCGAATGTTTTCCGCCATTTTATTCAAACTGGGTCATTTATTGTGCCTCATCTACCTCCTCCTCTAGAATTCTCGAGATTTCCTATAAAGGCCCGAAAAGAAGACATTGTAAGGGTTCCAGATTTCTATCAGCAAACTGTGCAGTGAAAAGGCTTTTTTATACATTCTGTAATATTTCTGTATGAAGGTTCAGAGCCCGTAGGGTCTCAGTGAGGAGGAGTTATAGCTGTATTGAGGATTCTGGTCTTTGGTATCTCACAGTATGTAATTTCTCTTATGTGTTAATACAATATCTTCTTTCATTCTATTTATCTTCTTGTATCATGTTCTAGAATGCGAGTGGCTCACTAGTTTGTAGTAAGGATTCATCTTTGTTGGTGCCCTTTCTGGAATTAGTCAAGCGCTTTAAATAGGCCTAGTCATGATATACTGTTTCATGATCATCTCTTCCATACTTTCTGCTATATTAGTTGCATGAGGAGGGTGCTTTTAAAACGCCATTGTCATATAAGGATTCATAGATTGGTATGCCCTTATGTGGTTTTTTTGTGTATCTGGGTATCAGTCTCATGTCAACTAATATCTTCTTCATGTTTCCTCACTGCACTCACTCCCTGATACTTGATTTCTGTGATATATTATTTGAACTGGCCCTCTTTACAGTAAGTTGTCTCTTAACTGTCTGATGCCTTTATATTGGAGTACTACATAATGTCCCTACACTGTTCTTATCTTTGTATCAGCTTCTGAGAGAGATTGGTCCCATTCTAAACTTATTTCCTTGTTTTGCAAGAGATAGTGAGAGAGCTCTTTGGACTGACAACCCAAGCTTTATAATGAGCTCCTTGCTATAATAAGATGTCCTAGGCACTGGTCTATGGCAACTCTAGACTGTCTCTAGGAGGGTGACAAAATCATCCACAACAGAAGCTATGAAGAAATTGGAAATTTGAGGTGCCTCCAAGGGCATGTCTCAAATTTTTTCTCTACTGTCCTATAGCAAGCAAGAACATGGATTTATGAATGAAAACTAGGAAACAAAACAAAGAGAGATACACTATACCATTCTACCAAGTCATGGAATCCAACAACAATCCTCTTTCATCATCCAAGAACATCCAAGAGACTATCCAAAAGCATGAGACAAGTATTTCTTCCAAATCTTATATGACCATATATTGCTTCTATTCATAAATTTCAGCCTTGTTTACAATGAAAGCCTTTGGAATATATAGGCCAAAGTGAGGAAAACCTATTAGTTCAACTTGCAATCTCATTGGCCTATCCAAAATATCTTATTTTTTCCTTGAGGCTTTGCAAAGCCCAAGGCACAAAATATCTCATAAAATATCTCAAAAATGCTAAAAGAGGGAAATAAATTGACTTTTCATAACTTCTCATGTACAAAAATAGCTAAACGCACATGAGGAAAAAGCAGTTTTGAAAGGTTCAATTTTTACAAAAATACTCAAAAAATACATTAGCAAAAGGTCCCCTGACTTGCCAGCAACTTTTGGAAGCCTTCCTGATGTCTAAATGAGGCTCATGATAGCTCTTTGGAAAGCTCTGAGTGTCTACTTTCCGAAAATGTTTAGTTTGATTCCAACTGACCACTGGAGGTCCTCCAAAAACAGGCCTGTGTGTAAAAAGCCAAAAATTAAACCTTGCTGATAGACTGGGCAGAGTGTAGAAAAAGTGAGCATTTTTCGCCCTTTAGGGGGAGAAAATGGTCTTCAATTGTCCTGAAAATCACTGAGTATTTGCCCCTGAAAATATGGCATCCAATGACACCATTCTCATCCTTTGATGATGCACCAAACTAAAATGGCGATGCCCATGGTTTTTGGCCAAAAACCCAAAAATGGCAAAAAACCAAAATATCTCGAATTTCAACCAAACTTGGCGAGCATTACATTTATCATGCAATGATTATATTTGATTGTATTTTAATATCATATTTACAAATTCTTCTTTTAATTTTCCATATAAAGGTTTTTTTGGCATATTGGAATCGAAGACGTAGATAGATCAATTGGAAGTGACGTTGAAACAATAAAAGGGACTCGAAAATTGCATTCAATTTAAACAAAGTCATCCAGAAATGTGTTTGCATTGGATAAAAGAAAATATTCTTGTTTTTGTGATGTTTGCATAGACAACACAAAATCCAGTGACGTTTGTGAAAACAAAATGTATGTGAACGATTGGAAACATCCAGAGCTAAATACAAAGGGAAAAATGTCTGTTGCAATGTTTGAATAAATGAAATCAGAGGAAACTACAATATCATCTGATGCTGATCAAGTTTGTGATCTTGTTAGAGAAGGTAACATTTGAATTACTTTCTAATGATTTAAAGATCTAGAAATAAATTTAAATGTGTATAATTTTGTTAAGTTTATTTTATTGTGCAGGAGATGTTTTTGCTGTAATTGCACCTATTGACAATGATGAAAATGTGAAGTATTATTTGATGCGTTGCACTGAATGAAAAATGAAATTATTACAAAACTATAATGATCACGGATTTCAATATGACAGAGGGTCTATTATACTGAAAGGTTATTTTTTTAGACAAACTCATCAAAGTGGAGACTTTGTTTACTTTGAAAACTATGAACCTGATTCCATAAGTTGTCAATATAGTCACTTGGTTTGTGCAGCACGCATAAATTTGATAGAAGTTCAATCAAAGAAAAAATCGAAAATTAAGAGATGGAAAATGTCAAAATCCGATCATGAACAGATTATTGAAGATGGAATTCCATTAGAATTTTTTTGAGTGAATTGTCCAACAATTTATTCTCTTTAGATTAAATATGTTTTAGAACTTCCAGTACTCAACTAAAAATTGAGTTGCTTATGTTATTTGTGCAAGTGTTTGCACATGTACAAATTGTTTTGGTACAAGCACGTGCTCTAGTATCAACTGAAAGTAGCTTTTCTATACATGTGCATTGATGAAAAATGTTATATATATATATATATATATATATATATATTCTAGAATGATATTAATTGTTCTAGTTTTACTATGTGCATTGATGAAAAATTATTTACGTACTCAATATATATGTTCTAGAATGCAATTAACTGGAATTAGTTTTTCTATGTGAATTGATGAAAAACTAGTTGGATTTCCTGGTAAAAAGTATGGACACAATGTAAATAAATCATCTGCAATATATTTTTGTATGAAAATTCCTTTCAGACAAGACACTCGGAGCACTTCTCCGACTTTTGATGGGATTTGACCCACATCTCTATTCCTGATTGAAAATCTAGTACAAAATTTGTTTGTCCAATGGTCGGATATGTTCAATGTGCATTGATGAAAAATGTTACTTGTATTGGATAGATATGTTCTAGAATGCAATTAATTGTTCCAAGTAGTTTTTCTATGTGCATTGATGAAAAACTAGTTGGATTTTCTGGTAAAAAGTTTCCACAATATAAATAAATTGACAAGGCTACCTATTTGAGTGCATTAACGACATTGACCCAAATTCAACAAACATATATATGTACTAGACTTATTTTTCCAATCAAAATTAAAGGGATAATTTGTACATATATCTACTTCTTTAAACTCTTTTTTCAATTAGAGCTCAATTGATACATGGTTAGTTGCATTGAAAAGCTATGTTCTTCCTATTGGAAATTTTTTCATTCAAACAAGACTACATGTAGAGATCAAAAGCAATCTTAAAATTCCAAATGTACTTCAACCATCCAAAAGGGATTTGTGCAACATTACTTGACATGCCATGCCAATTATAGTGAGCAACTATCCAATAGAAACATTTAACATTATATACCACATGTGCCAAATGTAGATTGAAACCATCCAAAACTTTAAAATTTTAAAAATTTTTGATAATATATCGTGCAACATTAAAACATTAAACATCACATGCGAAATGTAGATTGAAACCATTCAAAACTTGAGTTTAAAAAACTTTTTGATTATATATATCATTACTTCACATGCCATGCCAATTATAGTTCAACTAGATCCAATAGAAACATTTAACATTATATACCACGTGCCAAATGTAGATTGAAACCATCCAAAACTTTAAGTTTTAAAAACCTTTTGATTATATATCGTGCAACATTAAAACATTAAACATTTAAACTTCATTAAATATCAAATGAAAAATGTAGATTGAAACCATCCAAAACTTGAGTTTTAAAAACTTCACATGCCATGCCAATTAGAATTCAACTATCCAATAAAAACATTTAACATTAAATATCACATGCCAAATGTAGATTGAAACCATCCAAAAATTTTAACTTTTAATTTAACAAAAAAATATAGATCACAACATTACTTCACATGCCAAATGTACTCCAAGCATCCAAAACTTAAATTTTAAAAACAAAACAAATTATAACATATGTCATTACATAACATGCCAAATGTAGTTCAGATGACAACATTAATTTATATATGACAACATTACTTCACATTCACATGCCAAAAGTACTAAAACCATCCAAAAATTAAATAAAACAAATTATATTAACAATGTAATAAAATATGTCCAAAAATTGTAGATCTCACGAGTACCAAACTGTATCAAGTTTAACAAATTTTAAGACCATCTAAATCTTGAAATCATATCTAAAAATCATGTCCATCAAATAGAGACGGATCTAGCGTCTTTCCTATCAGGGTCTCAATCCACGCTCTATCATGTGAAGCATCATGGGAAACCTACATACATAATACATATGTACTTGAACATTAAAATTTGATGTTTTAAAAATGAATGAGAATATATATATCTAGAACTTCATGTAAAAAATAAAATATAACAAAAAAATCATGCAATACCTCATGAGGTTCCCTCTCCATTTGATGAACAAGTTCTCCCATAGGAACATTTGCAGCGGTAAACTGTACAATATACATGTACAGTTATAATCATACATTTTTGTTAGATTAATGTACACATACAAATAAATGTATCATGTACATACACACGTATTTATTACAAATTGTACACATGTATATGTAAAAATAATTTCAAACCCTAAGGTCACTAACACATACCGTTCCGGTGCCCTCTTCCTCATGAAAAATTAGGTCTTGCAGACCATTGCGACAATTTATTGCATATGTTCGGAGATCTTCAACATTCATGTTGTAAATCTTCTCATCTGTACGATAAAAAAAATTGGCACGTGCATTTTCACGTGCTCTTTGTTGATTTAAACAAAGATCGACTCCACTCAATACGCTATGAACATTGTCGATCATAACATCCCTTGCTTCTCGACTTATTTGAGAAGTCGCATCCATCTCTGACCGCAGAGTTTCGACCCGAAATGGTCGACTCACCAATGGCGGCTCAGGGCGAGGCAACTCCACATCTCGCTTAGCACCCTTACGGTCATATAATCGACCTTTCCCCGGGCCAAAAAATTCTAATGGAAGGTCATTGTAGTTGGGTTTCATACCCAAAAAAAATTCTGCATAAAACATTTGTGCAAAATAAACAGGAACCTCATCGTTCCATGGAAGCCTTCCATAGGCCGCAAGGTGCCTATCATACAAATAACGAGCTATGTCTGGGTGCTTGAAATACTACACCTTCAACATTTTTCTTTTTGGCCCTTCCTTGTAATTAAACATTGACTTGGCCACTTCTTTTGTAACTTTTTTTTTTACGTCCTCCCATTTATCTGGACCCATCACTGTTTCTTTTCTCTTTCTCATCATTTCTACAAATGTATCAGTCGTTGGCCCAAGATTTCTGTACACATTTACAAATTCGCCCAATGAATGTGTAACTATTTCAAGGCTTTGTCGACTCTCAGCAGGTAGAGACAAAGCCACGAGATCTCTTTGCAATTTTGCATGAAGTCTTTCACACCTTTGTAAGGTGCATTGCGCCATGTTGGTTTCCCATGGTATATCAGTAATCTTGGCCGGATAAGTTGTGCTGGGTTGAAAACCTTCTTCTTGAATGTAGCGGGCTGCCCTACGTCTATTTTGACCACTAGTTGGAACATTTTCGGCCTCTGCATCAATATATATATATAATTTCGTATATTAGAAAAAACACATGTAAAAAAAGTTGTACAAATTTAATGAAAAAATATTGAAATTGATGGCAACCTTGACGTTGTTGGTTAGCATCTTCTCCAACATGACCCTGCTGAGAACCAGCAGCCGTTGATTGGCCTTCGGGGGAATAAATATCATCCCCTTCATGCAACCTGCTACCACTCATTGATGGCCCTCTAGGTGGATTTGAACCACCACCAACCTCTCGAGACGAGGGAGAAGCTTCATAAACAAATATGAATTTATATTCAATTGAAAAATACATTCATGTGTACATATAAATACATATACATATTCATTGATTAAATTGCGTGAACCATACCACGACTGGTTGAACCATGAGCACGCTCCATGGATGGAGTAGAAACCCTTCTCCTCTTACCTCCTAAAAATTAAAAAATGAAACTTATTAACAACTAATTTAACTCACAAAGTTAATAAAAAATCAATTCCATATGTACACACATGTATGGATATTTAAGATTATATTTAAATACCGTGAACATCCCCCGATCCCTGAACCTACATATGGGATTCGACTGATCTTCATCATTCATCCTCCATGATATATATATCTATTGGTCGACATTTACACAAAATAGATTTCAGAAAATCAATTTGTAATTTAGTGTACACAAATTATGTAGAACACAACTTTCAAAGCAATAATTAATGTGTGAAACTCAATTTAATCGAAAAAGAAATTATAAAAATGATAAGTTCACCAAATTGCGCTTTACATGGTGGGAGCACACTTGGTATAAAATTTACCACTTATACACTTTAGTTTGTGGGAGAAATGACACATGTACATAGTTTACCTTAAAGTTGTTGTGTTTTGTGGATATTAAAATGAAGAACTTCTATTTAGATCCATTCCAGAGATTGACTGTAGGGGCATTTACTAGATATGTCACCTTTCATAAAAGATGAGATCCAGAGGCTACCTGGCCCTTTACAGACTCTGCCTATAGAACTTTTAGAAGTAAACACTAGAGGCATTAACAATATCAAAGAACGTTTTCATGCTTAGACATGGGAATGTGTCTCTTTCCCTACGCAAAAAAATAGTTCAAGGTAGTTAATCTTCATAGACATGTCATCAAGCAGGTCAATGTGATCATCCCCAACTTACTTTTCATGAAATTAGGCTTGGAATCCTCTACAACCTGGTGGATGGAGTTGAATGGGAACTAGGTCAAGGCCTTTACAAATACATGCTAGTGAATAACACTTACTAGGTTATGCCAACAAATAAAGTGGCAGAAATGTTTTCTCCTCGAGGTTGTCCAATTGGGTGTGTAATACCAACTTCACCCATTTCCTAATAGGTTTCTCTCTTAGGTTACAAATGTCTTCCACCTTATTAGTTATATATTTTTCAATTTCCCTTGGATTCCTTGAATTTTTTCTCCTACCATCTCCCTCTCTCACTCCCCAAATTATTGTCATCAAACATGCCCCATTGAGGATCTGGAGCAATGTTTGCACCATACTTAGAACTTTCATTGCTGCTAATTGAAATTGGAGAGTCATGTATACTAGATTGCTTGCTTAAGTGGCTCTTACTTGGACAATATCCTGAGATGAGTTTGACATGATGGTCATATGAGGCTGGAAGCTACTTGGTGTAATTTTCCTTAAATCTTGAAAAAAATAGAGAAAAAATGTCATTTTCGATCATTCTTTATTAAAGCTTCTGCATACAGCAGATGTTATCACAATTGCAACATAATCATGTTCCATGAGCATGAATTATGAATGTTGCAAGCCAAATTGCAAGGAAATTTGCATTCATTTTAGGCAAAAGAAGGCTATGACATTAAGGTCCATGCTAGACCTTGATGAGAGGATATGATACCTTGAAAAGGCTACATCTTTTGGTGACGTCACTAATTGTTTCTCTATTATTGTGTTTGTTAAACTTTTTTATCCCAGAGGAGGGTGTTATCCAATGTGAATTTGAAACCCCCCTCACATTTTTCAATGAAGGTTCTATCTGAATGTTAGGGAGCTACACAAATTATAGAAATTCAATATGATGTGCCAAAAACTTTACAGACATCCCAAAAATAGAAACCACCTATTATATGTCAATTAAATCTACATGGAACCAGCAAGCAATATGGTAAAATATAGAATTACGAATCCCTTAATTTAGTAAAAAAAAAAAAATATGAAGAAAGCACCCAGAGGACAAATAACAATATAGTAGAGAAAACAAATAGTATCTCAGCAGCTATAATTGCAAGTCATAAATTAATATCATATATTCCAATTTCAGCACTAAAAGCAAACTCAAAATAACATAAAAGCAGAGACAACATTGTTTTACATGTAAGTAAACATTGTTAATGGAAATATGCAACATCGATTGGCATAATCATGCCTTTATCAATGAAATTTCATCAGACCATTGAACAATTGTGCACTAGAACAATATTTAAATAAGTTAAAAGAAAAAATTTACCTATATTATACAGTTTATGGGACAGAAATCAATATGTATAAATATTCACTTGGTTTTTATAATTGGATAGATGAATGACTTAAAATGACTTTGTATGTCTTCTCGTTTTAGAGCTCAAATTTTTAGGAAGGATTTAAGCATCCACATTTCAAGAATCACTAGAAGAGGTTGATAAAGAATATAGGAAGACAAAAAACTAACCAGTGGTGTAATAAATGGATTTCTTGGGAGGTAGATTGGCATATGGACTTTTGGTAGCTAGAACTTTTCCAAATAAGTGAATGTATTTGAAAACCAAACCTCTAGTTTATTTTTGTTTAGACAAGGTCTAGAATTTTAAAAGTGAATTCCCTCTTTCTTCCTCTTACATGTCCAATGATCGGAATCTGGATTGAGGGAAAAAAATTTCCAAAATAAAAATTTTTCATTTTATTTGTTGTACACATGAGTTTTTAAAAGTTAATTAACTGATAAATTTCTCACAAAATACACTTAAATATTGACACATAAACCCCTTCCCAATTGGCTAACTTTAGATGATCCTAAACACATTTTTATTTAACTGATGAGGGAGATAGCCCAACAAAACTAGTCTGTCCATATTCAAATCAAGTTGGTATCAAAGTACAATTTGGCTCATTTTAGTCAAGGTTAGTTAGAAGAATTAGCTATTGGTTTCTGTCTTCAATTTCCTCTCAAAATTAATGTGTACGTGCTTTTGAGAGACACACTAGAGGAATAAGGTCCAAATTTTTGATGAAAATGTGTTATGAAAGTAAAGGGTTAAAGGCAAACATGTACAAGGAATAGTTGAGCCAAATGTTGTTGAGGAAGGGCCTAATTATTTGGGTCTTGGTTATGGAAAACATGATGGAGAATTCTCCAAAGCCAAGGAGGCACATGAAGTTGTTTCAAGAAGGAATTTCATTTCGTGTTCATTACCTCAAGCTTGTGAAGTTTGTGTTCATGATGAATGGAAAATTTTGACACCCACCTCGCAAGAAGATGTTAATAATCATGCAGCTAATGAGAATGTAAAAGAAGAGGATATTGAAAGCTCTAGAGTCATTGAATTCATTGCTAGTATTCATAGGAGAGCCACTACCTCATCAAATTCACCTCCTCAAGAAGGCGAAAAAGGTGAATGTTCAAGGTATAAAATTGCCTTTAATCAAATTGCTTTTGATTATGATAAACATGGTAAATATTCACATAAGATTTGGAAAAGAACTTGCATGTTCCTTTTGTGGTTTGAATAATCATAATGTTTATAGATGTCGGAAGAAGATATCCATGCACATGAAACTTTCTAAATAAATGAGGCAAAAAGTCAAAGGCCCATTGGACAAGGAAAATGATGTTGAAAATAAGATTCAATTGTTTATTACTCATTGCCATAAGAAAGGTCACCTTGTGGAAAAGTGTTGGACTTTGTATCCAACAAGTCATCCACAACATTTGAAGAAGGTGGAAAGAGATAATGACAAGAATGGAAAAGAGGATTCCATAATCGATGAGGGTCAGGATGATTCACATGATGATGAAGTGTAGCTAAAAGAAGCGCCATTGAAATGGTTTGGTAATGGATGGTTAGATTTCTTATCCAATTAAGGCCTTGCATGTATTTTTATGTTTCATGAATTTCTTTGCAAATTCAAAGTATGGTGCATGTTGCATGAAGCAAGATGTTGAAAGTAGAGTTATGTTGACACACTTAAATGCAACAAATATGGAAATTTGTACATGAGTTGTTATTTGACTTGAGAGTCAGTTGTTTGAAGAGGCATGTTTTGTCGACTTGTGTTTGGTTGATGGTTTTGTACACTAATATGTAAGAGTACATGGAGATATTCACATGATGTGAAATTTTTTTCTTTGAAGGAGAAAAATGATATGTCAACGAGCTATGTTTCTTGCATGATGTGTTTCTCAGTTTGATGGTTTTTTTTGTGACAAGACGTCACAAGATTTTGGGAAGGTCCACTCTTGAGCGAGAGCCTCATGATTACAACCTAATCATGAGAATCAAATGGGAGTGCATCCTTATTTTGAAAACAAATAGGATTCTAAGCTACCTAGGACTCAAACCATTATTTTTAAATTTGAAATATCATGGTGTTGTTTCAATGCCTAAATCCACAACCCTAACATAAATTGTTTTATTCTTTTTTTGCAGGATTTAGTTGGTTATATTAAAATTTAGTTGAATTTAAAATTCTTGGCTTAGTGGCATGAACCAAACATATTGTGTATTAAATGAGGAATTTCTCTCTCCCAATCATTTCTAAATCACCCATATCACCAAGAAAACATGTTTTAAAAGAACATACTTTGGTATGGGAAAGACCTTAGGTCCTTTGACCGTGCACATGTGGTGTGAAACATTGAAATTGACAATTTGCAAAAAAGTGAAATTATGAATGAAACCACGAAAACAAAAAACCCAAAAGTGGTAAATGATTTAAATAGACCTAATTAATTATTTACCAACATAAATTCTTCAACTTTTAGCAACTAAATGATAAGTAAAAAAGTATCCCTCCTAACTTTTAAATTAATTCTATCTCATAAAAAGTATCCCTCCTAACTTAACAAATACTATCTCTTCTCCTAAGGTTCACGACCTCCCTTCCTTAGCACACAAGACATAAATACAATTAATATTTCAATATGTTAATTCCTATAGAAACAAATGAAAAGTTGTATATAGATGGTTTCAAATATTATAAGAAGGTTTTTGATATGGTTGAGAGAATGTGGAAAATATAATCCATAAACAAATTATTTTTCAAAACATATTAAACTTTCAAAGTATCAACAAGGAATGTACAAGGGTGTTCAATGAATTAACACTATTTATTTAAATTCCATGATGTATATCTTACTCATAATTTTAACAAATTATTAAATAATGATCTAGATTGGATAATTATATTATTTTTCATATATTTTGATGCTTATAGAGTGAAAAAACTTAAAGAATCAACTTGTAGGGTCATTTTAATGGTGGGTGGAGAATTGGGGTCTAAAAGCTTTTGGAGTCATTTTGAGGCATTAAATGACATTTCTGTGGGTCAAACGATTATCCCTTGTGCCAAAATCTTGACCATTATTCTACACTTAAAGACATATCCAATGGTGCAAGAAAAACATCAAATGAAGTTCATTCAAAATTTATGCCTTTAGTTAGTTGACCTATCATGTTGACCACCATGGTACAAGAGAATGTCATTTTAGCCCCATTACTCATGCATAGCAAGCTAGCTACATGTGGAATTTTAACAAGACTCTAAAAGGTCTAAAATCACAAACCTCGTTAATGGTTGACGGAGTCAAATCTTACACCTAGTTGGCTATCACGCTATGTTAAATACTTGGCCACTGGGAGGAATAAGAGTTCCATTTTGTGTTATTGTATTTTGTTACATAGTTGAAAATACAACTAGGAGTGTGAAGTTAGAGAGAAAAATGTATGAATTTAAGTTTTTATAGCAACCTTACATGCCAAAAGTCTTAGCTAACTCTAGAGATATTACCTCTTTCTTTGTACTTACATATTTTCCATACCAGAAAAGAGAGAGTAGAGCATGTTTACATTTTAGTGTTTTTTTTCTCCCATTAGGATTTCCTAGGGAAAAAGGAGTCCACGATGACCTCATCAGTGGGAAATATCTCGTTTAAGGTATCGGTCGAATCCAAAGTATCGAGCCAAGGAGATTGAGAATACATGTCAAGATACACACTCAAAGGAGTATGATCAAAGGGATTAGGAGCCAAAGCTGAAATAATTTCACAATAATCAATTTCTATTGGGCTTAACGACATCAAGTCACCAAACAAATCAATCTTCTCGGGCGAAGGGATGATTTATGGATCAGAAGACCTGGAGATCATGTTGACCTGAGCAGTGTTGGGTAGAAGAAGAGAAAAAAGACTCATGAGGGCAGGAAATTTGAAAATACCCAGTCCTATGCTCTCATAAGGCGCAGGAATACGATCTACATATGGGACATTGCTCTCACAAGATGAGGAGGTGAAAAATGTCAACTGGTTGACAGTGATGATCTTTCCTTCATGCGAAAATCGAAGAACACGAAAAAGAGTGGACAGGACGCCCAAAATGGAGTGAGTCCAACTGCGACCGAGGAGAAGATTGTAATTGAGTTTGGCATCAATGAATTCAACCTCAACATTAACCATTTTTCCTTCTAACATAATAGGTAAACTAGTGAGAACACCAAGAGGGTGAGATTCTCGTCCATCAAAATCTTCTAAAGTGTTTGGAGATTGAGTGAGGGTTGGAGAACTGATGGCTTTCCAACAAGAAGAAGACATGACGCACATAGATGCACACTTGTCCACTATCACTCGGTGGATATTCGTTCCATTAATCCAAACTTGAATGATCATTGCAAGTTGGTGAGGGAGACGTGGGATGAAATTTTCCAAATCGAAAGTGATAATGCTAGAATTGGCAGGGTCAATCCTTCTGATAGAATATAACAAAGCCTTCCATTGCGATGGACAACTCTGAAGTACTTCCAATGGAGACATAACAGATGGTGCCTGAGCGAAATCCTCAACAATATTGTAATGCTAGGCGGTACGGGCATTGGGATTGTAGGAAGCATTTTTTAGTACACATCTAGAGGGTGGCCGTACAACGGGCTCAGTACTGGGCCTTTTCATATGAAGAGGGCCAAAATCAGGCGAGGGAGGAGGACCATCAGCGATTTCCTTCCGAGCTGCCTGACGCGATTCGGTATAATATTTTGATTGAGTAACAATAGAGACAAGTGCAGGACCGTTCATCATGAAAACTAAGAGCCAAATGGGGCGGAGGACTAAGGTTGCTCCACCATCTGAGTTTGCTGTGATGGTAATGGTTCTTTAAGAACAGCTGGAGTGCCTTCGGTGGCCTTGAGCAGTCGACTCACCTCGAGCCGTCATGGATAGTCCTTGGTGTAATTCTCTTCATCACAAATCAGTGAAGGGTACTTCGGTTTGCATTTTGAACCATAGTCAACACTCTGTTTTAGAGAATCCTATTTTAGGGTATCAGCTTTGGCTCTACCTTTACCCTTCTTCTTGCCCTTAGAAATTTTATTTTCCAGATTGGATTGGATGACATTCACTTTCGCGGTTTTACCATAATTCGGAGGTAACTGCAAAGTAGTATCGATAGAAGGGGTAAAATTTTTATTCGTAGGATTTGGAGAAGAATTTCGAGAAGTATGGGACATGAAACCAGTGATGCAGTCTATAGATGGTGTCGTGGATGCTTTGGTAGGTCCATGTCGTGAAGCATTGGGCAAGAGTTCATACAATGTGTCGGACTGAGAGTACACAAGATCAAGGTCCTCGGCACGCGTAATGGCTTGTTTCTCGGTAACACATGCCCCCATAGCAATTTCCTTAGCAACCAGACCGATAAAAGAGGTAGTGAACCAATCAGTTAGAAGTTGATCAAGAATTTCAAACTTGATCAAACGACGATGCCGCCTCCATTCATGAATATGATCAAAGATATGAGTAGCTCGATCCTATTTCAAGGATGTGAGGAGGTGCGTCCTAGTTTCATAGCAAACTGGTAACTGGACGTGAGTGAGAAATTCCATAGCAATATATTTGAAATCTTGAAAAATGTTGCGCGAGAGTTCAATGTACCACTTTGTAGTGGCAATAGTGAGATTCCTTTGGAAAAGACATAGCCGAATTGAATTGTCAACCCAAGAGTTAGAGTAACACCAAAGATGATAAGTCATAACATGTGCTTGGGGGTCTTCTCCGGACTTGCCATCAAATTTGGGACAATCAAGAAGGATTTTAGTTGGCACTGGAGGCCAATATGGATTATGAAGGATCAGATCATTTGTCAAATATGACACATCGGGTAATTCCAGCGTAGCGAGAAAAGGTAATTACAGATTGAAAGGCATTGCAGGCCTCTGATAAAGACTAGTATTGGGATTCCAACCAAGTTGGGAGAAATTTTTCCCCCATATCTTATGTCCCAAAGGATTTTTTCCATAAGGGTTATAAGCCTGATAATTTTTCCCATACACCACTTGAGGACAAGGATATTGATTCTGAGCATATCATTGAAGTCCTTTCTGAGAAACATATGGATTTTTTTGTGGAATGTAATTAGTTCCTTGAGGTGCATGATATACCACCTAATATTGAACTTGAGGAATTTAATTAGTGCCCTGAGGCTATGTGGGTTTCCCCTAGGGTGTAGGATGACTCGGATGATGTGGTTTAATAGGCTGTCCCTATGGTGTAGGTTGGCCTAGATGCTGAGAGCCACCAGGTTTCCCTTGTGGAAGAGGTTGGCCTGATGGTTGGTGTTATTGTCCCGTGATTTGGCAGATTTTTAGACCAAATGAGAGGGTAACAACAGACCAGTCTTTGGAGTCCTAGGACCTAGCCTTCCTGGACTCAGAGAGGGCTCTCTCTATTATATGCAAATGATGTGTTCTTGTTTGCTTTGGATGGTTGATTTTAGGCTAGTTGTTAAGTGTAGGGTTTGTTGATTGTTTTGGTTGGGTAAGTTGAACAGGTAGAATAGGTGGAGTGAGTGGTATTCAAATCATTGGGCTATGGAGTCAATGAAAGTCATAGATATCTCAATAATGAATCAGAGTGCATTACAGGGCCAATATAGCAAGTTTAATGGATCCTTAAGGTTATGTGTGAAGTGAGAAGCACATCAAGTTGGTGAATAAGGTAGGGAAAAGGGAAATCAAGAATCCTTTGTCAAATACCTATAACAAGGAGGTCTTAAACACTAATAAGAAAAAGATATAACTCATGAGGTAGGGCAAACCATTAAGCTCAATGAAAATACTTAAACCAATAACCATTCATGGCAAACAATTTCAATGAAATATAGAAGGCAAGAAACTCATTTAACTTCTAGTGACTTCACCTTCAAGCTTTAAAAAAAATTTAAGATCAAAAATAACTTTAATTCATGAAGAGGTAACTCCTAAACATCATAAATCAAGCTATAAAGAAATTTGAGGCAAACTGATAGGCATGGACGAAGGGCAAGATCAAAACAAGACCTCTTTGACTTAACCTAGCAAGCAGTACTTCAAAGAGAGGTTTCAAGATAGAGTTTAGATAACATCAAATAATCAGGGCTTACCACGTAATTTATCACTTCAACAAGAACCTATCCAGACCTATATTGAAGTATTATCTAGAAGAAAAAACAACCTTAGCCCTAGTTAATTTAGTACATAATCTTTGACATTATATCATCATTCGAACCACCACTATCGTAGAAGCTATCGACCCTATGCAATATTTTCTCACCTTCCGTATGATGAACCACAAATGTGCTCAATGGGTAGTTATATGACACAAATTCAATCTACATTTTAATTATCCTAAATGAAAAAAGGAACTCCTCGCAAAATTCATCACTGATATCCCAACAGATACCCAAGGATCTATTGTTAATGAGATGTTTCCAGATGAATATCTTTTCTTAGTAACAAAATAAAAGTTCAAACCTCAACTCACTCCTAATGAGTGGATGTTCATCCGCCATTAGGCCCCTCGTTACCCCCTTCTGGGAGATGTCCTTTATCAACAAGGCATCAACATCATCCTCTATAGGTGCACGAACCATAGGATAATATATAAAGTATACTCTATTTTCTAATTTATCTTATTCCTTCAACTGATCTTGATAACCGTGACTACCATGAAGGATTTTTGCAGTTTTTGGTTAGGAACTAAAATTTCTTAGAATATATTTTTTCCATGTGGACAACTATGTTATAGTTCCTAGCTAAATATTTAGCTTTGTTTTTCTTTTTCTTATTATCAGTATTGATCCAGTAGGGCTCACTTTTCTAGTCTCGTATTATATATACACATGGGTTGTATAATTTAGTTCTATTTCTTTGGTCACTTGTTTGAAATTAACCAAATCCTCCCTTTATCTTTTATGGATCCTGCCAGATTTAAATAATCTTTAACAAGATTTCCTGAAAAATTGTCATAAAATAGAATCAGTGAAGAAGACCTCCATTCTTAACACTTAGGATTATGTTAAATCCCTATTCTTGAATAGGGAACAAATAGATTTGAATAGTAAAAAATTCATTCTCTATAATAGTCCAAATATAATCTTGAAAGGCATCACAGTTATAATACCTCAAATACAATCTTGATTGCATCAAGTAGTTTTCTCAAAGAAGAAAGATAGAGAGCCAGGGCGAAAATGGCTTCTTATTATACTTATTATACTTACATAAACCGCATGTAGTGAAGATATTCCATCTTCAAATCACATATGAGTTCCAAAACTATGACATGGAATTATTCTTATGAGGAAACATCTAATCCAAGGGAGGACGGGCTCCCAACCCTCTTGCCCACCGTCGCCCCAAGAGAAATCGATCGCAAAAAATCCACGATCATGCTTAAGCCACGAGAGCAGTCATAGCACACCACGCCGACTTGCATGGCAAAGTCATCTGTCATTCCAAAGCTCCTTACAGGATTCGTCTTGCCAGCAATATTTGATTCATACGGGATCATGTTTTGATCTGTAAATTCATAGGTATTTCGACATCTGACACTACCCCTCAACTAGATTACGCAAAGATGGAAGTCCAAAGCACACTATTAAGTCAAGCTAGGTCCACAGTAGCGTAGCGTTTGACCGTTATGAAGATCTGAAAGCTGTCATGGAAAGCGCCCCATATTCAACCCAAACAGGTAAGACTTCTCTTGGAATCCAGTCTAGATTGGTAACCAATTGAATCAATTGGAGCAATCTCAGGCTCACTTCATGAAGAAATAGCCCTAAAATTTTAGACTACGAGCATGCACCATTTGGTTGTCTAAAGTGTCGTCAACATAGCCATCTCTTCAGAGATTGCCCCAAGCCAGAAACTCACCAAGAAGGAAGATTAGGGTTTTACGAAAGAACAAGAAACCCTAGGAGAGGAGGGTTTTACAAAAGAACAGGAAATCCGATGCTCTAGCTCATGAAAGAAAGAAGCCACTAGTGGCAACATCTTCGAATTATTGAGCGAACTACTAGAAGATAAAATTCACTAAGATCTAGAAAATGCGCAACCAAAGGCTTCATTCCTTGATCTGAAAATTCACCAAGATCTGAATCGAAAAGGAAAAGCTCCAATGGAAGATACAAGCCTACTTAAGCAACATGCAGATTCAAATCCGGAGCTCTCGCTAATTTGACCCAGTGAAGAAACTTCCACCACGGATGAGGATTACCTGGAAGATATAGAAGGTCTCGACTCATTATCCATGGAAGAATACTCCAAATTGAATACCCTGGAGTGCATCCCACCCAAGCAAATCAAGTTGTTAGCAGCAACACTCCAAAAAGCAAAGGCATCTCAGCAACTTGGGGTTCAATAAAATACCTCCAGAGATTGTAAGAAGAGCAGCAAAGAATTTGAAAAAAGAGGTCTTAAAACCATGATGTTGCGCATAGATGTAATTGGAAGGACGTTGGTTGACTTAGATCAGTACAAAAAAATCATTGATGCCTACGCTTCACAAACCTCCCCCATCAATGAAGATTATATCCAGGAATCTCAGGGGTTTGAATGCCCCTTCTAAGCATCACATTCTTAGTCGGAAAGCGCAACAAGATCTTCCGAAAATTCTTCTAATTTAAGAGACCAAGTGCTCTAGCACTGACTTCAATCTCTTTATACAAAAAAAAAATTGAGACAAGCCCACACACAAGAAATAAGTGCTGAAGGTTCCTCTCGAGGGCTCAGAATTGCCTGGAACTCCCAACTCGTGCAAGAAGAGAAACATGATCAACACCCCAATTCCCTAACAATCAAATTCCACCTCATAAGCACTATTCAACATGGCTATCTGACTAACATCTATGATCCCCAAATTCCCTCAAGGAAATATGAAATTATACAATATCTAAAACCCTTTGTCCCAACCTATGGATCATAGGAGGGTCTTCAACCTAATCCTCTCCCTAGGGTTTAATAGTCGGGTAAACGAAAATCATTCTGAGTCTTGGCCCGACGTTGTTCCAGTCATAATTCTATGAATTAAATTATTTATTTATTTTATCGAATTTAAATATTCTTGGAATTGTGAAAATTCGATGGGTTTCACTTCAATCTCCATTCTCATACAAAGATATTAATTTCCAGATAAGAAGATAAAGAGTTTTTAATTTTATTTGTGAATTAATGTATTAGTATGGTGTAACAATGTTGTTGTTGTCTAAATATTTTATTTGGTCAAATAATATAAAATTAAAAATAATATTATGGTATTGATCAAGGTGGGTTTTTAAGTTTTTAGCACCAAGTTTACGAGAATTCATGGTATTAACCCATGGTATTGATCAAGTTATCGGTGAGATTTTAACACCAGGTTTATGAGAGCTCATGGTATTGACCAAGTTACCAGTGGGTTTTTAGGTTTTTAGCACCAGGTTTATGAGAACTTATGGTATTGACCCATGGTATCGACCAAGTTACCGATTGGTTTTTCGCACCACGTTTATGAGAACTTATGGTTACCGATTGGTTTTTAGCACCATGTTTATGAGAACTTATGGTATTGACCCATTGTATTGACCAAGTTACCGGTGGGTTTTTAGGTTTTTAGCACCACGTTTATGAGAACTCATGGTATTGACCCATGGTATTGACCAATTCACCGGTGGGTTTTTAGCACCACATTTATGAGAACTCGTGTTATTGACCAAGTTATGGGTGGGTTTTAGCATTTTAGCACCACGTTTATGAGAATTCATGGTATTGACCCATGGTATTGACCCATTGTATTGACCAAGTTACCGGTGGGTTTTTAGGTTTTTAGCACCACGTTTATGAGAACTCATGGTATTGACCAATTCAACGGTGGGTTTCTAGCACCACATTTATGAGAACTCGTGGTATTATCCAAGTTACCAGTGGGTTTTAGGGTTTTAGCACCACGTTTATGAGAATTCATGGTATTGACCCATGGTATTGACCAATTTACTGGTGGGTTTTTAGCACCACGTTTATGAGAACTCATGGTGTTGACCCATGGTATTAATGTAATGTGGAATATAGCCTATTTAAAGGAGAAAATTGATGTCAATAGACATTCTTCAACTGAGTATGGAAGAGAGTTTGTCTTATCATGTTATGTTATGTAAGCAATTACTTGGTAGAATAACATAAAAATAAAAATAACACTATGTTAAACATTTTTACAGAATAAAGAAACAAATAAAAAATAACTCTACCTTAAAACAAAAATAACTTTAAAATAAAATAATAAGATAAATTTGACTCATTGTATTGAACCATGGTATTCTTGGGAGGTGGAATATAGCATATTTAAGCGCTGAAATGAAATACTAGAAGTCATTGTATTGAACCATGGTATTCATGTGATGTGGAATATAACATATTTAAAGGCTTAAATTCTTGGTAGATCCAGAGTGAAGATTAATCCAACCCATTATGCTAGGGATGTTGTAATGTAATGTTTAACATTTTGATAAAATAAAAAATAAAAGTAACCCTATAAAACTAAAATAATAATAAAAATAAAAACCACCCATGGTATTCATGTGGAATATGGCCTATTTAAAGGGGGAAATTAAACCAGCCTAAATCCATATTTAATCTGTATCTATCAAGGCCCAAGAGGGATAAAATCTCTTGAGATGCAAAGTTCTTTTAGCGTGAAAAGATATTTGATTTCTCTATGATCAGGAGATCAAGTCTCTTGTAGAAAAATACTCAAAAATGAAAGTGCTCAGAATTGGTCCAAACTAGATCGACTGGAAAGAGCTCGTCAATACAATCCCAACGCCCGAACGGAACTCAAATCCGTTACCGTATGGAGGAGATATTGCATTTTGAAAACGCCCAATAACTTTCAATTTTGAAAGAAATTTTTTTAATATTATGTGGGAAAATTTTTAATTTTTTATTAAGGTTTAATAGATTAATTAAATTATATAGTTTTAATATTTTATATGGTTTTTATATTAAATCATATATTATATTATTAATTATATATTTTAATTAATTATTAAAAAGAATTTTATTAAACCTTATTAAAACTAAATATTAAACCCAAACATATATTTTAAAGTTTCAAAATTCGAAAGTTTTATGAAACGGGTTTAAAACCCACAAACCCAAAGTTTTGGGTTAAATGTTAAAAAGCATGTGTTTTAAAACGTGGCAAGGGTATAACGTATGGTCAAGCTTTAATACGTGGTTTAAAACGTGGCTGGATCACGTGGAAAATGAACGTGGTTTTCAAACACGTGATCACAAATGTTGGAGTGGATTTATTTTGTTTGGGTAATGGTCACGAGGACTGGCGGGAGGAGCGGAGTTAATTAATTCATATGGTTTTATATTAAGGTTGCCGCGTATATAACTCTAAGTCTCAACCATATTCTCCGACGGGCACGGTCACGTGGCCCTACTTCTTAGCACCCACGGTTGGCGGTAAAAATGGCGGAGGTGCCAAATTCAGTGCCATTTCCTAATTTGTCAGAGTTATCTGGCAGTTAGCCAGATTTGGTGTAGCTTTTAAAGGGCCAACTTCAGTTAGCCATAACTTTGGCTAGGAAAGTCCTTTTTGGACGAATTTGTTTTTGATTCTGGGTCTCTTCGACATTTTTGAGCTGTTGGGAGTATTTGCAGAGCCATCAGGGTGCTCTAACAGAGAATTTACCAGCGTTTTTGGTCGTGGAGCCACCAGGGCCTAAGGGAAGAAGAGCTGTTTTGGACTTTCTTCATCCAATGGAGGTGTTTGTTTAGTCATTTCCTACTAATTTGAGCCTTATGAATCTATTTTTGCAGTGTATTTTTCCATTTTAGGCTTCTATACAATTGTATTCACATTTTGAGCATTTAATCAAAGAGGAAAAAGCCTAATTATAGGCTTTTGGACCCAGCGGAGGTAGCCCAAGAGAGGGGTGAACCGCTTAAACAATTATTTGCTATCATACTGTATAATTTTGCTGCATCTTTTCAGATTATGCTCCTTTAAATAGTGAATTTTTATAAGCTATCTTTTCCCAAGCAGGTTTAAACAGTGAACAAAACTTATTAGTTCATCTTCAAACCATTATACTTCATTGGCAGAATATGTATACTTGCCTATTCACACATTAAAGTTGGATCAATGAATACTTTACAGTTAAAAAAAATACTTTCATTGATCGGATCTCAGTGATTACTTTTTATTTCTTTAGGCAGAGTCTGTAGAAGGGCCAGGTAGCCTCCGGATTCATCCTTTCTTTGAAAGGTGAAAGATCCGGTGAATGCCTCTACAGTCAATATCTGTATGAGAAATACTTTGTTCTCAAAATTTCAGATCAGGTTGGTATCAGAGCTCAAGGTTTTGCTTAAGAGTTTGTGAAATTTGTGCAAGTAAATTGTATTATTCTACAAAATTTGATGCTTACTAGGCTGAAATTGCAAAGAGGGGAAGGTCAATTGGTTAGAGAACAAGTTAATCCTCAACCAAGGAGGGCTAGAGTGCCATTACATCCACCTTCCGTTTCATCCTCATTAGCCTTAGAATCAGCCACAAGCATGTCATCCAGAGAAGGAGAAGTACATGAGGAAATGGATCCCAAGGAAGAAGAAAGAGTCTTTAGAAAAGCTTTCTTGGACTTGACTGAGATGGTTAGGATCCTATACCAGGAGAGAAATGATAGGATTGCTGGAGAAGGGTCTAGAAACCAAAGAGAAGAAGGAGATTCTTCGGGAGGAAATAAAGACAAAGATGAGTCTAAGAAAGGGAATGGAGGAAATGGTGATCCTTCATCTCCATCATCATCCTCTTCCTCCACATCATCCTCTTCAACTTCTGTTAATCAGTCACACAAAACAAAAACATCACTTAAAAATCCTTTGTTAAAGCTTGATGTAAAGTTTGAGTTGCCGATGTTTAATGGTGATGTGAATGCAGAGAAATTGGATAACTGGATTAGAAAGTTGGAAGTCTATCTAAGAATTCATAATTTGCATGATGATGACATAAAAATCCAATTAGCCTCTTTGAGAATGGATGGAGCAGCTTTGGTTTGGTGGGAAGCCAAGACCAAGGAGGAAATTAAAAAGCATGGTAAGATAACTCTAACTTGGAATGAGTTTATTACTGCTATTAAGAAATGGTTTTATCCTCTTGCTCATATTCAGAAAGAAATCATGAATTGGAAAAAATTTAGGCAACTTAAGGGTCAAAATGTGCAAGATTATACCCAAGAGTTTAGAAGGAGAGCACTTCTACTTGGAGTAGACTTACAAAGTCAAGACACCTTTTTGAAATACATAGGAGGTTTGCACAATTACCTGCAACATACTATTCTATTGTTCAATCCTACTAGCTTAGATGAAGTCTGTGTGCAGGATACACATTTAGAAGCTAGAGGAAAGAATGCTTTTGATGCTTTTGATGAGGATATTAATTTCAAAAACAAAGGAAATAAGAGAGTTGCAAATTCAAGAAAAGACAAAGGAAAGTTCTTTTGCAAGAACTGTTCAAAGACAAGTCACGATGAAGATCATTGCTGGAAGCTTCATCCTGAACTGAAACCAGAAAAATTCAAGAACAAAAACAAGACCAAAGAAAAGGAGAAAACTGTTGCAACAGTTGAGCAAGACTTAGGGTCAGACTCAGGAGATGAGACAAAAAGCATAGGCATGGTTTTAAAGAACACTAAGGGGAAAGAAGTGGTGCAAGACACAAATCCCAGTTCTAGCTCTTTGAATTGTCACAAAGATACTCATGATGAAAAGAGGAGGATAGAGCTTTTCCATGTGAGGGTAATTTCAAAACATACCAAAATTGACACACTATTTGACAATGGGTCACAAGCGAATCTTATATCTGAAGACTTGGTCAAGCAGCTTAAACTTGAGACCATTCCACATCCAAAGCCTTATCCACTTGGATGGATATGCAAGGATGCCAATTTGCAAGTCTCAAGGAAGTGCATATTGCGCTTTGCAATAACTGCACACTTTATTGACACAGTTGAACTTGATGTGGTGCCGCTTGATATATCAGGTATTGTTTTGGGAAGTCCTTATTTATTTGACAGGAAGGCCATCTTTCATCGCCATGAAAACAAGTATCACTTGTTCAAAGATGGTAAAGAGTACATTGTGAGAGCTCACAAGAAGAAGCTGGAATCTTCTTTACTCCATGCAAGTCAATTGGAAAGACTAGTTAATGCAAGTCAAAGTCTAACTTTGTTGATGTTAAAACGTCCAGATTTTGAGCATTTTCCTTTTTATGATGTTGCTAATGATTTGTCTCAGTTGGATAAAAATTTGTCTTTCAGAAAAGATGATGTTATGTTGCGCAAATTGCCTTTTGGGTCAGCCAATGTAGTGAATGAAGTGTCAAAGCAAAGCAGTGCAAGCAAGAAGGACACAAAATTCAGCATGGGACAAAGTTGGTTTCAGAATGGTAGAATTCGCCATGGAAACAGTTTGCAAGGTGAAAGTCATTTTATGTCTTTCTGGAAGTTTGATCAATGTAGAGAAAATTTGTTTTCTGCAGATTACAATTGTTGTTATGCAAATTTTAATCATTTGCATCATGACTCCGTCAATCTAAGCAATGGACAATCAGTTGATTCCAGAGACAGATTATCATTTTCTCAAAAGCTTCAGTTGATGAAATCGGGTATATTTCAGTTATTCAAGGGTGGAAGAGTGGAGAATCAGTCTCCACATCATCAGTTTCAGTAATCAGAAAGCTTTTGAGGGTCCAAAAGCTTCCCATTTGGGAGGTGTGATCAGGAGATCAAGTCTCTAGTAGAAAAATGCTCAAAAATGAAAGTGCTCAGAATTGGTCCGAACTAGATCAACTGGAAAGAGTTCGTCAATACAATCCCAATGCCGTGAACGGAACTCAAATCCATTACCGTATGGAGGAGATATTGCATTTTGAAAACGCCCAATAACTTTCAATTTTGAAAGAATTTTTTTTAATATTATGTAGGAAAATTTTTGTTTTTTTATTAAGGTTTAATAGATTAATTAAATTATATAGTTTTAATATTTTATATGGTTTTTATATTAAATCATATATTATATTATTAATTATATATTATTAATTAATTATTAAAAAGAATTTTATTAAACCTTATTAAAACTAAATATTAAACCCACACATATATTTTAAAGTTTCAAAATTCGAAAGTTTTATGAAACGGGTTTAAAACCCACAAACCCAAAGTTTTGGGTTAAATGTTAAAAAGCATGTGTTTTAAAATTCGGCAAGGGCATAACGTATGGTCAAGCTTTAATACGTGGTTTAAAACGTGGCTGGGTCACGTGGCAAATGAACGTGGTTTTCAAACACGTGATCACAAATGTTGGAGTGGATTTATTTCGTTTGGGTAATGGTCACGAGGACCGGCAGGAGGAGCGAAGTTAATTAATTCATATGGTTTTATATTAAGGTTGCCGCGTATATAACTCTAAGTCTCAACCATATTCTCCGACGGGCACGGTCACGTGGTCCTACTTCTTAGCACTCGCGGTTGGTGGTAAAAATGGCGGAGGTGCCAAATTCAGTGCCGTTTCCTAATTTTTCGGAGTTATCTGGCAGTTAGCCAGATTTGGTGGAGCTTTTGAAGGGCCAACTTCAGTTAGCCATAACTTTGGCTAGGAAAGTCCTTTTTGGACGAATTTGTTTTTGATTCTAGGTCTCTTCGACATTATGGAGCTGTTGGGAGTGTTTTCAAAGCCATCAGGGTGCTCTAACAGAGAATTTACCAGCATTTTTGGTCGTGGAGCCACCAGGGCCTAAGGGAAGAAGAGCTGTTTTGGACTTTCTTCATCCAATGGAGGTGTTTGTTTAGTCATTTCCTACTGATTTGAGCCTTCTGAATCTATTTTTGCAGTGTATTTTTCCATTTGAGGCTTCTATACAGTTGTATTCACATTTTGAGCATTTAATCAAAGAGGGAAAAGCCTAATTAGAGGCTTTTGGACCCAACGGAGGTAGCCCAAGAGAGGGGTGAACCGCTTAAACAATTATTTGCTGTCATACTGTATAATTTTGCTGCATATTTTCAGATTCTGCTCCTTTAAACGGTGATTTTTTATAAGCTATCTTTTCCCAAGCAGGTTTAAACAGTGAACAAAACTTATTAGCTCATCTTCAAACCATTATACTTCATTTGCAGAATATGTATACTTGCCTATTCATACATTAAAGTTGGATCAATGAATACTTTGCAGTTAAAACAAATACTTTCATTGATCGGATCTCAGTGATTACTTTTTATTTTTTTAGGCAGAGTCTGTAGAAGGGCCAGGTAGCCTCCGGATTCATCCTTTCTTTGAAAGGTGAAAGATCCAGTGAATTCCCCTACAGTCAATCTCTGTATGAGAAATACTTTGTTCTCACAATTTCAGATCACTCTAGTAGCTTGGTAAATCTAGAATTAAGATGGATCTAGGTTAATATGAAAATCAGTAGCTTGAATTAAAACCATATATTAATCCAAATTATTGGAAATAACCAAATAAAATATTAATTTTAATATGTATGTATGTATTTACATTAAATAATATAAAGCTAAATAAAATCACAAAATATTATTATTATGTGTATATCATTAGGAAAAAATATTTTCCATTTGTTGTAAATATGAATTCATAAAATAATGAGAAGGATTAAATTTATTATGGTTTAATTTTTATAATATGAAAATTTGAATGGTCAAAAGTGAATTAACAATATAAAATTAAGTGATTAAAACATAAAAAAATAAATAAATTAAAAAATCTTGTAAAATTATTAGTTAAAAATTAATGTAAATATATGATATATTTTAAGATATAATATAAAATGGTGCTTTCAATTTTTTCTCGCTCTAGCTTTGCAACTATATTTGGCTCTCATTGTCTCGACCATGACATCTTGGGGAGGAGCGTCTCCCAACACCTCGGCCCCAAGAGAAATCGATCACAAAAAATCCTCTACTACATCATTAGTAAACGCAACCTTTGCAAATCACACATGATGGAAATCATGCTTCCCTTTTTGTCATGACCATATACTTGTGGTGCTCTTTCAACCACGTATAGCAGGTGCGACACTACTACACTTTTTCTTTTTACCAATACTCAAGTGCATAGACTATGCCTAACTTCAACACTTGGCCAATTTTCCATACAAGTGTTATAATAACGTAGTCGAATAACATTCATTAATTTATCTTCTTCACATATCTTTTATCAACATGCACAGCGAAAGTCACAATACAAGTATACACATATACTTGGGAGGGGAAACAACCATGAATTATTCCCATTAATATATAAAATTGTTCGACAATGTGCAATTTGAAATAATTATACAAGTTCACCAAGTCCGTGCAGCCACCTGCACACCTTGACAAGTCTTCCCAACAATCATGCCTTGAGTTGTGCAATGTTGCCACTCAACTGCACATCAACCTACTGGTAACCCCAAATTTTCAACCAAAATGCCAATCTGAAGTTCTGCCTAAACTATTGTGCATAAGGTTCACTATCTGAATGCACTCTACCTGGTACGGCCTATTGTCGTCCAACTCGGGTCACTTGTGTCATCATCTACACAGTATGCCCAGCCTGACCCGTTGTCGTGTAGCTGGGTCGCCAGGGTAACTGTATGGGCGTGGTCCGCTTGACCTGGCCTGCTCTCGTGCAACCAGGTAACTCGGGTCATCGTCTTCACACACCTGACCACCCATCCCGACTTCGCATTGTTCGACACATTCAACAAAATGCTCGTTGGAATGCTTCTACTTCGTTCGCTCGCCCTGCGGGCTCATCCACCTTCGCTTGAATTTTCTTTCGCTCCTGTGATCTTCCATGTCTGAACTTGTTGGTCGAATGATCCTTTCCACAACTTGTCCACCACTAATATATATGCCCAAGTGTGTGTGCAACTTTTCCAATCGTCGTAACCCCTCGACCTGCCCATGGGTCGGCTCAGCCACTTCTTCAAACTCATGTAGGTCGACCTGCAGGCATAAATCCATTGGCTTGACCGCATATAAACTCCATCACAATGTGGTGCCTCTCGGGTCATGTCCATTCACCTGACTCACCCGTCGTGTTCCCCCCTTGTTGTCACGGGTCACCTGCACCAAGTGTGGAGTGCACCCAACTTCCAACCATGACTCACCTGAGCACACACCCGCATGAACTCCCAACATGGTTACCCGACTCACTCACCCATCACACATCTCATCACACAAATCGTTGGACAACTCCGTCGCATGACCCATCACAAGGGTGGGCACCGACCAACACGGGCTGCTCGTGCACCTGTTGTTGCACATAACATAGGACATGCCCATCAAAAATGACTCCAACTCATGGGCGTGACATCCTCTCCCACTCCAAATAAGGTTGTCGTCCTAGACAAATCCATCATCATCATCACAAAGTGTTGCTAGCTCCAACATAAAAAAATATGTCCATGTTTCCCACCTCTTCTCTATCATCACACAAACCATTAAGGCTCATGACTTCATGTACATCAGAAAATATCCTCAATCCATGATCATCAACCACACCTGTCATAATCTCCACATGTTGCCCCTATCATGTGAAGTCAATATCTCTAACTCAAGCTACATGCTATCGTTGCAACATATGTTGTGGTGACTCCCTCATGTGTCATCATCATGTGAACTGCTACCATGATACTCCAACACAACTCAAAAATATCTATGCACACTTCCAGACCCCATGACTTGAACTAGTTGGGTAGCTAATCCAACCATCGCGTCCAAAAAATGAGAATGCACATCCTCATTGTTGGGCCAGAATTGTAATCTATGGATAAATTACGCTTCTCTATACAGGTGCTAGTCTAGAAAAACAGGTGAAAGACTATACTACTATTTCTCCTAACTCAGAATAGATCACAGATAGGATTGGAGGCTTACTTGTTCAGTCACTTCCAAATGGCTCCTTCTGTCGCTTCCACTGTAGCTTCAAATTCAAGCGGTTTTTGAGCTGAATGATTCCTACAAGAAAGAAAAATGAAACAGCAGAAGATGTAATAATATAGATATCTATTCAAGCTAGTTAGCTAAATTAGTAAAGCATAAACTACATTCATCAACCAAGATCTTACAATATGGAAAATCAAAATTAACATAGATGCATGTGGGGAAAAATAAGAAGTACTCTTTATTGATGATAGAAGGAGAGGTTACAACCTAGTGACTGATTTGAAGTGACCTTCCAGCAAATTTCCCAAGTCTCATCACACATAAATCTCTCCAGCAGCAGCTCCACAAATCAAACTCTCAATTAAAAATTCTCCAGCATTTCTCTACTCAAATTCTTCCTTCTCAAACACTTAGATCTGTGTTCAATTTATAGATGAAATGTAGGTTGTTTTGCAATCAATAGCTTTCTAAAAATAGGCAAGACATGTTTCTAGTCATGTAGATGTCAAATGGACACTTGGATCCAAAGCTTGACACATGTTAACTCTTCTAGAAGGCATTGGCCAAGTGGAGATTCTAGAACAATGAGAATTTCGCTCCCAATGTGACCAACGCACCTTTGAATGTCGGGAAGTTCTTTGCAGAGAAGCCTTGCATGGGGCTACCTGCATATGCAACACACTTAGGCCCCTTAGAGCCTGCGTTGGTGAGCTCTCATATGTTATCCAATAAGCTTCAAACCATGGAAACCTTTGCTTGATGAAAGTCTTGTTTGATTTGTCTTATTTTTTGTCTTAGAGCATATACCAACTGAAATGATAGGGAATGATAGAACCTTGATCATTGGTCCTGGAGATGATTCCCAGTTAACCAGGTCATTGGGAATGATGCCAAAATGGACCTATTACAATTGCTCCCTAAAGCATGAGATCCAAATAATAAGAACATTTGATTGAGATGATTTACACTGTGATGAGCCTGGAAACGAAGCGGAATGGTCACCTGCATCAACCTTACAATACATTTCATCATGATATATCCTCTATTGATCATAATTTCTAAGGGTAGGAATTCCCATAGTCAGCACATAAACAATCTAATAACATGTACATAATTCAGAAAATTGTCTACATTGGAATGTTGCCCAAATGCAGACACGCCTACAGATATAGGCCCATGTTTGGACGACAATATGTATGTAAGGTCACTGTACAGATGATGTATACAAAAATTCTGAAATCGTAGCCTGGATGGCTGAAACTAGATCTGGGGTCTTCTTATCTCATTCACTCGATCATTCGGGTACAAGTCTAGCCATGCGAATATATGATTTGTAGTCGCACATGGAAAGACATCGTTTGATTAGCAGCCAATAATGTGAGTTGTTAACAAATGTGAGAGAACCACCATTAATGTCAATGGCCCTCAAGGTACTGCAGTACATTTCGTAAGGCATGAATAGATGATTTGATGTCGAACGCCAAACAAAATCTTTCGGTCAAAAGTCTAAAGGCAAGGATCTTGTTGAAGCTGTAACAAGCTTCATGGTATTGGAACCTGATGTTTCTAAGTGAACTTCCTGGATATTGATTTGTCGTCGACAGGAAGTCAACTTATTTCAAAACAAGAGTTACTGATTTTGGAGACAAGGGTATGACTTGATATAGCAATTTTCAGGGATGACAGTCATGAAAATGAAGGTTTACGAGTATTGCAAATGGATGAGTTTTTAATCACTGGATGACTTCTCTTGAACATATCAGCGACACTATGATGAGTTGGAAACATTGACCCAAAACCGAAGTGAAGGTATGATGAACCATAGGTGTGAATGAATCGTCAAGATGATTACCCAACCCAAACAGTGACGGACATGGAGTGAAAGAAGTGTCATGTTCAAGAGAGACTTGCTACCAAAAAGAAACTTTTCTTCCTTTTCCCAAATTTTCCCCGGTCATTTGTCGACCAGTACCTCTTTATTTTTTAACAAGCTTGAGGAGGATAACATTTACTTGATCTATAATTCAACCCTTCGAGCGAATAAAGTATCACTATTTAATAATTTAACAAGTCTAGCGATGAATGAAACTCAATTCTTGCCATGAAAGACAAGCCTGTCACTATTTTATGTTTTAACGAACTTAACGATAGTGATAGCTCGGTCCTTTTTCATATTTAGAGAGTTTCAAAAAGAGGACAAAAGAGAACTCCATAAGTAATTTTTCATAAATTTTTCTCTCAGATCCAAAAAAGTGTAAAATAATATCTGAAAGAACCTCTTTGGTCATGTTTAACTAAGGTATTCTTTTTTCGTAAATAATCCATCTCAGTCCGGAAAAGGGTTAAACTAATACTGAATAGATATCAATTCATTTACTTTAATGAGCTCGAAATGACAAGTGCTCGGCAATCCTTTCACCTTATTGGAGTCTGAAAAGAGCTGAAAGAAGACTCCAGGGGTTCCTTTTTCACTGTTATTGAAGCTCAAAAAAGAGATAAAAGTGTGCTTCAAATCCTTTTTCGTTTTTAACAAAGCTCGAAAAATAAGGAGAAAAAGTATGCTTTGTGGTCAAGTCTTTCTTTGAAATAAATCTTCACGACTAATCGGTTCATCAATTGTATTTCCTATTCAGAACAACCTCAAATGGATTAAAAATACCTGTTTCACGATAAAAAAACAAAATAAAACCATAGTCATAGCAATAAATTTAACTTGCAATCAATTAAATGACTATATGAAGTAGTTTCACTATTCATTTTTACCATTCCAAAGTTGTGATTTTCATTTTGGAGCTCTAAACCTAATTTTTCCCCCGAACTTCAGTTGTTGATTGCGGTCATTTCTATGGACGGATTTCGTCACCGTTTGATCCAATTTAGTAGCATGAACCTCTTCTTTCTTTCAGTATTCATTTCATTCCCATTCCTTACAAATTTTTATGGTTTTGAGGCCCCTAGGGTAAATTATTCCCAAAATGAGGGCAACGCACCCCTGAATGTCGAAACCTGCATTGCATAGCAGGTACATTGAAGGGTACCTGCATATGCAATGCACTGTCTCAACTCAGGGAGTGCGTTGGGCACAGTTCAAGTTTTTCATTTTCATGATGTGTTCAGAATTTGCTTAGTTTTTTGCAATGAATGGTATCTAATGGATCTTATGGTTGATTTTCAGGTTTCCATTGGATAATAATGATGATTACATGGAGATAAAGAGAACATGAAGAAAAATATATGATTTCCTTGAATGATCTGGGTACTGTAAGAGCCTTAATAGACTTCAGACTACTCAAGTACTTCAAATTGTTGGGAATGAGGCAAAAAATAGAACTCCTAGAGTTTCTTGTTCGAGCATGGGATCCGGTGATAGAGGCATTTCACGTAAAAAATCAAGTTTTGTCCATAACAGTTGAGGATGTGTATTTTCTCACATGTTTGCTAAGGAGAGGTTTGCCCATTTCTCTCATAGGGTCTACAGTTGGAGGAGAGACAGTGAGGGATTATGTTATGCAGTATTGTTATCCAGGGTCAGAACCTGGCAAAGATGGAAAACTAAACATCCGGGAATTCAAGGATTTTCCTTTGAGAACCATCCTTTTCATGATCGCTAAACTTTCTGGCACCGTTACACTCCATGTAGCGAAAAAATTGTATATGCAGTATGCGCTAGAGTGCTTAGAGCCAACAGTCTTCAACTAGTTTGAAGCTATTCTATCTTAGATAAAGGAACAAATGAACAAAGCAAAGGGAGGAAGGAAGAAAATTTTTAGTTATGGTTCCATCCTTATCTCCTTCATTTTGGAACGGATTCCACTAATGCAACCACAACATGTAACATTGGATATATCTAGTCCTAGAGATCCTCAAATGAAAAGATGGGTATAACTCATGGGTCAACATGTGGGCCAATCGACTGTTGTGTTCTTGACTGCATTATTTTCCTGGTTCTGGCGACAGATCGTCACCATCGATGAGTATGCATATGCAGGCGTCGACTTCCGAGGAGATTTAGATCTAGTATTACCAGAAGGCGCTCAATGGGGTGCAATAGGTAAGAATGATTTGACCATGTTTTTTTATTTTTATAAGGTTTATACAATTTTTTTGTGTTTTTATTTATTTCCAAGACTAAACTAAATGTTTTATGTAATGCAGATATTGGTCGCGTTCAACCAGTAGAGGAACCAGAGCGTGAAGCGTATGTGCCAGCAGAGAGGGTTGTCGGGAGAGCAGTCCTTCAAGACCTTGATATGGCTGAGACTCTGGCTGAGCTCCAACAACACATAGATGGGTTGACCTTCTGGATTCCAGATTTCCAGATCGAAGAGATTCCCATGCGAATGCAGCGACACACAATTGGGGTTCCTAATCGTTGGATGTGGTTGCTTCGTAGGATTTCTAGATCTATAGCATGTTACCACGAGCACCACTAGTTTACTTGTGACTTTTTGCATACATTTTGAGGTTGGATGACCTATGTGACTTGGGCACAATTTTTTTTAAAAATCTATAACTATCTATCTATATGTTTTCAAAGTTTTTCCTATGTTTAATGTGCAATCCTATCCAATGTTGTGAATATTTTCTTTACCTATGATGCAAATTTCTGTCTAAAACTTGATTAGCTAATGAATCAGTTAAAGTGTTCAGATTTCTGGAAATGTGTTGATATTGAAAAAAATAAAAATGTCTTTCCAAAATTCAAACTCTAAGGAACAATCTAAGAAGTGTTGGATTTCTAACAGTATAAACACTAGTAAGTTGTAGTACCACAAGTTGTGAGTCTAACCTTATAATTATGTGGCTAATACCAAATGAAATCGCATCAGAGAGAATTTCGATCAACGCGCTATACTCAGTGATATTTCTCATCAATCTACCAATACAAATCCCTCGAAAACTCACTAACTTGTCGTTCGGAGCGAAAATGGCCCACGCTGTAGAGGATAGATTCTACATACTACAACTAGCACCATCAACATATCCAACAAATGGTTCTGAAGATTCAGACATCTACCATAAAAATATAAAGCGGATTACTAACATCAAGAAAACTCTAAAAAAAAAATTAAGATAGTGAATGCAAATCAACAACATATAAAAAATATAATACAAAAAATTACTACGCTCATTATTAAGCATAGTAACATTTCAAATACAACCCATTTCTAGGCTGTGCCAATGGAATCCCATCGTAATCAACTAACTCGTAGGCACCCTTAGCAAGAACCCTTTTGAAAATATAGGGCCCATGCCATAATGGTTCGAATTTCCCTATACCTATTACATCAGCTTCTTGGTTGTAAAGACGGACCAAGTCACCCTCTGAGTAGATGCGAGGCTGGACATTTTTGTTGTATTGCACCTTTATACGTCTCTTATGTGCTTCATTGGCCAATTGGGCTTCATTATGTGTTTCATCTATATGGATGAGGTTAAGGAGAGGCACTTCTTCTTTTGAGGTGTCAGGTAACAATTCTATCGTGAGTTTTAACGATGAAATTTCACATTGGATTGGTAAGATAGCTTCCAGACCATACACCAATTGAAAAGGAGTAAATCCGGTTGTGTTTCTCACTAAGGTTCGATATGCCCACAAGGCAGAGTACAGGATCAAGTGCCAGTTCCTTTTACTGACTCCTATCATTCGTTGAAGCATTCATTTAAGAATTTTGTTAATAGCCTCAACTTGTCCATTTGATTGTGGATAATAAGGAGTAGAATTATCATGCGAAAATCCTAACTTGGCTATCAATTCAGACATCATATGGTTGCGAAAATTCTTCCCGTGATTCGTAACTATAGCCTGTGGGAGCCCAAACCGTGCAATAACATGGTTGAAGAAAAACAATGCAGTTGTTTGTCCTATGTTATTAAATGTAGGCATCACTTTGGCCCATTTGGTAAAATAGTCGACTGCGACAATAATATAACCATGCCCCCCGGACGACAGAGGGTTACAGGTTATGAAGTCAATACCCTATTTTGTAAATGGTCTAGCAGAGACAACAGGATGCATTGGCATTGGCAATTTGCGGATTTTAAGATAAAAAATCTAGCATGCAAGACAAATTTTGACTGCGAAGATACAATCTCGAAAAATAGTAGGCCAAAAGTAACCGGTGCGGAGTATCTTCTGCGCGGTAGCATATCCAGGTAAATTTCCACCACAAGCCCCAACATGGCAACCATTTAATAATTTTTCAGCCTCCTCATGAGTGAGGCACCTCCTTAAAATGGTATCGACACCACGATGATAAAGAGTATCGTCGACGATCAGATAATATTTTTCTTGGTATCAAATACGTCGTTGATAAGAGCGAGAGGTATTAGGTCAAAAAGTTTGGGTTTGGAGATAAATGATGAAATCCCCATACCAAGGATCAGATGATCCGATCAGAAATAGAGACTCATCTAGAATAGATGGTTCCGACGTAGTAGTATTACTATTAGAGGGAAGGTCACAGAGAAGCTCAACCAAAACTAAAGACTTCTTTGACTTGGATTTAATGAATTCCAAATCAAATTCCTACAAAATGACGATCCATTTTGAATACTTTCCCCCCAGCAATTGACGTGATAAGATGTAAGTCATGGGGTTGCAATCTGAAACTATTTTTGTTTTTCGGAGCAGGATATAATGGTGAAATCTTTGGACAGCTTGAATAGTTGCCAAGGCAAGCTTTTCTACATACGAGTACTTAACTTCCGTATCATTGATATTATGACTCAAGTAATAGATCGGATGTTCAATTCCATATTCTACTTGGACCAAAACCATAGTGATGGTCGTTTCAGTCACGGCGATATATAGGAATAATCATTTTGATAATTTGGAGGATACATTAATGACGCTTGGACAAGATGGTCCTTAACAGCATCAAAAGAAGCTTGTGAAACTTGGTCCCAATGGAAGAGAACCCCATTTTTCAATAATCGAGTAAATCCATTAGCCATTTCGGCGTAGTTTGGAATGAACCTTCTCAGGAAGTTAGCCTTTCCTTGAAGTTTCTAAATCTGAAGTAAGTTTGATGGTGCAGGAAAATCAAGAATGGCCTGAACCTTCAGTGGGTCTAGTCAAATTCCTTATTTTGAGACTACGAATATGAGAAATCAACCAGAACCAACACAAAACATACATTTATGTGGATTGAGGCGTATCTTGTAGTGTCGGCAGCATAAGAAAATGGCTCTCAAATGCATCGAGTGATCAGTCTGATTTCGTGAATGCGCTGGTAAATCGTCTAGATATGGTTGAACAATGTTCTTGATGTTGTTGAAAGCATAATCCATTGCTCTCTAAAAATTTTCCCCAGTGTTCTTTAAACCAAACGGAAGTTTGCTATATGCAAATGTGCCCCAGGGACAGATGAATGTTGTCTTATGTTGGTCATCTGGGCGGATATTGATTTGATTGTAGCTGAAAAATCCATCCATGAACGAAAAAATCTCGCATCTAGCACAGTCATTAATAACCTGGTCGATAAAGGGAGTAGGATAGTTATCTTTTGGACAAGCATGATTAACATCCCGATAATCGATGTACACTCTAATGGTTCCTTATTTTTCATAACAGGAACAATATTGGAAAACCACTCAGTTAGCGGAACAGGGTAAATGAAACCAGCACGCAAAAAATTTTCAACTTCTACTTTGATGGTAGCAGTTTTCTTCGGATGAACAGGACAAAGCCGTTGACGCACCGGTTTGAAATCAAGATAGATATTAATAGTGTGTTAAACTATACTAGTATCTATGCCTAGAATTTCCTCGTAAGACCAAGCAAATATGTCACGAAATTCATGAAAAAGAGAGCAATATGAATCAAATTCTGATGGAGAACAAGATACACCGACATGAATATTTTCTACAACGCTAGGTTTGGTCGAGATATCGATAGAAATAATTTCTTCAGTATTTGATAAGTTTCACTCAGAATCGATTGCATTAATTGGAAAAGAATTCGAAAAGAAAGTTTTGATGGATGGATGATATAGTTCACTTACATTATTTTCTTCATAATTTAGAAGATGGGAACGATGATGATAATCTTCCCATGGTTCTCCTTCTGACTTCATAGCTTCCAAAATATTTTCATCTATCAAAAATTTTGAGGAAAATGGATCAGATGGAGTACCAAAATCTAAGAAACGATCAACCCAAACACTCGGCGACGCTGATTTCGGAGTTATCGCCCAAGCCAAATAGATTGATTGATATGTCAGCTCAATAGGGCTGGGCAGTAAAACATCATCCAACATATAAATATCAGAAACACCCATACTCTCCCTTAAGCCAGATGGAGTGGAAGAGATCATGTAGCAGGTCTCTATGCTTGCGATTTCTACCGACGTCATGGGCGGCGGTAATGCAAAGGTTCCCATAAGAGTGGAATCCCTTAAGAGTCCTACACCAATGTTCTAGATTTCTTGTTGGGGTAAGTGAACAAACATAACGCTTCTAGTTACATGCGAGGTAGAGGCAAAGAAGGATAATTGATTAATGACTGTGATTGTACCTTTATGTGGAAAGGCAATCATTCTAAAATATGTAGAAACAATGGCAGTCATTGCATATACCCATGGTCTTCCGAGTAAAATATTATAGTCAAGGGGTCCGTCAACAACCTCGACATCAATACTTACTATTTTTCCCCCTAATTCAACATGCAGGTTATTGATAATACCACAAGGTTTATATGTTCTTCCATAAAATGCCTTCAACGTTGTTGATGATCGTGATAATCACGGCGAGCCAAGTGACTTCCAACAGTTTAGAGACATAATGCACGGAGATGATCCCTCATCAATAATAGTGCGATGAACAAGGTGATTGAGAACATTTACTCGGATGGAGAATGCCAATTTTGCTGGTAGCTGTGGCAGATAGCCCGTATGATTAAAGACGACAAGATTAGAATCAGTCGGATCAATTCCACCAATTGCCGACAATAAAGCCTGCTTCTAGGAGGGACAATTTTGTAATACCTCAAGAGCAGACATAGCTGAAGGGGATTGAGCAAAATCTTCAACTGTATTATAATTTTTTGTAGCTCTTGCTCGAGGATTATATGTCAATTTATGAATTAATCCCTTTGGTGGCTTAATTGTCAATTCAGGAATAACAGTAGGTGGTACTAATTCATTAGGTGGATTTGTTGTCGAGGTAGTAGGTTGATCAATGGCTGGACTACCATAGTATTTATTCTGAGTCGACAACAAAATATCTTGTGAAGGTTTTTTGGTGGATAACATTAACACTTGGGAACTAGGAGTTGGATCCATAACAACCAAATTTGTGTCTGGATTTGGAAATGGGTCTGTCAACACAGCTGATGCATGGGAAGTATTGATGATTTTTGAGACTTCAGAATGGTGAGGAAAATCCCTAACAAATTGTTCCTAATTACAGATTATGCATGGATAATGAGGTTTTTGTGGTCCTGACGGTTGATCAGATGATCTTTCCTATGGGTTAGAAGTTTGCTTTTTCTTTGATTTCCCCTTTTTCTTACCTCCTGGTTGCTTGTCACTTTTTCCTTTGTCAAATGACACGACATTAATTTCAGAAGTAGGAGCAAGATCATATGTAGTAGTGTGGTGTGTGTTTGCAGTGCTTATCAAGCCGCCTCTAGCATGATATTCCTTTATTTGAGGAGGCACATTGAAATTAGATCGCAGTGCATTTGGAATTTTTTCATAGAGTGCACCAGACTGAGTGTAAATCAAGTCTAAATATTGGGCATGAGTGATAACTTTCTCTTCTGTGATTACACCACCTTTAGCTACATCCTCAGTTATAGATGGTAACAGGGACTTAATGAACCATTCAGCAAGGAGATGATGGGGAACAAATGTCTTAACCATTCGTCAACGGTGACGCCACTCATGTATATGATCTGAAATGTGAGTAGAATTACTCTGTTTAAAATTGGTCAAGATTTCTGTTCCAGTTTCGTATCTGATCGGTAACTGGAAATGGGTCAAAAATATAGTAGCTAAGGTAGTGAAATTGTCAAAAGAAGCTCTAGGTAATTCAATGTACCATTTAGCAGCCAGACCTGTAAGCGTACGCTGAAAAGGACATAGTCGAACAGAATCATCATTCAAGGAATTTGATGAACACCATAAATGATAAGTCATAACATGAGTCGATGGATCTTCTCCAGGGTTTCCATTGAATTCAGGAATGCCGGAGGGTAATTTATGAGGTATCACCAGCCACCAAGGAGCATAATTTATAAGATCATTGGTTAACCATTTTAAATCTAGTAATTCCAAGGTTGCAACAAAAGGCAACTGTCTATTAAGGTCAGGTTGAGCATAGCCAGGGTAAGATGGAGTTGCTTGGGCAACAGGTCTTTGAGCACTAGCATATGGAATTTTATGTTGGTAACCCAGATAGGGGTTGTTTTGCATAGTAAAGGCTTCATAATTTTGTTGACCAAAACCTAGATATGATACTTGTTGAAATGGAGTTTGAGGAATTTGCGCCTGTGGGCGCCAAGGGGTCTGTCCACCAATATTATAACCCAAATTAGTATAAGTTGGATTCGGTTGATATGTATAACTAGGTTGTGTTTGTGACATCCCATAAAATCGTACACCAGCTTGTGAATAAATAATTCCTGATACAAGTTGTTGTAAATTAACCAAAGGCTTTTGAGTCTGTGAACCCAACATTTGATGATATTAAGTTGAAGAGCTCACCTGATAAGGTTTATGTACAATATTTTGATTCTATAACAAGGGTATAGATGTATTAACAAGTGGTAATGAACTGGGTGTAACAGGTTGAACTGGTTGATACGATTTTACAATTGTTTGTGGTTGGATAGGAAGAGTGGGATGCCATCGAAAAACATTCATGTCAACATTAGTTTGACCAAAATGTGACTGAGTACTGTCATATTGGGTGACCAAAGGTTTCCGCCTAGCATAAGGAGAATAATAAGACGGAAAATATTGTTCCCCGAATGTTGGGATTCCAGTTGATATGGTACTTAAAGGAATTGACCCATAAGGACCGAATTGATATTGTGCTGACGATGGATGTAATGATTCAAGTCGTTCAGTACTAACTATAGGACTACTAGTTAAAACACCAAATGAAGACATTGGAAAAGACCATGAATGTGAAGGTGCACCAGAGAAAGTGCCAGATAATGATTTGTAACCTGTTGGGACTGAAGGTCCACCATGAAAATATGACTCTGGTGAGGTTGTGAACATCGACGGAGTAACGAGGGTAGGAGATGACATAATTGGAACAGAAAACCCAACCAAAGATGTTGGTTCGAACATGGTTGTTTGACCAAATGTATACCCTCGAAAATCGATGGGAGATTGAATGGCAATGGGATCAACAAAAGCAGATGGAAACGATCGAGGAAAAGACTGGTACATGTAAAGGTCTCCCCAAAAATGGGTTTGACTTAAAGGTGTATCAGGTTTTGGGATTTCTTTAATCATGATTAAACCAGGAGGAAGAACTTAACTGTCAGGCCCAAAATATATTTCAGACGGTTGACTCTATGATATGGGAGTTTTAATCGCTACAGAAATTTGTGGGATGACCAAGGTAGGAACAAATTCCGGTTTTTCGACTTCAGGATTTAGATGTGCTGGCAAAGAAGAGATAGGATCTGGATCAATTTGTGATTGAACAACGTTGGGTCCACGAGGTATGGTCTCAACGTTTGAATGGATCATGACCACAGGTAGCGTGAAGACTCTGTTTTGACAACAGTAAACGAACGAGGATGTGTGGAAACAATTTGAGCTAGCTCTGGTTTAAAAGATGAAGTTTCACCAGATGTATGAATTGTACTTGATTCGACAGATCATGGTTGCCTTCTCCTACCAGATGTAACTTCCGGTGGTAAAGGTGGTTTTAAAGCTAATCTACGCGAACGACGAGGGGTAGGATTATGTTCTTCCATGATTACTGATTTATTTTACCCAAAAAAAAATAAACAAAAAGAGGGTAATGCTAGGCAAAAGGGTTTACCAAGAAACTGTGAACTGCAGAATACCTCCTGGCAAACCAAGAAGTACGGGCAGGTAATCTCCCCGAATGTTGTGTTTGGTGTATCAAAATTTCAAGGTGGCCGACTCGGTTCACTATGGATGGATAGCACCTAAACGTTGTCCTCCCAAATATACCCGAAGGTACGTGGAGGCCCATGTCCGTATTAGTGTTGTCTGATGTGAAACCGCAGAGTGAGAGCACCCCTTTATACTTATCGTATTGTAACATCACCCGATATACCCAAAAGTATGTGGACGAGCTACGATATACTTACGTACGTGGAGTGAGGTATCACACTCAGAATGTATTGCAGACAAGTTAACGACAACTGCTATGTTTTACGATGCTGAAACATGTCTCTAGCCTAGACCTTCTAAATGTTATCGTTAATGTTCCAATGCGTTGTTAAGTAAATTGAGATTTATTTTATGTTGATCTTGCTTAACAATTTTCCTTTCAAGTTCACCACGATGATGTGTTTGAAATTCCTAAAATGTAGCTAAGAATGATAAAAAAACTTTCACTTTCATCTTTTTCAATGAAGAACCTAGCTAATAAGGGAAGAGAGAAAATAATTTGAGAGCAAACAAATCAATGAGCAAAAACAAATCAACGAATCTCAAAATAAATGAAGATTTCCTAATGTTCCTTTTGAAACAAACACACAATCCTACATGCAAATGAAAGTTTTTCTTTTCAGTTTCCTTAATGTTATGAATGCATAAAAGAAACTAGGTGCACTAGATCAATAATTCAAATTCTTTTTACTTTCTAGAAACGAAGAATACAAACAACAATTTCTCTTTTGAAGGAAAAACAAGGATTTCAACAACAATTTCTCCTATTAAGGAAATGAATATTTTATGACAATTTCCTATTTCAAAAGCAAATTATTCTTAATGCGGCTGTAAAAAATACTTTGAAATCAACTTGTCAATGATAAAGAAAAACTTTTCTAAAAAAACATTGAACAAATTTTCAGCAAAAAGAGGAAGAAGTATATAGATTCACTGGTCAATTGAGCATCAAACTTTTCCGAACACAGTAGAAAACAAAACTGAAGCAAGTTGCAAAGTCAAATTCAAGAGAATTTGGTCACTTTTAGGAGTCAACGCAGTCTCCAAGGGGAGACAGTGCTCTACAACATAGGTTTGGAAGGGAGACATTTCTCTGCAAAGCACTGTGTCCAGTCTAAGGGTGCGTTGGGCATAGTAAACAAAGAAAAATCTACTGTTTAACTCAATGACTTTGCAAATTAAGTTCTGAAAATGTATAATCTTTATGTGTAACAGCCACTGGGTGGATTTAGAAAGCAAATCAGAGAATAAAACACCTATAACTAAGAGAAATTCTCCCTAGCAGAGTCGTCAGTTTGTTGGGCCAAAATTGTAATCTACGGATAAATTACGCTTCTCTAGACATGTGCTAGTATAGAACAATAGGTGAAAGACTATACTGCCATTTCTCCTAACTCAGAATAGATACATAGATAGGATTGGAGGCTTACTTGGTTAGTTTCTTCCAAATGGCTCCTTCTGTCGCTTCCACTACAGCTTCAAATTCAAGCGGTTTGTGAACTGAATGCTTCCTGCAGGAAAGAACACTGAAACATCAAAAGATGCAATAATATAGATATCTATTCAAGCTAGTTAGCCAAATCAGTAAAGCATAAACTACATTCATCAACCAAGATCTTACAATATGGAAAATCAAAGTTAACATAGATGCATGTAGGGAAAAATAAGAAGTACTCTTTATTGATGATAGAAGGAGAGGTTACAACCTAGTGACTAATTTGAAGTGACCTTCCAGCAAAGTTCCCATGTCTCATCACAACATAAATCTCTCCTGCAGTAGCTCCACAAATCAAACTCTCAATTGAAAATTCTCTAGCATTTCTCTAGTCAAATTCTATCTTCTTTAACACTTATATCTGTGTTCAATTTATAGATGAACTGTAGGATTTTTTTCAATCAATAGCTTTCCAAAAATAGGCAAGACATGTTTCCAGTCATGTAGATGTCAAATGGACACTTGGATTCAAAGCTTGACACATGTGAACTCTTCTAGAAGGCACTGGCCAAGTGGAGATTCCAGAAGAATGATAATTTCGCTCCCAATGTGACCAACGCACCTTTGAATGTTGGGAAGTTCTTTGCAGAGCAACCTTGCATGGGGCTACCTACATATGCAACGCACTTAGGCCCCTTAGAGCCTGCGTTGGTGAGCTCTCATATGTTATATAGTAAGCTTCAAACCATGGAAACCTTTGCTTGATGAAAGTCTTGTTTGATTTGTCTTGTTTTCTGGCTTAGATCATATAGAAACTGAAATGATAGGGAATGATAAACCCTTGATCATCGGTCCTGGAGATGATGCCCAGTTAACTAGAACATCGGGAATGATGCCCAAATTGACCTATAACACTCATGCCATCATTAGTTGGTTCTCCAGCATATTGTCACATCATCAACTCTATCAAGAATCCATCCCACCTCTATCAAGATAAGCCATGTTCAGGCCCATGAAGTAGTCCTCATCTCATCTACAACATTATGCCCATGATGTAAATATATATGTGATTCTCGTAGATAGTTACATCTCCCAAGAATAATCATCCATGTGTGAGAGGCCCATCTCCTTAAATCAATCAAGAGCTCCTCCCATCAAATAAATGCTCAATGTGCCATATGTTGGCAATATGATGCAGAGTGTTGTCCTTGATGGCAACCCACTGAATAAAGATGAAGACATGCGACTGTTGACATGTGTTGTCCTTGATGGCAATCCACCTGATGAAGTTATTCTTGATCTGATGGACTTGATAAATGATGTAACTCTGATATGAAATGATGTTTGATGCTGAGTGTTGTCCTTGAATGGCAACACACTTGATGAAGATGATGGAAATTTACTTGATGCAGTTGTGCTTGATAGAATATGGTTTGATGAACTAAATCTGATGTATCTACAGTGAGTACAGAAGACAATGAAGAAAGGAATTCAGCTTGTGCAAAATCTATGGTGAAAAGAGTATGTCTCAAGGCATACGCGGATATGTCTAGGGGAAGTCGTGTATGCACGGGGGAAAGAACGTGTCAAGTCGCGTATGGGAAAAAGCGCTCAAAAAGTGCAAAACCAGGGGTAACCACCATGGTATTGACCCATTGTATTGGGTAATGATTCGTCTAAATGACCCCGTCCAGGAATACCATCGGAAGTAATGTAGTTTTGGGCTCATGGTATTGAAAAAGGGGCTCATGGTATTGAAAAAGGGAGAACCTATATAAAGAGAAGAAATTCATTGTGCAAATCATGAGTGTGGGTGCAAGATGTCTGAGCTTGAATGAATACTTCTCTCTGAAGTATATCTGAATGGAAAGGGTTATAGTTGAATGATCTGAATGCATGATGCACCAATGAAGAAAATGATGAAGAAGGGTATCTAGATTTGAAATGCATGTGTACTTGTTAGATCTGTTTATGGATTGATTAGATCTAAGATGAGGCGAACATCTGTCTGAAGTAAAGGGTAAAATCTGTGTGATGTATATGTTCTGAAGAATTGCATTGATCTAAATGTTTGAAGAACCATACGCTAGTTTGACGCAGAGGAAGCACGTATATACGCGACTTATTTGAAAACGCGTATGTGCGAGTGAAGTAGCTACGTAATATGCTAAAATGCGGGTTGATGTGATCGTAAGCTAACGTATATACGATAAGTTAAGAAAGCACGTATGAAAACTAGGGTTTGCTGAAATGAGGGTATAGAAGTCACCATTAAATTACTGGCACATTCAATCAATTTTGTCTGTATTCTGATTCTGAGTTGCCACATTGGGTTGTATGATGAATAAATATGTGGAGTGGGCCCGGTGTGAAAATTAGTGAAACGTGGTCCATAGAGGTGCTGAGGGTTGTAGCCTTCAGTCAGGGGGTTGTAGCTCCCTTCCAGGTGAGGCTGGTAAACGAGATCAGGGGGTCGTAGCTCCCTTCCAGGAGAGGCTGGTAAACGAGTCGAGGGGTCGTAGCTCCCTTCCAGGAGAGGCTGGTAAACGAGTCGAGGGGTTGGAGCTCCCTTCCAGGAGAGGCTGGTAAACGAGCGCAGGTGGGTGCCTGCGTGCTGGTAGGAGTCTGCGCCAGCACATATGTTGTAAGATGTTTTCTCTATAATAAAATATTGAAGGCTGAGCAACTGCAGCGGTGGTTTTCTCCCGATTTGGGTTTCCACCTAAAAATCCCGGTGTTCATGTGTGATGCTTTGTGTGATGGTTTATTCTGTTCTTACTGCACATGTTTACTATTTATAGAACATCTAATGAATAAATGATGGAATGATATAAGTGAAGAACTAATGGCATAATTAGATCTCTGTGTATACGCGAGTTTTATGAAGGATATCCGCGTGTATACGCTAGTTGGCTTCAGCAAAGTAGCGTATGGGTTTTAGAGCATGAAAAAGTAAAAAGTTTTAGTTTGCTCTAAATACTGATTCACCCCCCCCTCTCAGTATTTTTCCCAACAATTGGTATCAGAGCAGGTCCTTCTGCAGAAGCTTGATCGCTTGAAGGAGATCCGTTGCAATGGGAAGTCAAGAAGGAGTAATGTCTATAAAGCCACCTCTATTCAATGGAAGCAATATGATATTCTGGAAGGTACGAACAAAAGCTTATCTGCAAAGTCTTGGTGCAGATGTATGGGAAATCGTGGAAGAAGGCTATCAATATCCGACAAGTATTCCTACTGATGCAGCTGAAAGGAAGAAGTATGAAATCAATGCCAAAGCAGTGAATGTCTTATTAGGAAGCATGTCTGAATCGGAATTTGCTAAAGTGATGCAGCTACATTCAGCAAAAGAAATATGGGACAAAATCATTCTGAGCTATGAAGGAGATACAAAGGTAAAAAGTGCAAAACTTCAAACTCTTAGAATTGAATATGAAAATTTGAAGATGCATAGTGATGAAAGTGTTGCCAGTTTCTTTCTTCGTCTAGATGATATTGTAAATTGGATGAGAAATTTGGGTGAAACCATAACTGATACTACTCTGGTAGAAAAAGTCTTAAGATCCTTGACTTCAAGATTTGACTCTAAAGTTTCAGCTATTGAAGAAAGGCAAGATCTGCAAACTCTTACTATTGTTCAATTACATAGTATTCTGACTGCTTTTGAAATGAGACAAGGAGGTCCTTCTCAAATCAAAGAAGCTGCTTTTAAAGTATCTGCAAGAGGAAAAGAAAAGGAAGTTGTCAAAGATTCCAGCTATATATCCGATGGAGAAGAAGCAAATTTTGTGAGAAAACTCCAACTAGGAACTGGAAGATTCAAAGGTAAGCTTCCCTTCAAATGTTTTGAGTGTGGAAAAGTTGGTCACTATGCTGCTAAATGTCCTTATAGAGAAAAACATGGTAAAGGAAAACAATTTGAAAAGAGGAAGAGTTATTATGCAAATGAAGATGATGATGAAGTGTCCAGTGAAGATGAAGAAGATTCTGACCAAGCTCTACAAGTGCTCATGGAAAAGAAGCAAAAGAAGAAGGTTACTCGAGGAAAGGAGATACCTCAGAAATCATGTATAGCAAAAAATTGAAGAAGATGAAACAGATTCTGACGAAGCTCTACAAGTGCTCATGGCAAAGAGGAAAAAGAAGAAGGCTACTCGAAGCAAGGAGATATCTCAGAAAATTGAAGAAGATGAATCTGATAGTGATTTGGGCCCTTGTAATATTCTTTGTGCAAGAAATGGTGTAGAAAGTGAAAGTAAAGTTGTGGATCTAGAACAAGCTATCAAGATCAAAGTTGAAGAACAACAAAAGGAAATTGATAAGAAAGATTCTATCTATAAAGAGATGATCTCTCAAATGAAAGATCAAATAGAAATGCTGAATGGACAGGTGGACAAGTATCAAAGGTTTCATACTTATGCATCCAATCGAATTAAAGAACTAGAAGCAGAAATCAACGATCAAAATGCAGATCTCGGAAAATCAAGCAAGAAGAATGAAGGACTTGAAGCTGCAATCATCTCTCTGCAAGCAGATCTTGAAGCATCAAGTAAGAAGAATGAGGAACCTCTACAACCATTTGAAAAGGAAGGCCTTGAAGCAGAAATCATCTCTCTCAAAGAAGATCTGGAAAAATCAAATAAGAAGAATGAAGAGCTACAACAAACATGTGAAGAAAACGAAAATTGTTTGAAAGAAGAGATTCTAAATCTGAAGGATCAAGTAGAAGATGGAAGAAGGAAAGAAGAAAGTTTGATGAAGCAATGTCAAGCCTTGGAGGTTGAGGTAAACATTCTCAAAGGTAAATTAGAAGAAAAGGTTAAAATTTTGAGGTTTCAAGATAGTACTAACATTTTGGGCAATATTCTGAGTAATCAAAGGTCTCCTGCTATCAAACTTGGTCTTGGTTTCCATGAAACTGTTAAAGGAGAATCTAGCTCACAAGGAAGTGCTAAAAATTCAAAGGATGTCAATACTAAACCTGAAGTGTTGAAAGAGACAAAAGATCAACCAACAATCATGAATTCTCAAAGGAATTCATTCAAGAACGTTGAATGTTTTAAATGTCATAATTATGGGCATGTTGCAGCAAATTGCAGAAGCAGAACAATTCAGCCACAAACAAATAGATTCTACTCAGAAAGGTACTCTGATAGCTTCAAGGGATATTGTTTTTCATGTAACAAGTATGGACATAAAGCAGCTGATTGTAAAAGAAGGAAGATTAGAAATACTCATTATGATTCTTATGCTTATTTTTCTGGACATATGAGATGTTATTCTTGTAACAAGTATGGACATGTAGAAAAGGAATGCAGGTTGAATAGATATGAGAAATTGGATAACTTCCAGCACACAAATAGAAAGTTCAAACAAATCTGGAAAAAGATGGAGGACCGATCAGAAACGTAGGGAATTTTGATCCTACTGCAGTCATCCGCTTCTGAAGCTTACTTCTCTGATTGACTGCAAGAATGATGTGGGATACATTATGAAATTTAGTAATGTATCGTCACAAGGGGAGCAATGTATGATGTCTCTCATGATTGATTTGATTATTCTGGTTATATGTATTTCTGACAGAGCATCTGATATGAAGAAGACAGGTACAGGAAGTACAAGTTCAGGGGGAGATGAAGGAATGTGAAAAATCTCTATGCTTCACTTTCCATATGCAGGTTCTATTAACAAAAGTCGCGTATACATGCGAGTTCCATCAGACACAGTCGCGTATGCATTGATGATAAGAATTTATATGATAGCTGAAGATCTGGAGCAGAGGTTCAGGGGGAGCATCAGTCTGACTGTTAATAACTGTATTATTGACTCAATATCAGCTTAGTTTCTCTGTTCTAAATAATAATGATATGGTACATGGTTTCTTATGTTGAAGATTGTGGATGAGTCCTGTTTGCTTTTTGATGAAGAGTATTCATTGTTTAGATGAAAGTCTTATAATTCGGAGATGAGGGCAGTTCATGCAGAGATTGTTGTTGATGACTTGCTGATGAACGTATTCAGGTTGCACAAGTTAAGAAGGAGCACTGGTTCAGGGGGAGCAGTAGTCGTTTGATTCAGAAATAAATCATGCAGAGTTTGTTACTATAGTTGAGATCTTTTGCCTACATACAAAATCTTGAAGATCTTGATGATATTGGACCACATGGATGATTGTTTGACACATATTTGAAGATGCTATTTTTGGTATAATAATCTCTCTTGGGAAGAATATGTTGATGCTGCAAAGAGTTTGAAGAATTGGTCACTATTATGCTACAACCATTGGATGACACTTGAAGACACAACTACATTGTCCTATCTGTATGCCCTCACATGTTCCAGGGAAGCATTTGAATTTCACAAACTGAAGCTAGAGTTGTCTCTGTCTGTCAGAAGAACAAATTTACTTAAATGCAGAAGATTGAATTGGATACGCGGGTTTCCTGACATACAGTCGCGTATATACGTGAGTTGAAACACATAAAGACGCGTATGGTTGGTTGCTGGCAATTTTTGCTTGGTTCAGCTTTCTTCAGCACAACTGCAGTGCTTTTTGGTATCTCTGGTGGTGTTCCAGTTCTCATAATTCTATTTCTAAATGTTCTGATAAAGATGCCTTGATGATTTGTTGGTGAAAGTGTTCAGGATGCACAAACTAAGGGGGAGCCTTAGTCATATGAAAAGGATGCTTGGATGCACAGATTCAGGGGGAGCATTAGCTTTGCTGAGTATAATGCATTGTTGGAATTATGGTGGTTATGAAATATGTTATCTTTCTTGAGGACTTTTGGTATTGGTCATAAATGGTCATATTAGTCATTTGATGAAAAGGTCTTGTTGAGACCCATGATGTAAAATTGTAATATTCAGGACTTGTCAAATTTGTAAACCCACTTGGATGGGTAGCTGAGTCAAATTTTGTAAACCCACTTGGTTGGGTAGCTGAGTTGAAATGTGTAAACCCACTTGGTTGGGTACTTGAGTCTTATATGTAAATCCACTTGGTTGGATATTTGATGTAAGTATGAGTCTTTGGTGATAGGAAGTTCATAGAGTCATGTACTTTATTGAAAAATATGTTTGAAGATTCAGCATGAACTCAGGGGGAGCTTGGTCACTTCAGTATATATCAGATCTGCAGAACGCTTCTTCCACATGTGGAGAACAGGGGGAGAGTATGTTGGTTTTGATCCACCCTTTGCCCTTGATGTCAAAGGGGGAGAGTGACATGGTGTTTGAATGAAGTCAAAAATGGGGCATGTGACATGGTGTCATTGTATTCATCTACCTATCTGTTGTGGTAACCAAACACCATCGTGGTTGCCATCAAGTCCAAAGGGGGAGATTGTTGGCAATATGATGCAGAGTGTTGTCCTTGATGGCAACCCACTAAATAAAGATGAAGACATGCGACTGTTGACATGTTTTTTCCTTGATGGAAATCCACCTGATGAAGTTATTCTTGATCTGATGGACTTGATAAATGATGTAACTCTGATATGAAATGATGTTTGATGCTGAGTGTTGTCCTTGAATGGAAACACACTTGATGAAGATGATGGCAACTTACTTGATGCAGTTGTGCTTGATAGAATATGGTTTGATGAACTAAATCTGATGTATCTACAGTGAGTACAGAAGACAATGAAGAAATGAATTCAGCTTGTGCAAAATCTATGGTGAAAAGAGTATGTCTCAAGGCATACGTGGATATGTCTAGGGGAAGTCGCGTATGCACGCAGGAAAGAACGTGTCAAGTTGCGTATGGGAAAAGCGCTCAAAAAGTGAAAAACCAGGGGTAACCACCATGGTATTGACCCATTGTATTGGGTAATGATTCATCTAAATGACCCCGTCCAGGAATACCATCGGAAGTAATGTATTTTTGGGCTCATGGTATTGTTTTGGCTCATGGTATTGAAAAAGGGAGAACCTATATAAAGAGAAGAAATTCATTGTGCAAATCATGAGAGTGGGTGCAAGATGTCTGAGCTTGAATGAATACTTCTCTATGAAGTATATCTGAATGGAAAGGGTTATAGTTGAATGATAGATCTGAATGCATGACGCACCAATGAAGAAAATGATGAAGAAGGGTATCTAGATCTGAAATGCATGTGTACTTGCTAGATATGTTTATGGATTGATTAGATCTGAGATGAGGTGAACATCTGTCTGAAGTAAAGGGTAAAATCTGTGTGATGTACCCATTCTAAAGAATTGCATTGATCTAAATGTCTGAAGAACCATACGCTAGTTTGACGCAGAGGAAGCGCGTATATACGCGACTTCGCTGAAGAGAAAGCGCGTATGCGCAGTGAAATTAGCTCTGTAATATGTACTGAAGTATATACGGGTTGATGTGATTGTAAGCGCGTATATACGCGGTATAAGTGAAAGGAAAGCGCGTATGCAAACTAGGGTTTGCTGAAGCAAGGGGTATGAAATGTCTGATCTGTTCTGCTGTGTTGCTGCTATCTGTATTCTACAGTTCTGAGTTGTCTGTTTCAGTTTGGTTGTATGATGGAGCTTAAATATGTGGAGTGGGTCCAGTGTGAAAATTGATGAAACGTGGTCCATAGAGGTGTTGAGGGTTGTAGCCTTCAGTCAGGGGGTTGTAGCTCCCTTCCAGGTGAGGCTGGTAAACGAGATCGGGGGGTCGTAGCTCCCTTCCAGGAGAGGCTGGTAAACGAGTCAGGGGGTTGGAGCTCCCTTCCAGGAGAGGCTGGTAAACGAGCGCGGGTGGGTGCCTGCGTGCTGGTAGGAGTCTGCACCAGCACATATGTTGTAAGATGTTTTCTCTATAATAAAATATTGAAGGCTGAGCAACTGCAGCGGTGGTTTTCTCCCGACTTGGGTTTCCACCTAAAAATCCTGGTGTTCATGTGTGATGCCTTGTGTGATGGTTTATTCTGTTCTTATTGCACATGTTTACTGTTTATAGAACATCTAATGAATGAATGATGGAATGATATAAGTGAAGAACTAATGGCATAATTAGATCTCTGGGTATACGCTAGTTTTATGAAGGATATCCATGTGTATACGCTAGTTGGCTTCAGAAAAGTAGCGTATGGGTTTTAGAGCATGAAAAAGTAAAAAGTTTTAGTTTGCTCTAAATACTGATTCACCCCCCCCCCCTCTCAGTATTTTTCCCAACACCATATCCAGATCCATGAATCAATCTCCATCTCATATGTAATATACCATCCATTAAACCTATCAAAAGGTCAAGTCTAACCTTGCCTCATCATTCACCCATGTGCTTCCCATGGTCATAAACCAATCATCCATCATGGCCATCAAAAGTGTGGCTAAGTCAAAAATACTCAACCCATGCCCAAGTGTACCTCACATCTTGGCAACTCCATCAAACTCCAAAGTGTCATGTCTCAATCATATCCATCAAGTCACTCCTCACCAACACACCCCATTATGCCTAAGGTATGCATCCCATATCGCATCAAAGTCAATACACATCCTGACCTCAACTCATAAATGAACTAGATATGCCAAGACCACTATAATATGAAGTCTTCAATGGCTACAACTATCTCCAAACCACCATGAACTCCTATGCATCATCGCCATCCAATACTTCGGAAAGCATACTTGACTTGGCGAAGAATGCCATTGCAAGTTTTCTCTACCCTGCAAGTCATATGAATGTCCTCATAGGCTGCTCATCCAACCATGGTCTTGTTGTCCAAATGTGAACAACATCCCCATTGGTTCATGTTAGGATGTGTTTGGTGCACATATGTATGAAACCACACCAACTTAAGGGGTGTGGTCTACCCACTTAAGTTATTGGTAATAGGAAGAAAAAGAAGTGGAGTCAAGCAAGTTAGTGGAACAAGTTAGAATCATAAGCATACTAGATAGAGTAATAGCATGCATATATAAAATAAAACTAAAACAAATAAACACAAGCTCTGAAAAGAGTCAAACGACAACAATAATACGAACGGTGGCTCTTGGCTCCTCTTATTGAGCTCTGGTAGGAATAAGAGTGAAAATTTACCCTCTTGCCAAAGGGCCCCTAGAACATGGGTTCTAAGTCCCGATGCAAGGATGTTTTTATCCCAAGCTTGCCTCAGTACAGTCTCCCTCTCTCTCTACTGTGGTGGACTGAGCTTGTTGGATAGCCAACAATTGAGTCCCCTCTATCTTCAACTCCGGATCACACACTACTGGTATTTCTTGGGCAATTCTGGCCAACATAACAATGTGTTCACCCATTCTTCATCTCATGGTGGCCTTATATAGCGGATTTCAAATCCTTCTTCCCTTTCCTGGTACATTATGGATGGTGACCCAGGGGAGGGGTATGAGTCATTTGTGTGCTCCAAATATTCCATTATGCGCTCACTTGATGTTTAAGGAGGCATTGGTGGTTGTCCTTAGGCATCTTCAAGTGAGGAATCACTTGTCCTATGCTTTGTGTGGTCCCGAAAAGTGGCATTTCACCACTCCCAGGATTGCAAGAATTTTCGGCCATAAGGCACGCAAAGGCACTCTTCACGAAGGATAATGCGCGCAAAAGCATTTAGGACTTGTTCAAATTTTATTTTTCCTCAGACCTTAGATATTTTTAATTAATTTCTAGATTCTGTAATGTCTTCTAGTCCTGTAAACCCTTTTGCTTAACATTAGATAATGTCGTCTTCTACTGTATGATTTTCCATTGTTAACAGTTGCCCCCTAATGTGTGAGGTCTAGGAAGAACTGTATAGCCAAAATACATTATAGTTTATTTTTTGTATATCGTGCGTAGAGAGAGAGAGAGAGAGACTTGCGTGAAGCTTGTAAATGAAAACACCCTACACTGGTTCTAAGAATGACCGTGTCCTAAGGGACCCCTGTAAGAAAATATAATAGAATAGATATAAAAAATTTCTATGAGGCGGTCATGTCCCATGCTCGTGATGCTGTGGCTAGTTAAAAAAATCTATTTGACAGATATATGTTTTGTCTGTATCACTGATATGGTAGTGATCTGGTGGTTGCTGACGACAACTGATGACACCCTCAGTGGCGTTTTTTCTTTGAAAATAGGTGGAATATGATACCCATATGTGTAAACTCAGTATGGCATATAGCTGCGCATTGTACGCATAGGTGTTGGCTGGGACCTTCCCGTGTAAGCATTTATGAAAGAGACGCTTATGGAGGCACGGATCTTTGACGAATTTGATGAAAGTGCAATGGTTGTAAGGTACGATACCATCTTTACATGAGAGCTTTTGTTGTAGTCGAATGTCAGGAGGATTGGTGAGATATATGGGAAATGATGTCTCCCATAGTGCCACCCGAGGATGCCCCTTTATTGGAGAGGGGTAATCGAAGGTACCACTTCCTTTTTGGAAATTGGGTGTAAAAGTCGACAAAAAGGAAGCCTCAACTAGACAAGGGGTCACCGAAATGAGGGATTGGGGACCTGGATGTGATGTTTTTAACATAGGCATGTTGGCAAGGGGTGACTAAAAACTGATGATGGGGATTCAGTGGCCCATGGTCGGAGTATACTAAACAGCTTGGCGGCAGTCATAGTTATTTTTTATGGGTAAATCCCTGGAGTCAGTAGTACTTCCAAGGTGGGTGTAAACTGGCTATGAATGTCATGGTGGCTTGTGCGTGGGGGTGTAATACTCAGACCAAGGGTGTTCAGGGACTGCTGCCATGGTAGAAAAAGATGGATGGGAGGGTGAAGGGGCATAGTGAACCATTCAAGGTCTTTGTACACTTACCAAAAGAATAAAATAATGGGGTTTGGTTTGTAAAAAACACAGAGACGGGTATCCCAAAACATGTAGGTGTTTTCTCATTGATGTTGTGAGGAAGGCGTTTTGCTGAGGGTGGGGGTCCTATTGGTTGGTCTCACGTGTGGGGTTGATGAAGCAGATGAAAAAGTATCGCAGATGGGTGTATGTTGGTGGAGGTATGGTGGGCCAAATACGAGGTGCAGTAATTCACTTTTGATCTGCTTACAAAATCTAATTGTCCAGGAAGGGGGTTTTATCTTGTATGGTAAACTTGACCTTATACATGGTGGATGGATGGGAATGAGGTGCTTCCTAGACTAAAGTGGTATGGCCATGGCATCACTTTTGCTGTGATATATGGTCTACTGTCGGTGACGAGCGCCATGGAGGGGAGGCTTTATCGACCAACTAGGATGTTTATCAAGTGTAGGGTGAGGTGATGATAAACATGGTTGGATATGAGGACCCTATGGTTGATTTCTGATGGAGAAATGATGTCACGATATGCGGAGTTTACTGGGACTCTATCATGCTTGGGGTAGAATGGTACCTGCTCTGGAACTTTCAGTAGATGGCATTGTGGATGGTTTGCGAGATTTTCCTACAAAACAACTATCTCAAGTGAAATAATCTTCTTTACCAAATATTATTGAAATTAATGAGCTTTAAGAAAGAAGATGAGAAATGGCATACCTGCCAACGCTGAAAAAATATTTTTATTTTTTTTTGGAGTGCAATTATGTGGGATCGCCTCTATTTGTTATGGAGTGTTGATCGCAGTGCTACTTTCGGTCTGGTGATCAGATACTCTAAGCTCTAGTTTTCCCTTGCAATTTTCTACTTAGCTCCTAGTTTTGATTTCGGTTGGGGTTGCCCCCAGACTGAGATCACAAGGGGTGTTGCTGGTTACTACCCCCTATCCAGGATCTCCCTTTTGTTTGTTTCTCGGCTTCTTTTTGCAGCATTTGGAGGATTTTCATAATTCCCTTGGTTGTATGGTTGTTTATAAGCCTAGGAAGGGTTGCACAAGATTTACCGGTGCATTACGTTGTGCTAGTGGTCTATTCTATGTATGGAATGGGCGATATCGGTTCCCTTGTCCCTGGTTGGTATATGAGTTCCAGGGTGACTTTCATGAGAGCTAGGTTGTGATACGTTCTGAGTAGAATAATATGAGTATCTAGGGTATTTATTACTGCTGCCTAGGTGTCCTTGGGCCAAAGACCCGATCGAACCATCTGCAGAATCAATGTGCATGGCACTACTACTGCCTAGGTGATCTTGGGAAAAAGACCCAATCAAACCATCTATAGGATCGATGCGCATGGTACTACTGCTACCTAGGTGATCTTGGGTCAAAAACCCGATCAAGCTATCTGCGGAATCTACCTACCTGGGTGTTACTGCTGCCTAAGATATCTAGGGTCGAAGACCTGATCAAGCCGTCTGCAGAATCTACCTACCTGGTCACTCCCTGACTATCATTGGTGTTAATGTTGCCTAGGTGATCTTGGGTCAAAGACCAGTATCAAACCATCTGCAGTAGACGACGCGCCTGGTAACTCCCTGAATACAAATTACTATTTTCTAGGTGACCTTGGGTCAAATACTCAATCAAACCGTCTGCAGTAATCGACGCGTATGATAACTCAAGAGGATGAGGCAACGAGGTTCCCATGTCCCTGGTTAGTGTATGGTGGCTTGGGGGGAGGAGGGACAAATGGTTGTCTTTCTCGTGACTGTCGTTCCTCTTGTAGGCACAGTACGGTGTAAGGTTTATCTCTAGATGCCTAGGTGGAGGGATCCTCTTGATAGGATCACTCGATGGCATCTAAGGCATCCCTATATCACGGGATATCTGGGAAATGATGGGTATAGTGCCCGTATTTGCTGCAGAAAGTACATGCATGATCAGTACATAGTTATTTGCCTTTAACTTTGGTGGTAGGTTCCTTTTTATAGGAACACAGCATCGCGATGTCTGTCTCAGAGCCAAGGAATGGTTTTAATTCATTCATCTCTTGACAGATATGGGTAGAATGACCTATTACATCGCATATGGTGCATACTAGTGATTCCCATTGTATGGCAGGGGTCACCATTTTATTTCTTGTCTTCTCGGTTTTCTTAGTCGTGATCACTGGTTTTGCAATGGGAATTTCCCTTGGAGGGGTGGTTTAGACCATTTCCTGGATGAGTGGGGCCTCCTCGGGATTGAGGGGCTTCAATCCTGTGGCAGTGATGTGGGTGGCTCTTGTTCCTACAGGGGGAATGAGATACCAAACCGATATTTCCAATGATATGTTTGGTAATACCAGTGTTTCCAAAACCTACTAGGAGACGAAACTAGCTGGGGGGTAGAGGAAAGGGGTTTGGGAGGCGACGTAGGCTAGATAGGTTGCCCTGGCTAATGACTCGGTGCAATTGTTGCTTGTGTCCATGTCCTGACTAGCTTCGGCGCTTTATGTGGACATCATGCACACCAGAGCCCCTGTGAAATTGAGCGATGACTTAGGGATTATGGGAGGATCTCCTAGGAATGACCCTAGAATGGACGATGGTTTGTACTGGACGGGGCCATATTCTTGGTACCGTGAGAGAGCATCTGAGGATGTATCTACATAGGGTAGAATTACATTAGTGTTTCTTAGGGGTCGCTTCTCGCTATGCGTCAATTGGTCTACAGTAATGATGTGGTCCTCGTGGGGGAACATCATGATGTGAAAGACAGAGGAGGCTATGGCAGACATGGTGTACATATAACTCTACCCAAGGAGTATATTGTAGTCCACGTGAGCGTCCAAGACTTCAATGTCTATGTGGACCATCTTTCCAGCTAAGCGGAACGGGACGTTTTTGTAGAGGCCGACGAGGGTTGATGGAAGACCGTCATATGCTCTGAGCGTAATGACTAAGGGTTTTAGTTTGGGAGATCCTAAATTTTGCCAAACATTTTTGGACATGATGCACATGGATGCACCCTCGTCTATGACACATCGTTGAATTGTGAGATTCTGGACCGACACTGGTATCTGGAACCATTGAAGGAAGCCTAGGGGTGGCTTTGTCTAAGTCAAAAGCCATTAGGCGCGTATCAGCAGGGTCGATAGTGCCCAACGTGGAAATTGGGGTTGTCCGTTGTTTTGGGCATGACTGCAATACTTCCAAAGCTGACATAGAAGTGGTAGATTCTGCTAAATCATCCATGATACTATAATTATGGGCCACTTTGGAGTAGTTTCCTGTGTGCCTATTAGGTCCCTTCACCATTTTTTGCAATGGTTCTATAGGCATCTTTGAAATGGTCAAAGGTGCAGTCGGTGCATTGGTACTTGCCCCTGACGTATTGGTGCCTGGTGGGGTGTCGTAATTATGATTCCATGTTTGGAAAAACATCTCTTCGCTAGTCATGTAGATTTCATGGCTTCTTTTCCAGAGGTCATCTGTATTTTTCTACTGAGTTCTGACCGTCCCTTGATGGGGAAAATGATATTGCATCACATATGGTTGCTGGGAAGATCCTCCTTGTCCTCGGTTACACTATAGCTTCTTTAGCTCAGGGAGATCGGGAAAGTGGTGACTATAGTGGCCGTACTCACCACATATCTAACAAGAATGGTTTGTTCAAAGAGGTTGAATTTTGCTCTATCGTTGGGCATTTCTTGGCTCCTCGCTCTGATTTCGGTTGGAGTTGCCTCCAGGCTGGGATCGCAGTGGGCATTGCTGGTTATTGCCCCCTTGTCCAGGGTTCCCTTTTGTCTTGTTTTTTGATTTTTTCTTCACCACTTTAGGAGGGTAATTCTCCTGGTTGTATTGGTGTGGTTGGTTTGGGACGACTACACAAATTTCACCTGTGCATTGGTGTGCATAGGTGGGTATTGTGCCCAAGAATAAGCATAACGCGGTCCCTGGTTTGCACCTGGATGTTGGAGGGGAGCTCTTCTGTCAATGTTTCTTTTTGTGTACTGGGTCCCATGAGCTGGAGGATAAGGTCCTCCCTGGTGATACGCTGGCACCCTATTGGTCAAATTTTCCTGCGGCATATGATGACTTTGAAAACCAGGTTGGGGTACGTTCTGGGTAGAACTATATGTGTAACCAGGGTTTTGACTGCTACTACCTAGGTATCCTTGGGTCAATGACCCAATTAGTCTATATGTAGAGTTCAACGCGCCTGGAAATTCTTGATAAGTTTGCAGGCACGGGGCATTAGGCAAGATGTTGTAAATGTATCCTGACTGCGTATAAATCAACTCAAGATGTTGGGCTTTGCTGATGGCGTCCTCTTCAGATGTGGGCCTTTGCTATGCCACATCCTTTGAAATCTCTATCGTAAGAGTTTTCAGGAACAAATCTAAAAGAACCCTATCGTCGAGTTTCGCTTTACATAAACTACGATGCCACCTCCATTCATGGAGATGGTCCGAGATATGGAAGGCGGGGTTTGTCTAAAATGTGTCAGTAATTCCATTTCGGAATCGTGGTGAATGGGTAACTGAAAATATGTTAGGAACATGGTGGTGAGGGTGCCAAAGGTTCCATGTGAAGCCGAGGGTGGCTCCACATACCACTTCGTGGCTACTCCAGTCAGAGTGTGTTGAAATAGTCTCAATCAAATAATGTCATCAATGATACTGTTCGATGAGCACCACAGGTGGAAGGTCATGACATGATTACTTGGGTCTTCTGCTTTCTTTCCTTCGAACTTTGGAATATCCGAAGGGAGCTTCGTGGGCATGGGATTCCATGTAGGGTTGTGTGCGATGGGGTCATTTGTCAGCTTGGTTAAATTAGGTAGATTTAGCAAAGATAAGAAAGGTGATTGAATGGTTGACGCCATTGCAATGTGCAAAAACACAAAGTTATGGTTAGGGAGAGGGTTGGTCTGCAACGTACCCTACTGTGTATTCGGCTGGCTTCCCGAATGGGATACACTTCTCTACCCCCTAGGGGTCATGGGAGGAGTGGTTTGTGTTGTGGTGTTGGGAGACCGATTAGAGTTCCCAACTAAGGATGCCCCAATAAAGGATGAGTCAATAATGGTGGCAGTGTTCCATCTTTGACGCCTAAATGGCAAAAGACCTAGAACCCCTTCCGGTAATGGGGGGAGGGACAAAATATGCCTAGATCAACGAGGTCCCGTTGGGTCCGTTCTGGTGTCGACCAGGTTTAGTTTTGGAAAAATTTGACAGGATAGAGTCTATGATCAAAGAAAAATTCTTGTCACATACATAAAACAAAGTGAAAATAAAATGAATTCTCCCTTTAAATTAATCTGTGTGATCAAGCAATCAAAAAAGTGGTTTTTGTTTGTTTGCATATGATACTAAAAATCCTAGAAGACCTATTTGTCCTCACACACTCAAATGTAATTGGGCCTTGAGAATATATCTTGAGAGTGCTGGCACAACATCCCGTAAGAGCTGGCGATGCCCCTAGTCAGTCGAAGAAAATCCACCAAGGTAAGGGTAGAGGGTCTGGCGCTTGCCTGCACCATCACCTATAGGGAAAGGATGCACTAGTTTTGGTCACTAAATACCACCGTCCCACGTGACTGTTTGAGTCTTGGGCTTCTTGGTAAGTCACCTAACAGTACCGAGTATCAGCCAAGTTAAGTAGCCCTGACTGATACCTACCCGCACTGTGCCTAAGCCTAACCCCCTCTAAAACAGGTCTCTGCCGTGATCGAGTTTTCTTTTCCGTGGGCTGATAGGTGGATTTGAAGCTCCCTAAACATTCAACTTCTATGTTTCAAGATGAAGAGTGATCAAGGCGGCTTATTGGAAGTCTACCCCCTTGATCCTAACTTAAGCTATAAATTCTTTTGTGGCCCCTGTGGGGGGAATTTAGTGAGTTTGGTTAAGTTAGTTTTAGGTGTCTTTGTTTCACTTAGTGAGTGAATGTGTGTGAGAATAAATTGGACAAGAAAATATTTTGAACGTGTGGATATTTGATGATCCTTTACAAAATCCCCTATTTAAACTATGTTGTATTGTTCCTTGCTCAAAAGAAAAACATGTGCGGATTGTGGGCCACTTTCTATTTTTCCTAGTTAATCTATGTGATCAACTATAGGGAGATGGTAAGTTGTGAATATGGAGCATTCATATGCTTACCTAGGATCACCAGAGGGTGCAAAGGTAGCAGAGATTACTTTCTCTTCTATAAACAATTCAATTCTAGTCCCGAAAATCCTATTGCAAAAATTAAACTAAACTAAAACTTTTACACTAGAAAAAAGAAACTAGCTATGCATGCATAGTCTCGGGCCACTTACTTGGGCTAGTTATCTAGGTGTGTTACTACCAAAATTTACAAAACATAATTTTTTTTTGGAATTCAAGTTATTTTCCCCCCATGAGATCTCTCCAATTGACTGCCTCCCGTCATCAATGTATGCAATGTTTACTATCCTTGTCGAACTCAATCATCAAGTTCCTCCTCAATCATTGACACACCTGCAACATCCTTTTATTCACATGCCTCAGCTTATTCTTCTTTTATCGCAACTTGCAGTTCTATCCTACTTCATTACCCGATTTTGAAAAGTGGTGATGCATAATCACCCTTTATTTTTTGGAGCATAGTTTTAGCACTTTAAATTTTCTTATGACCTTCTTTAATTTTAAATGTCATGATTTTCATGTCAAATTTGAAAAGCAATGATGTAAAATAACCTCAAATTTTTAGCATATTTTTGGAACTTCAAATTTTCTTTGATTGTTTTTTAAATGTCATGTCGATTTAGAAAAAATGGTGATTTTTTTGGCATTTAAATTTTTTTATTTATCAATTATGAACATTTGTTTTAAAATGTTAGTGATGCTCATGCTAATTTTGAAAAGTGTTGATACAACATAAATCCTTTTTGTTTAGAGTGGTGATTTTCATCTTGGTAAAACATAAAAGTAAAATAAAAAAATGTGACAAAAAAAATTAAATATAAAAAAATATAAAAAAAATTATGAAAAAAACGAATAAAAGTGTAAAAAAAAAACAAAAATAACTTGTAAAAATAAAAAAATTAAACAAAAAAATAATAATAAAATGAATAAATAAAAAATGGGGAAAATTCAAAAAAACTCCGATAAAAAAAAAACAAATTAACAAAGAAAAACAATTTTTTAAGTAAAAAAAAAACCAACATCATTAAAGAAAATGATAAAATAAAATAATTAAAATTAAAAAATAAAAAATAATTAAAATAAAATAAAATTAAAAATAAATAAATAAATATATATATATATATATATATATATATATATATATAGATATATGATGATGATGATGATGATGATGATGATGATGGTTAACGTCCACTGAGACCAATCTTTGGTCTATCGGACCTAAAGAAAAGAGTTATTTAATTTGATTTAAGATTGTATTCCTATGCTCAAAAAGCTTGGAGAGAAGCCTCCCGAGCTCACTATAATTTTGACATCTTAAAAGGCTAGGAAGGTTAGTATTGCAACAAAGATTATGAAATTGAGCTCTAATGTGGTTGTACGCATGGCACTCTAAGACGAAGTGATTTTCATCCTCGATGTTCGTATTCTCACAAAGATGGCAGATCCTTTCCATCCATGGTGTTTTAGGAACTGTCCAACGACCTGTTTCACTATGGAGTGCATGAGAGTTCGTTCTAATCTTGGCTATATTAATTGTTTTCTTTGAGATAGTTAAAACAGAGAGATACATTTGATCTTCTAAGGTGGGGTTGATGACCTCCTTATAATACCTTAATTTTCTTTTAGCTATTAGATATTTCTCACACCACATTTTTTCATATATATATGAAAAATACATTTTCAAAGAGTTAAAAAAAAACATAATTCATTTTTTTAAAATAAAAAAAAAAAACAAAAATTTCAAAAAAACAATAACAATAATAATAATAATTTAAAAATAAAAAATAAAAATTGAGAATTAAATTAAAAAATGTTAGATCTAAGACTTTTGCGATCCATAATGTAGATAAAAAATCTTTCGGATTAATCACATCATTAGGATTTGGTCTTAATAAAAGTAGAAAAACATAAAGAAAAAAAAGGAGAATATAGGAAAAGTAAAAAGAAATGCTTGGTATGCTTGAAATATTTTCTATCTAAATTAAAAAATATCAATAAAAAAATATTAATAAAATCTAATTAATAAAAACATTATTTAAATTTTTTTTTAATTTGTATTTTACTGCCGCCTTAGGGGCCAAAGGCTTGGTTGTTCGAGCACCGTGGCCCCAGGGACGGTGTAAAACAAATTTTTTTTTAATTATTTAATTTTTTGTCTTAATTTTGTTTTTGTTTTTTTTTTTTTAATTTAAAATAAAAATTGACTTTTTGTTATATATATATATATATATATATATATATATAATTTTTATTTTTATTTTTAATTATTTAAGTTTATCATTTTTTTAACTATGTAGTTTATTATTATTATTATTATTTATAACTTAAAAAAAAATTGTTTTTGTTTTTTTGTTTTTGGTTAATTTTTTTTGCTTTAAATTGTGTTTCTTTTTTATTTTATTTCTAAATTTTTTTGTTTGTTTTATTTTTATTTTATTTATTTTATTTTGTTTTTTTTACAAGTGATATTTTATCTTTAATACCATGCCTAAAAATCATTAGAATTTTACTTTCATAAATGTGATATTTTATCTTTAATGTCATGCTTGGAATTTTAAGGCTTTTCAGAGACACGCTAACAGATTATCTTTAATACCATGCCTACAAATCGTTGGAATTTTAAGACTTGATATTTTATCTTTAATGTCATGTTTATCATTTAAATTTTAAATTTTTTTAGAGTCATGATATTTTATCTTTAATGTCATTATTAAAAACTGTTGATAATTTGCCCAAAAAGAAAAAGACATTATTCCAACATTAACACTTTCCCTTTTCAAGGTGTTTTTTGCACACAAAAAATTGACGACGTTATTCCAAGATCAACACTTTTCATTTTCCTGTTGTTTTTTGCACACAAAAAAATTGGCGATGTTATTCGACCATGAACATTTTTTGTTTCAAAGGTGTTTTTTCAATCTTTTTTTCAAGAAAAAATTTGGTTTTTAGCATAATTTAAAATAATGTTGAAATTTGGCACTAAAAAAAAAACAATTTGTTCTCAAAGACACAGTTTTCATTTTTGGGTTGTTTTTTCATGTTTTTTGAGTTTTTTTGGGCTAGAGTTCTTGTTTTGAGGTAATAGTTCCCATTTGATCGATAACTATGTTGTATTTGATGGGAGGAGATCTTTATTAGTTTGAGGAGATGGGTCTCTCAGACATGGATGATGATGCTTGGTAGATGTGACTGTCTACGAGTAGCATATGGATATTAGCATCATGGGCAACTTGTTGCAGATGAGATGAGGACTACTTCATGGACCTGAGGATGGCTTATTTTGATAAAGGTGGGATAGATTCTTGATCAAGTTGATGATGTGACAGTATACTAGAGAAACCAATGATGATGTCATGAGGATGTGCATTCTCATGGTTTGGATGTGTTTGTTAGAATAGCTACCCAACTAGTTCGATTCATGGCGTCCAGAAGTATGCAGAGACATTTTTAAGTTGTTGGAGTATCGTGGCAGCAGTTCCATGATGATGATACATGAGGGAGTCACCATGACATATGTTGTAATGATAACATGTAGCTTGAGTTGGACAGACTGAATTCCCATGATAAAGGCAACATGTGGACATTGCGACAGGTGTTGTTGATGATCACAAATTGAGGAGATTTTCCCATGTACATGGATTCATGAACCTTAATGTTTTGTGCGATGATAGCTCAGAGGTGGGCAGTATGTCCAATTTTTTATGTTGGAGTTAGCAACACGTTGCAATGATGATGATGGAGTTGTCAAGGATGACAACCTTATTTAGAGTGGGGCAGGAAGTCACATCCACGAGTTGGAATCATGTGCAACAAGCATGTGCGATGGCATGTGTGACACTGGGCGCACAAGTGCGTCATGTTGGTGCACGCCCACCTTTGGGATGTGTCATGCGATGAGATGTGTGATGGGCGAGCGCATCAGGTGGCCGTGTTGGGTGTTTGGGCATGCCCCACCCTTGGTGCGGGCGACCTGTGACGACACTAGTAGAGCGCAATGGGTGATTCGGGTGGTCAGGTGAACAGAAATGACCCGAGTGACAAAAAATTGCAATGGATTTTATATGTGGTTCTTCCAACTGATTTATGCCTGCAGGCTAACCCACACAAGTTTGAAGAAGTGACTTATTCAACCCATGGATAGGTCAAGTGGTCACAACGATTAGAGAAGTTGGGTCCACACTTGGGCATATATATTAGTGGTGGACAAGTTGTGGAAAGGATCATTCGACCAAGAAGTTCGAACTTGGAATATCGCAGGAGAGAAGGAAAAGTTGAGCGAAGGCAGATGAGGCTGCAGAGAGGGAGAATGAAGTAGAAGCAGCTAAACAAGTTTTTTGTTGAACGTGTGGAATAATGCAGAGTTGGGTTGGTCGGTCAGGTGCATGAATATGGTGACTTGAGTGACTGGTTGCGTGACAACAAGTCAGGTTAAGCAGACCATGTGTAGACAGTGACCCTTTTGACCCAGCTACATGACAACGGGTCGAGTTGGGAAAATTGTGCAGGAGGTGACCCGAGTGACCCAAGTTGCACGACAGCAAGTCAGACCAGGAAGATTGCATGTAGATAGTGACCCTTGTGACCCGAGCTACTGTTAGTGTCCCGTGATTTGGCTGATTGGCAAGCCAAATGACAATGTAACATCAAACCAATCTTTGGAGCCCAAGGACCTAGCCTTCCTGGAATTAGAGAGGGCTCTCTCTATTTGTGTAAGGGATATCTGTTTGTTTTCTTATTGTGTTCTAATTTTAGGCTAGTTATGAAGTAGGTTTTTTTGTTTTGGTTTTTAGGTTGTGAGGGATGAAACTGATCAAAGATATAAGATAGGTAAAAAGATGTCAGATCAACTGGGCTATGGGGTCGAAGAGGTCAAGAAAGCTATCAGATGGTGATACAAGGTTGTTGAAGGGCCGATTTGATTCGAGGTAGAAAGGATCTTTGGGAAAAATGGAGTAAGATGGACATCAATTTTATGAACAAAAAAGGATTTCAAGCATAACTAGTTTAATAGCTGACATAAACATGGTAGGGAAAACCATTAATCATGAGAAATGTAACTATAAGATAATCAATACATAGAAATAAACATTCAAGCCATGCATAGAGATATATAACTCTCTAACTTTGGGAAAAGGCTATCAGACTTTGGGGAAATACACTTAAGACAGACAAACAACTCAAATCACTATGCTGGAACACCTAAACACAGTACTTCAAGGTATTGGACACTTTGAAAACAAGATTGCATAGTCTTAGGCAAAGGGCAAGATCAGAACAAGACCTCCTTGGTTCAACAAATGACAATCTAATCAGTCAAAGAGAAATTTCATGGATGGAGCTATGGCTAGCCATGAGTAAGCAGGGCATACCATAAATCATACTTAGCATGCATAAAACCATGAATGAAACAAGCAACAATAATCTTAAGTTATTAAAGAGCAATCAAGAATTCTTTAATGTGACTAAGAATGAAGAAAACGTGGAAGCTATGAAGAAATAGGAAATTTGAGGTGCCTCCAAGGGCATGTCTCAAATTTTTTCTCTACTTTCCTATAGCAAGCAAGAAGATGGATTTATGAATGAAAACTAGGAAACAAAACAAAGAGAGAGACACTATACCATTCTACCAAGTCATTGAATCCAACAACAATCCTCTTTCATCATCCAAGAACATCCAAGAGACTATCCAAAAGCATGAGACAAGTATTTCTTTCAAAGTTTATATGACCATATATTGCTTCTATTCATCAAGTTCAGCCTCTGTTTACAATGAAAGCCTTTGGAATATATAGGCCAAAGTGAGGAAAACCTCTTAGTTCAACTTGCAATCTCGTTGGCCTATCCAAAATATCTTATTATGTCCTTGAGGCTTTGCAAAGCCCAAGGCACAAAATATCTCTTAAAATATCTAAAAAATGCTAAAAGAGGGAAATAAATTGACTTTTCATAACTTCTCATGTACAAAAATAGCTAAACGCACATGAGGAAAAAGCAGTTTTGAAAGGTTCAATTTTTAAAAAAATACTCAAAAAATACATCAACAAAAGGTCCCCTGACTTGCCGGCAACTTTTGGAAGCCTTCTTGATGTCGAAATGAGGCTCATGGTAGCTCATTGGAAATATCTGAGTGTCTAATTTATGAAAATGTTTAGTTTTCTCCAAACTGACCACCGGAAGTCCTCCAAAAATAGGTCTGTGTGTAAAAAAGAAAAAATTAAACCTTGCTGATAGACCGGGCAGAGTGTAGAAAAAGCGAGCATTTTTCGCCCTTTAGGGGAAGAAAATGGTATTCAATTGTCCTGAAAATCACTGAGTATGTGCCCCTAAAATTATGGCATCCAATGACACCATTCTCATCCTTTGATGATGCCCCAAACTGAAATGGCGATACCCATGGTTTTTTGCCAAAAACCCAAAAATGACAAAAAACCAAAATATGTCGAATTTCGCCCAAACTTGGCGAGCATGACCCTCAAGGGTTCTCAGCAACATGTTGTGAAGCGAAGGCCAAGATTTGAATTCTTGAGGTGTCTTTCCTCAATTTTTGTGCCGGGCGCTTCCCTTTGGCCTCCTTGAGTTTTTCTTGAGCGACCTTCAACTTCCGTCGGGCAAACTAATTTAGCTTTTTATAATGCCCCGTCATTCTCCTTTGAAGGTAAAAGTCCCTATTTTCCTTCTCCAATTTCTTCTCCAAGTGGTCATTGACTCTCTCAAGCCATGCCTCCCTATTGTTCTCTATCTCTTGTTCAAACAATGCAGTGAGAGGGGTAGATTGGAGAAGGGCATTTTCCTCTTCTTTTTGCTTCTCGAGGGCCCTTTTTAGCCCCATGGTTCTTGGCCTCTTTCGCCTAGGCTGATATTCGCCTTCACTTTCATCGAACTCACCCATGATTTCTTCCAACCTCACTTGGGCTTTGGAGGCCTTCTTCTTGTATTTGATCGCCCGTGTCTCATAAACAGCCATATGGACACTCATTTGCTTATTTTGGATTTGCAAAAATTGATTGAAATTCCTAGCTCTATGAAGATCATCCTTCAAGGCATCAATTTGGCTTTCTCTATGGATCAAGAGATTTTATAGAATCCGGACCTCATTATCACTATCATCACTTTGGATTTGGATGATGTCGAATGCACTCTCCTTTTCATGATTGCCTTCTTCCTTGCCCTTCCCCTTGCTTTGGGTGGCTTTTCTAGTACTCTTCCTCTTAGGCAATTCGACCATGGGCTTCTTTGGAAATTTTCCCTTACTTCGGAGGGCCATAGTCACATTTGGAGTGACAAATCTAGGCACCATTTTCTTTGTTGTCCGGGGCTTGGCCACTTTCGGAGAAGAGAGCATGGCCCCTTGCCTTAGAGAGGCAGCTAGCACATGCTCCATGGGCTCTTTACCCTTGCCACTTTGCCCTTCATTTTTTCCAATGTCTTGGCTCTCTTCAAGGATGTCTAGGCTATCTTTTTGCATCTCCCTTTGAGGGTTGTCTTCCTCACTGTGCTGCAAATTTTTATCCTGTTGCCCCTCTTCTTTTTGAGTTTGTTGTTCCTCTTGAGGATGCTGTTGTTCTTCACCTTGAGGTTGCCCCTGCTCATGCTACTGTAGCTGCTATGTGTCATCTTTTGACTGTCCTTGTTCATCACTTTCATACCCTTGTTCAAAATCTTCATGCTGCTCCTGTTCCTCCTCACTCTGATGCTGTTGTTCAGTCTCTTTTGGCTGCTGTGTGTCATCATAAGCTTGCTCACCCTCATCATAATTCTGTTGTTCTTCATGCTGCTGCCCTTCATCATCATGGTCATGCTCTTCTTCCTCCTCATGGTCACTTTCTTCTCCTTCTTCAGGCTCCTTGGTTTGTTCTATGGTAAAATTGAGCTTTTTGGGAATAGGTCTACTAGAAGAAGGCGAGGGATGATGAGTAGGAGGTGTAGGGGATGCATGGACTGGAGGGATAGTGGAGAAATCCAAATGAGTGATGAAAGTATCCCAAGAGACCTCTCTCTTTTCAAGCTGATAAAGAATGATGATTTTTATGAGAGAGTGATGGAAGAGACAGGCTATTTGCTGTGAAGGAGGCTTCTTCTGAACAGTGGAGGCCATTTTCTCAATGCTCTTGTGTAAGAAGAAAGGAATATTTAGCAGCTTGGTCCTTGTGAAATGGATGAGCAGTCGAATGTGATAAGCATAGATTCGGGAGAATCTTCCCTCACAAGTGAAGTATTTCATGATGATCTTCATGAGGGGGGTGTAGCTAGCTAAAAGATATGAGAAAGGGAAAATAAAAGGACATGAATCTCTATGTTCAGGCTTTAGAAAGGGCTTGTAATCTTCTGAGTCCAAATGGCTTTGTTTAAACAATTTCTCACCAATATGGGGAATTTTAGTGGCCTTGGAGATGGACCTTGGAGAAAATTTGAAGTCAAGGCATACCAATTGGAAATGCTTGTCTTGAAACCTTAAAGCGCAAAGATGTGTCAAAGGAGAAAAACTCTTCACCTCTTGCACTCTTTGACAAAAATCTAAACACCCAACTTCATGGAAACTGAACAAGACTGATGGGTGGGCATTTACTTCTTCAGTGGAAGTAGGCTCAAATCTCTTATGCAAACCACTCCTACTGTCCTGCCTGGGAGGCATCTTGTTTTGGATGCTCTCTGCAAAACCAAACTGCCTCAAATGGTTTTTTGAAATGCTCTTTCAAACACAACTCTATCTTCTTTGTCAACCACTGTTTGACCAAGGCGAATTTGTTTCAAATGTTGTGTGAAATGCTTCTGTGATATCAGGTCTCTGCTCCTTCCAAAACACTTCTTTTCCCTTTTTGTATGCCAATTAACAAGTAATTTATGATAATATGCACACAGTCAAATAAAAGGTACACACAGTCATATGATTTTCTGTGTTTGGGTAAGGTCACAGAGCTCTTGATGTTTTGGTGTAAGCAAGGTAGCTTAGTATTTTAGACAAAGGCAAAATACTCCTCCTAATAAAAAACACCTTCCTTGTGTTAACTATTCATCACCCACAGTTTAGACAGAAAACCTCCAAACTGATTTAAATAACTTCACTCACTAAATTCTGTTTTCATGGAACAAAGGAAGAAACACTGGTTTTTTGCTTTTTACCACACAGAGATGGAATTTTGAAATGAAAAAGCACTTATATAGTGGTCACTGTTGTTGAAATTAGGCCCATTGTTTCACTTTTCAAACACTGTGTTTCTCCCTTTAAACACTGCCTCCACCTTCTAACACTGTTTTTTGAGGACAATTTATCAGGCCTTTTGACATCAATAAAAACCCACCACCTTTACTATGTTCACCTTGAGCAATCATAAACCACAGCAAATCTCGAGTTTTTAAACAAGAAGGTCAACCCTTCTAAGCACTGTTTTCACCAATGCATATAGCTGCCAGAGTTTAGCTTTGTTTTATCATAGGTTACCTTCACAATTTGACAAAACCTTCACTAATGTGTATATTCTGACTTGCAGGTTTACGTTTTAGCATTGTTTTGAGGGCAGTGTTTAGGCCTTTGACATAAAAAATGACCACTTCACTTTCAATTAACTGTAACAATATTCTTCAAACCTTTTCACCCCAACACACCTTGATTTACGCCGGAAGTTTCATATTTTCAGCATCATTTAGTCTTTGAAAAACGAAGCATTGATGACCCTTTTAGAAATTTGAATATACCAAGGAGGCACATAAAATACCTTGAAAATCAATGGCAGCAGTTTTTTGAGGGGTTTGAGCAGCTTTCAAAGCTTTTGGAGGCATTTTGATGGTTTCAAACATGTGCTGCACGTTTGAAATGAGAAAGCGCCGCGCATAGGAAGGTTGTCGGGTCACTGACAGGCAGTCGTGACCGGCGCCTACAGGTGCACCACGTGCCGCTACAGGCACGCTGCACAACAGTGTAACCCTTTGGTAAAACTCTGCCTGAACGCGCCGCGCAACTCTACATGCGTGCCGCACAGTCTTCAAGCCCGAAAATCTGTGAATTTTGCTCAAAAACTCTTTCTTCGGTCTAGTGAGCAGCTAAGGGGATTTTTTTGTGCTTTGGATTTGCAAAATAGACCTTGGCAATGGTCCTTAACCCCTTTTGAAAGCGAAAAATCCAAATTCCTTTTCACACTTGATAGGTGAGTGTTTTTTAAGAGATGATTGAAAAGGACTTTGCTTTAAACAAAACTTGAACCCTGATCCTTTAAAACACAACCTGATACCTTTTTTGTTCGGATAGATGTCATAGTGGTAATGACCATTTCTTTTATAAGCCTGACCCCTTTTTTGAAATAAAACAACTGTTTTAAGAATTGAAACCTTCACTATTTCTCATTAAGGAATGAAAATTTGTTTTTCCTTTGTATCTGTACTATGGAAGGGAAACCTGCTTCGAGCCATATGAATGACTGTAGATGTGCCCTTTGAGTGATACTGCCTTTTTACTGGGGAAGAAGCTTTTAACTGTAATTTCAATATCCCTTTTCCACCTCTTGTCTTTGTATTTCTCATCTGCTGTCACTTTTGATCAGTTGAAAGAGGTCTTTATGAATAGAAAGAGAAGCACCTCTGAATATCATCATCATCTATTTGTTTTTATTATTAAAAAAGGACACCTGTAGAAAGACACCTTGTGTTATGTGAGGTTTTCTTTGAAACTTTGAAGGAGGTAGCTTCACCCTTTAAAACTTAAACTAAAAGTGTCTGCTTCTAATGCTTTAGATATGGTTATGCCCATTGTGAAAACTGAATGAGATGGAAGGTGTTGTTTGAGCTTCTCTTTCGACTGTGGGTAAAAAACTTGTTTGAAATTGTAAGTGAAAATCCTGTTTACAAAAGGTCTCCAACCCCAAAGCCACTAACTATCCTCAGGTTGAAAAAATGATCCATTTTTCAACTTTAAGGAGATAAAACAGGGGATGATGTACTAGATTTGAAAAGTGAACAATGGAAAGCTACCCCTTTGTTTTTCTGTGAAGAAGGTCTGTAAGAAACCTCGGTTTTCATTCATCTCACCTTTTTTCTGAGAGCAGTCCCTTTAGAATCTTTGCCATATTCCATGATTGCTTTTCAACCTCTGTCTTAACCAACTGAAGAATGTTTGATGAACATACTGAGAGTGGTTTCCTTTATACTTGATGGCAGAGGTCACTTGGAGACCAAGACCTTTTGACTCCTTTGGCCATCAATTTAATAATATTTCTTCATTGATGATGAACGCACTAGCTTCACATTGTAACTCAATAACAGAGAAAACTCATGTAAACAATTTTTAGAAGCACTACTGCTTTGCTTCTACCTTTAACATCATTTTTATTCAGAAAACCTTAGTTGTTGTCTCTTTGCACCCAAAAAATGTCCTTTAGTCAGTGAAAATTCTTAAAATAAAGCTTTATCCATTGGCCCTCTGCTTATAGATGAAGGAGGCGCTCTTAACCTTCTACTTATAAAATGAAGGAGGTTCTTCAGTCTTCAATCCCTCTGCTTATAGATGAAGGAGGTTTTTCAGTCTTCAAAAATCCTCTGCTTGTAGGTGAAGGAGGTTTTTCATTCATGCCATCTCATCAGCTTTTAACAGTTTTATTTTTCCTTTCATTGTCCTTTCATGCTTGAGCCAATGAAGAATGACAAATTGATAATAGTTAAGATGAGAACTTCTCTGAGACATGTAATTTTTCTTTTCAAATGTCTCTATGCTTATTTAGGCATCATAAGCAGTTTGGTTAGTATTTGCAAAACGCTTCTTGTCATTCATAATTTACTAACCTTTGACAGTGATCGCAGGAGCTTAATGAAACAACTCTCTGCCCTGTAGCTGCATTCTAGGCTCAAAATCACATGAGAAGCAGCTGTCTTCTCATGTGGAAACAAATATTGTCTTCTCGGAATGCTGGTATACTTCTGTTCCTGAAAGATCCATTTAAAACACCGTAAAACCACCTAAAATTAGTTTGACCTATGGTACATGTATTGCTGAGACTTGAGTGTTTATTAGTGGCACGACCTAGGGTTGTAACCAACTTTGTTTACATAATGGGAATAGTCTGTTATGACTAGTCTGTAGCAGATAAAGGTTCTTTAGCTTTAGGATAGTTTTCCAAGGGAGAAATGCCTAAAGTGCCACTACCTAACTTAGGGGAGACTTCTTTGGACAGATTTGGATTGTTTTCTTTGGAGCTGATGGGCAAGCTAGTATGGCTGAGGCTAGATAGGACTTGATAGTGAGGTTTCATCTCGTCATGGGCGGACTGAAAGGTAAGAGGGAAAAAAAGTTTATGGGTGTTTTCCAGCTGGCAAATTTGACAATTTTTTAGATCAGCTGCTAGAAAACTTGACTGTTACAACTAGTCATCGCCATCAAGTGAAAAATACTGATGACTAACAGTGGCTCCATTTGGGGAGGGAAACTCCTTTTCAGGAGGTGTCCAGAATCTCATATCTGTGGCTAGATCAATTCCTTATCCATTGGCGCAAATTCCATTCTTCCTTGATGCTATTTCTGAAAATTGACAGCATGATTAGCATCAATGATATTTCTACCTACCCCACTATCTTTCCTAACATTTTTTCTTCCTTTGGGTGCATTTGGACTAGCAACCTTCTGATAATATATATTTTTTGAAAAATGAACCTATCTAGTTCTACACTTATATCTACCGGGAGTTCAGATTAAGCTGATGAACTCCTTCATTACTCTATCTATGCTAGATCAACTATCAAGGTTAAGCTGTTTGACAGGATTTTGTTCTCTAATATAAACATGAAATTGAAAAATGATCAAATCAGGGTTAAACAGTCTGATTTTTCATGTACTTGTGGCATGAAAGACAAGCTGCACACAAATATTATTTTGCATAAAATGGGAACTAGGAAAAACGGAGCTAGGATGCACAATTTGTTTTTCATCCCCACTTTCCCTCTTTGGTTCTGTTTTGAGCATGTGGAACCAGTATCCTTTCCTAATCTACTCTCTTTGATAAGTCAAGCTTACACAATGTTGACCATATTTTCCACTCACTAACTTATCAGCAAATAAATTTAACACATGTTCAGCTATGATTAGGCTAGATAACTGAACAAGACATTTGAGCACTAGCAGCGGCATTTAGACTTGCGCGCTTTCCAAATGACTATTTTTTGAACATGGGGCCCTCTTTCTATTTTTCAAACCGCCCTCTTTTCTATTTTTCTATTGTTTTTTGACTTTTCTACTTTTTATCTAATTTTCAAACAATGGTATATACAATGATTGAAAATGTTTTAAAATCAGAAATCCTGGAAATGACGAAACTTAAGCATCTTATCCTCATAAGGATCCCCTATCATTCTTGGTCCATCCAATTCTTGAAAAGAAAAATTGGGAAAGTTTTCTCTTGTAAGCATGACATAAGGATTCATGCGTGAATCTCTGAACAAACCCGTATCTTCCCACTGTACCTCTTTATACCTCTGATTTTTGCTCCTTCCTTTAGTGTACATCTTCTTTAAGTAATGCATATATTCTTTGTCATTTTTGAAATAAATAATGACATCATCAAGGTATGTTAAAATGCATAAATTTAGGACTGGAAACATGGCTTTTAGGAGCATATTTTTTATATCCGGTGGTTTTGCAATTTTGAGTCTGAAACTAGAACTACTTCTAGCATACTGGAAAAAATCTTTGAGCTGTCTACTTTGCAAGGGAATCATTTGGCTATAACCTGAAACATCATATCATGAAGACATATGATTAAAAGCACTTATCATCGGTATATCATGGTCTTGGGCAGGAAGGATAAAATTTCTGTTATAAGGATGTGTATTAGTGTTTCTAAAATCAAAACAGATCCTATGACCAACTATTTTATCTTTGATTATTACTGATTGGTTCAGATTTTTGTATTTTATTTTGTTGAAGTTGTTTCTTGGAGTGATGGCAGTGGCATAGTGTTTCTCACTATTTTCTCTGTGTGAAGTATTATTTTGAATGATATTTCCAATTCTAGCAGTTCTAAGTCTTTGGTGGAGTGACAGGATGTTAACCAGTTCAAGTAACTCAGGTGTATTCGGATTACAGTCATCATCTCCTCTCATAAGAAGTTTATCAGTCATTTTTTCTGGATTTTGAGCTGTTATGGATACAGTCAAGGTCTCATTTGCAGTGGTAGAGTTATGTGATGGTAAATCCTTGAGGTATGGCAAGAACATTAAGCTTCCCTACTCCTGAGTTCCGAAAATGTTTATGATATGTAAGTCTTCTAATGCCTTTGTTCTGAAAAAGTTTCCTGATGTTACTGCTGATGTTTGACTAAGGTTTGAGCAATTCGCTTGATAGTACATAATTGTTTGTGCTTCTTGCTCTATTCCTATTTCAAAAGGAACACACTTACTTTCCTTAAGACATAGCTGTTCATGATCATGGTAGTTTTGAGTGTCTATTTCATCATATAGAACTAGGGGTAGCTGATGTGGTGGGTCTAAGTTTGTTTCAATTTCTTCTGACTGTTCTTCAATGTCCTCATCAGTGTGCAGAATAAAAGATTTTAGGTCGGAATGCAAGGAATACATTGGGATGTTATCTGGCCTCTCTTGGCTACTGATCATGTATTTCATGTGTGACTCTCGATAGAGTATTCTTGTTTGGTCAAACACAGGAATAGTGGCGTAGGACATATCAAGTTGAATATTTCCTTGGAGCTTGGCTCCCCAAGATCTGGATAGAAGCATTCCATACTTGGGAGGAATGTTTTCTACCACTATGTCCATGATCATATGTTTTGCAGATACTTGGGCCAAACTGAAACAAATATCCTTGATCAAGCCTAGACATTTGACTCTACTAGAATCAAATGAATATAAATCTTTGTATGGTCTTGTGATCTCTAGGCCTAAGATTTCCATTACAACCTTCGGCATAAGATTATGCGAGGCACCGGAGTCTAGCATGGCATTGTGAAGGATTTGGTCATGGATATTTAGACTGATGTAAAAGGGAAGAGTGGTTCCTTCTTGGAATTTCCCTTCTATTTTTGGACCAAACAATACTTCAGGATTGTCATAAGCTAGGTTAAGGGTATTGGCATCATTCCCTATATTCAGGACCCTTAACACTTGGGATTTGTAAGATTTTTGGGTGATGAGCTCGGTAAGAGGCATGGTAATCTTTATTTTGGCGATTTCACCCTCAAAACTGAAAGGTAGTTGTAGTTTAGACATGTTTTCTTCAGCCTTTTCAGCCATGAATTTCTCTATATTTGGAGTTTACTGACTTTGTTTCGGGATTTTGTTTGACACAGCCATCTCGGGAATATTTGTGGAGGTACTAGGAACATATGAGCTAAGACCTGTTTGAATAGCTTTATCTTTGTTTTGGTTAGTTTTCTTGACCATGATTTTGTTACTACCCACTGCTTTTTTAAGGAAGGTATCAGGGGTTTTAGTATTGTCTGAGCTACCTTTCTTGGAGTTGTCTTGTTTTTTTCTGCTTCTAAGGTCATACTACCTGTGAGCTTCTATTATGTAATTCTAAAAATCTATGGCAGGATCCTCAGGATATTCATATTTTTTTTCATCCTGATTCGGAGAGAAGACTGCTTGTTCTTCTTCCGTGAGGTACACCTCACTCTCATTATCAGACCCTATGAGGTTCAAATTATTTCCATCAATGGGTTCTGTATCCCTATCATCTTCTTTCACATAATTTTCATTAAATGGTGGCCTAATTTGTTGGTCATTTTCCCTTGGTTTGTTTTGAGGCTGTTCCCTCCTAAAATTTTGGTTCTGGTTTCTGTTTGGAGGGTTTGGCTGGTTGTCCCTAAGAGGGGTCTTCTCAGTTATATTCTCCCACATTTTGGCCATGGACCTGACTAAGTCATCTATTCTAGGATCTAAGGAAGGAGCTCAAGTGGAGACCTCATCCCGGTAGGTGACTTTCCATTCTGATCTAGTCCTAACTCTTTTTTATGCTAAGTTGGCTTCTGCCCTTATGGCTACTTTTTGCATTTCCTCTAAGGTAAGGGGGTCCTTGTCTCTTAGCTGATAATTCATGTCTGGGTCAAAACCTTCGGGGAACTTTTCCAAGGCTGAACCAAGTGGGGGTTTGAAATGAGGTGGGAGGGCGTTATACACACTGTTGAACCTCGTGCAGTATCCCTGGACACTTTCTCCATTTTCTCGTTTTAGATTGTTATACTCTAATAGGATTTGAATGGGGTTCTTTCAGATTTCCCACTTGTTTATGAAGGTTTGGTAGAGTTCTGGAAGATTGTGGATGCTGTTTGGAGTTAAGCTCTTGAACCATTTTTTGGGTTCTCCACCCAGGCTTTGGGTGAACATCCTCATTCTGATGGTATCGTCTTCTATTTCGATGTATTCAAAGGCATCGCTAATCCTATCTACATGCTGTTGAGCTGTGGTAGTCTCATCTCCGGTAAAGTGTGGGATTTTGGCTTGATAGTCATTTTGTAATGGACCCAAAAGCTATGGCAACACCAAAGGTGCGTACCAGGCTACCATGACGGGAGCTAATGGATGATGTACAAAATTAGGGCTTGCGGGATGAGCTGAGGTGGTTTGAACAATAGTGGTTTGGATAGGTGTGGCAGATGTACTTGGACTAGTGATCTAATTTTGAGCAGATCTGGGATGGTAGGAGCCAAAGTGATGGAGAAGTTGAAAGTCAGGAGGTGTGGTAGGTGAGGCTTCTCTACTAGGACTCTGTGGCAGATCTAGGGGCTCAAGATCATTAAATTCTATCTTACTTTGTGACTTGCTTCTAAAAAGGGTTTTTGCTGATTTTAAGTCAAAGGGGGAATCCTGCAAGGCAGTGATATGTTCAGGTACTAATCTTGCTTTACGGATGGACCTATCGGTAGCTAAATTGCCAGTTTCGAAAGCTTGCCACAGAATCTTCTCTGGGTCATTTACTATGATAAGGGGATTTGGGTCTGGATGAGATCTGGTGTTGATTCTTCGTGAAGCCAGATTTTGGGTCTAGAGTTTAGAGAGGATGGTATTTGTGCATGTTTTGGATGGATGGCCTCTCTAGGGTTTTACTAATGTGAAGGATGGTAAAAAAAAAAAGGATGGACTAGTGGAGTCACCAGGTGGATTTTTATGAGAACTATGGTCCACCACCAACACTATCAAAGATGCTTTGGGAAACATTTTATAGCAAAATTTGAGATGGAAACTTGAAAAAAAAAAAGATTCATTTGGTTTCAACAGTTTGCTAGGCTATATGGACAAGCTAATGCTTCACTTGGCAAGGAGGCCTCTGCTTATCTCCTATGTTTAGGTGAGGTTTTCTGAATCACTAAGTTATACTTAGTTTGTCACTGATTACAGAGTTTTTGCCCTAATTTTAAGTTTTTGGAAGGATGAGTTAGCAGAAAGGTATGGTTTATGAATTTTTTGGTCTTTTATCGAGTTTTTAGGCCTACTAGAGGCTAGTGGAGTTGCCAGGTGGAACTTGGTTGTTTTTGTAAAGATGTAGCTATGGTCCACCACCAGTAACTAGGGAAAATCCAGTCTGGGAATGTTTTTGGGGTTTTTCTGAGTTTTTATGCGCAACCTATGGTTTATTAAAGTATTATAAACTTGTTTCATCACTTTGCCAGGGTGGCGATAACAAAAAGAGTTTACTCTAAATGGTTTTATGGACTGCTTGCATGTTTAAGTTTTGAAGACTAATGAATCTACAAGAGTTTGCTAGACTGTTGTGTACTCAGAGTCCCAGCATGATCTCCATTATGTTAGTGAGCGGTGGGATAAGTCAATCAGATAGTATTCTTAAGGCTGCTAGAATGTTTAGGGAATCTAAGTTTTTTTATCACTCAGAGTCCCACCGTGATCGCCATTATGTTAGTGTCCCGTGATTTGGCTGATTGGCAATCCAAATGACAGTGTACCATCAAACCAATCTTTGGAGCCCAAGGACCTAGCCTTCCTGGACTTAGAGAGGGCTCTCTCTATTTTTGTAAGGGATATATGTGTGTTTGCTTATTGTGTTCTGATTTTAGGCTAGTTATGAAGTAGGTTTTTTGGTTTTGGTTTTTATGTTGTGAGGGATGAAACTGATCAAAGATATAAGATAGGTAAAAGTATGTCAGATCAACTGGGCTATGGGATCGAAGAGGTCAAGAAAGCTATCAGATGGTGATACAAGGTTTTTGAAGGGCCGATTTCATTCGAGGTAGAAAGGATCTTTGGGAAAAATGGAGCAAGATGGACACCAAGTTTGTGAACAACAAAGGATTTCAAGAATAACTAGTTTAATAGCTGACATAAACATGGTAGGGCAAACCATTAATCATGAGAAATGTAACTATAAGCTAATCAATACATAGAAATAAACATTCAAGCCATGCATAGAGATATATAACTCTCTAACTTTGGGAAATGACTATCATACTTTGGGGAAATACACTTAAGAGAGACAAACAACTCAAATCACTATGCCAGAATTCCTAAACACAGTACTTCAAGTTATTGGGCACTTTGAAAACAAGATTGCATAGTCTTAGGCAAAGGGCAAGATCAGAACAAGACCTCCTTGGTTCAACAAATAACAATCTAATCAGTCAAAGAGAAATTTCATGGATGGAGCTATGACTAGCCATGATTAAGCAGGGCATACCGTAAATCATACTTAGCATGCATAAAACCATGAATGAAACAAGCAACAATATCCTTAATTTATTAAAGAGCAATCAAGAATTCTTTAATGTGACTAAGAATGAAGAAAACATGGAAGCTATGAAGAAACAGGAAATTTGAGGTGCCTCCAAGGGCATGTCTCAAATTTGTTCTCTACTGTTCTATAGCAATCAAGAAACATGGATTCATGAATGAAAACTAGGAAACAAAACAAAGAGAGAGACACTATACCATTCTGCCAAGTCATGGAATCCAACAACAATCCTCTTTCATCATCCAAGAACATCCAAGAGACTATCCAAAAGCATGAGACAAGTATTTCTTCCAAAGCTTATATGACCATATATTTCTTCTATTCATCAAGTTCAGCCTTGTTTACAATGAAAGCCTTTGGAATATATAGGCCAAAGTGAGGAAAACCTCTTAGTTCAACTTGCAATCTCATTGGCCTATCCAAAATATCTTATTTTTTCCTTGAGGCTTTGCAAAGCCCAAGGCACAAAATATCTCATAAAATATCTCAAAAATGCTAAAAGAGGGAAATAAATTGACTTTTCATAACTTCTCATGTACAAAAATAGCTAAACGCACATGAGGAAAAAGCAGTTTTGAAAGGTTCAATTTTTACAAAAATACTCAAAAAATACATCAGCAAAAGGTCCCTTGACTTGCCGACAACTTTTGGAAGCCTTCCTGATGTCTAAATGAGGCTCATGATAGCTCTTTCGAAAGATCTGAGTGTCTACTTTCCGAAAATGTTTAGTTTGATCCCAACTAACCACTGGAGGTCCTCCAAAAATAGGCCTGTGTGTAAAAAACCAAAAATTAAACCTTGCTGATAGACTGGGCAGAGTGTAGAAAAAGTGAGCATTTTTCGCCGTTTAGGGCGAGAAAATGGTCTTCAATTGTCCTGAAAATCACTGAGTATTTTCCCCTAAAAATACGGCATCCAATGACACCATTCTCGTCCTTTGATGATGCACCAAACTGAAATGGCGATGCCCATGGTTTTTGGCCAAAAACCCAAAAATGACAAAAAACCAAAATATGTCGAATTTCGACCAAACTTGGCGAGCATGACCCTCAAGGGTTCTCAGCAACATGTTCTGAAGCGGAGGCCAAGATTTGAAGTCTTGAGATGTCTTTCCTCAATTTTTGTGTCGGGCGCTTCCCTTTGGCCTCCTTGAGTTTTTCTTGAGCGACCTTCAACTTCCGCCGGGAAAACTGATTTAGCTTTTTATAATGCCCCATCATTCTCCTTTGAAGGTCCAAGTCCCTGTTTGCCTTCTCCAACTTCTTCTCCAAGTGGTCATTGACTCTCTCAAGCCATGCCTCCCTATTGTTCTCTATCTCTTGTTCGAACAATGCAATGAGAGGAGTAGATTGGAGAATGGCATTTTCCTCTTATTTTTGCTCCTCAAGGGCCCTTTTTAGCCCCATGGTTCTTGGCCTCTTTCACCTAGGCTGATCTTCGCCTTCACTTTCATCGAACTCAACCATGAGTTCTTCCAACCTCACTTGGACTTTGGAGGCCTCCTTCTTGTATTTGATAGCACGTGTCTCATAAACAACCATATGGACACTCATTTGCTTATTTTGGATTTGCAAAAATTGATTGAAATTCCTAGCTCTATGAAGATCTTCCTTCAAGGCATCAATTTGGCTTTCTCTATGGATCAATAGATTTTCAAGAATCCAAGCCTCATTATCACTATCATCGCTTTGGATTTGGATTATGTCGAATGCACTCTCCTTTTCATGACTTCCTTCTTCCTTGCCCTTCCCCTTGCTTTGGGTGGCTTTTCTAGTACTCTTCCTCTTAGGCAATTCAACCATGGGCTTCTTTGGCAATTTTCCCTTACTTCGGAGGGCCCTAGTCACATTTGGAGTGACAAATCTAGGCACCCTTTTCTTTGTTGTCCAGGGCTTGACCACTTTCGAAGAAAAGAGCATGGCCCCTTACCTCAAAGAGGCAGCTAGCACATGCTCCATGGACTCTTTACCCTTGCCACTTTGCCCTTCATTTTTTCCAATTTCTTGGCTCTCTTAAAGGATGTTTAGGCTGTCTTTTTTCATCTCCCTTTGAGGGATGTCTTCCTCACTGTGCTACAAATTTTTATCCTGCTGCCCCTCTTCTTTTTGAGTTTGTTGTTCCTCTTGAGGAGGCTGTTGTTCTTCACCCTGAGGTTGCCCCTGCTCATGCTGTTGTAGCTGCTGTATCTCATCTTTTGACTACCCCTGTTCATCACTTTCACACCCTTGTTCAAAATCTTCATGTTGCTCGTGTTCCTCCTCACTGTGATGCTATTGTTCAGTCTATTTTGGCTGTTGTGTGTCATCATAAGGCTGCTCACCCTCATCATAAGTCTGTTGTTCTTCATGTTTCTGCCCTTCATCATCATCCTCATCATCATGGTCATGCTCTTCTTCCTCCTCATGGTCACTTTCTTCTCTTTCTTCAGGCTCCTTGGTTTGTTTTGTGGTAAACTTGAGCTTTTTGGGAATAGGTCTGCTAGAAGAAGGCAAGGGATGATGAGTAGGAGGTGTAGGGGATGTATGGACTCTAGGGACAATGGAGAAATCTAGATGAGTGATGAAATTATCCCAAGAGACCTCTCTCTTTTCAAGCTGATGAAGAATGATGATTTTGATGAGAGAGTGATGGAAGAGACAAGCTATTTGCTGTGAAGGAGGCTTCTTCTGAATAGTGGAGGCCATTTTCTCAATGCTCATGTGTAAGAAGAAAGGAATATTTAGCAGCTTGGTCCTTGTGAAATGCATAAGCAGACGAATGTGATAAGCATAGGTTCGGGAGAATATTCCCTCACAAGTGAAGTATTTCATGATGATCTTCATGAGGGGGGCATAGTTGGCTAAAAGATATGAGAAAGGGAAAATAGAAGGACATGAATCTCTATGTTCAGGCTTTAAAAATGGCTTGTAATCTTCTGAGTCCAAATGGCTTTGTTTAAACCATTTCTCACCAATATAGGGGATTTTAGTGGCCTTGGAGAAAATTCGAAGTTAAGGCCTGCCAATTGGAAATGCTTGTCTTGAAACCTTAAAGCGCAAAGATGTGTCAAAGGAGAAAAACTCTTCACCTCTTACACTCTTTGACAAAAATATAAACACCCAACTTCATGGAAATTGAACAAGACTGATGGGTGGGCATTTACTTCTTCAGTGGAAGTAGGCTCAAATCTCTTATGCAAACCACTCCTACTGTCCTTCCTAGGAGGCATCTTGTTCTGGATGCTCTCTGCAAAACCAAACTGCCTCAAATGGTTTTTTGAAATGCTCTTTCAAACACAACTCTGTCTTCTTTGTCAACCACTGTTTGAACAAGGCGAATTTGTTTCAAATGTTGTGTGAAATGCTTCTGTGATATCAGGTCTCTTCTCCTTCCAAAACATTGCTTTTCCCTTTTTGTATGCCAATTAACAAGTAAGTTATAATAATATGCACACAGTCAAATAAAAGGTACACAAAGTCAAATGATTTTTTGTGTTTGGGTAAGGTCACAGAGCTCTTGATGTTTTTGTGTAAGCAAGGCAGCTTAGTATTTTAGACAAAGGAAAAATACTCCTCCTAATAAAAAACACCTTCCTAGTGTTCACTATTCCTCACCCACAGTTTAGACAGAAAACCTCCAAACTGATTTAAATAACTTCACTCACTAAATTCTGTTTTCATGGAACAAAGGAAGAAACACTAGTTTTTGGCTTTTTACCACACAGAGATGGACTTTTGAAATGAAAAAGCACTTATATAGTGGTCACTGTTGTTGAAATTAGGCCCACTGTTTCACTTTTCCAACACTGTGTTTCTCCCTTTAAACATTGCCTCCACCTTCTAGCACTGTTTTTTGAGGACAGTTTATCAGGCATTTTGACATCAATAAAAACCCACCACCTTTACTATGTTCACCTTGAGCAATCATAAACCACAACAAATCTCGAGTTTTTAAACAAAAATATCAACCCTCCGAAGCACGGTTTTCACCAATGCATATAGCTGCCAGAGTTTAGCTTTGTTTTATCATAGTAAGGTTACCTTCACAATTTGACAAAACCTTCACTACTGTGTATATTCTGACTTGCAGGTTTACATTTTAGCACTGTTCTGAGGGTAGTGTTTAGGCCTTTGACATAAAAAATGACCACTTCACTTTCAGCTAACTGTAACAATATTCTTCAAACCTTTTCGCCCCAACACACCTTGATTTACACCGGAAGTTTCATTTTTTCACCATCATTTAGTCTTTGAAAAACGCAACATTGATCACCCTTTTAGAAATTTGAATATACCAAGGAGGCACATAAAATACCTCGAAAATCTATGGCAGTCGTTGTTTGAGGGGTTTGAGCAGCTTTCAAAGCTTTTGGAGGCATATTGATGGTTTGAAACATGCGCGACACGTTTGAAACTAGAAAGCGCCGCGCACAGGAAGGCTGTCGGGTCACTGACGGGAAGTCGTGACTGGCGCCTACAGGCGCGCCGTGTGCCGCTACAGGTGCGCCACGCGACAGTGTAACCCTTTGGTAAAACTCCGCCTGAACGCGCCGCACAACTCTACAGGAGCGCCGCGTAGTCTTCAAGCCCGAAAATCTGTGAATTTTGCTCAAAAACTCTTTCTCCGGTCTAGTGAGCTGCTAAGGGGATTTGTTTGCACTTTGGATTTGCAAAATAGACCTTGGCAACGATCCTTAACCCCTTTTGAAAGTGAAAAATCCAAAGTCCTTTTCACACTTGATAGGTGAGTGTTTTTTAAGAGATGTTTGAAGAGGCCTTTTCTTTAAACAAAACTTGAACCCTCATCCTTTAAAACATAACCTGATACCTTTTTTGTTCGGATAGATGTCATAGTGGTAATGACCATTTCTTTTATAAGCCTGACCCCTTTTTTGAAATAAAACAACCATTTTAAGAATTGAAACCTTCACTATTTCTCATTAAGGAACGAAAAATTGTTTTTCCTTTGTATCTGTACTGTGGAAGGGAAACCTGCTTCGAGCCATATGAATGACTGTAGATGTGCCCTTTGAGTGATACTGCCTTTTTACTGGGGAAGAAGCTTTTAACTGTAATTTCAATATCCCTTTTCCACCTCTTGTCTTTGTATTGCTTATCTACTGTCACTTTTGATCAGTTGAAAAAGGTCTTTATGAATAGAAAGAGAAGCACCTCTGAATATCATCATCATCTATTTGTTTTTCTTATTAAAAAAGGACACTTGTAGAAAGACACCTTTTGTTATGTGAGGTTTTCTTTGACACTTTGAAGGAGGTAGCTTCACCCTTTAAAACTTAAACTGACAATGTCTGCTTCTAATACTTTAGATATGGTTATGCCCATTGTGAAAAATGAATGAGATGGCAGGTGTTGTTTGAGCTTCTCTTTCAACTGTGGGTAAAAAACTTGTTTGAAACTGTAAGTGAAAATCCTGTTTACAAAAGGTCTCCAACCCCAAAGCCACTAACTATCCTCAGATTGACAAAATGATCCATTTTTCAGCTTTAAGGAGATAAAACAGGGTATGATGTACTAGATTTGAAAAGTGAACAAGGGAAAGCTACCCCTTTGTTTTTCTGTGAAGAAGGTCTGCAAGAAACCTCGGTTTTCATTCATTTCACCTTTTTTCTGAGAGCAGTCCCTTCAGAATCTTTGCCATATGCCATGATTTATTTTCAACCTCTGTCTTAACCAACTGAAGAATGTTTGATGAACATACTGACAGTGGTTTCCTTTATACTTGATGGCAGAGGTCACTTGGAGACCAAGACCTTTTGACTCCTTTGGCCATCAGTTTAATAATATTTCTTCATTGATGATGAACCCACTAGCTTCACATTGTAACTCAATAACAAAGAAAACTCTTGTAAAAAAAATTTAAAAGCACTACTGCTTTGCTTCTGCCTTTAACATCATTTTTATTCAGAAACCCTTATTTGTTGTCTCTCTACACCCAAAAAATGTCCTTTAGTCAGTGAAAATTCTTAAAATCAAGCTTTATCCATTGGCCCTCTGCTTATAGATGAAGGAGGCGCTCTTAACCTTCTACTTATAAAATGAAGGAGGTTCTTCAGTCTTCAATCCCTCTGCTTATAGATGAAGGAGGTTTTTCAGTCTTCAAAAATCCTCTGCTTGTAGGTGAAGGAGGTTTTTTCAGACATGCCATCTCATCAGCTTTTAACAGTGTTATTTTTCCTTTCATTGTATTTTCATGCTTGAGCCAATGAAGAATGACAAATTGATAATAGTTAAGATGAGCACTTCTCTGAGACATGTAATTTTGATTTTCAAATTTTGATAATAGTTAAGATGAGCACTTCTCTGAGACTTGGTAAACTTGTATAATTATTATAAATTGTACATTGTTGAACAATTTTATATATTATTGGGCATACTGCATGGGATTTTCCCCTCCCAAGTATATGTGTATACTTGTATTGTGATTTATGTTGTGCATGTTGATAAAAGATAATCGAAGAAGAGAAATTAATGAATGTTATTTTGTTGCGTTATTATTACACTTCTATGGAAAATTGATGAAGTGTTGATGTTAGGTGTAGTATATGCACTTAAATATTGCTAAAAATAAAAATTGTAGTAGTATCGCACATGTTAAACTTGGTTGAAAGAGCACCACAAGTATAGGGTCGTGACAGAGAGGGAAGCATGATTTCCATCATGTGTAGTTTGCAAAGGTTGCGTTGACTGATCATCTAGCAGAGGAATTTTTGTGATCGACTTCTCTTGGGGCGATAGTGGGGTCGAGGGGTTGGGAGTCCCTCCTCCCCGAGATGTTATGGTCGAGATGCTCAAAGCCGAATAAATTTACAAAGCTCGATCGAGAAAAAATTCAAAGCACCATTTATATTATATCTTAAATTATGTCATATATTAACATTAATTTTTAACTAATAATTTTACCAATTTTTTAATTTTTAATTTTATTTTTATTTTAATCACTTAATTTTATGCTATTGATTCTACCATTTAAATTTTCATATTAGAAAAATTATACATTAATAAATTTAAGCCTTCTCATTATTTTATGAATCCATATTTAAAACAAATGGAAAATAAAATTTCCTATTAAATATTATGATATACACATAATAATAATGTTTGTGATTATATATATATATATATATATATATATATATATAATTAATATTTTATTTGGTTTTCTCCAATATTTTCTATTAATACATGGTTCCAAACCAAGTTACTAGTTTTAATATCAACCTAGATCCATCTTAATTCTGGATTTACCAAGCCCCTAGAGAAATCAAATCTTTTTTTCACTATAAAAGAAGTTTTCATCTCAAGTAATTTTATCCTTCTTGGGGCTTGCTAGATAAAGATTTAAGATGGATCTAGGCTGGCTTAATTCCCCCTTTAAATAGGCTATATTCCACATGAATACAATGGGTTCTTAATAACATGGTTCCTTTTTATTTTTGTTATTATTTTAGTTTTATATGGTCACTTTTATTTTTTATTTTATTTTGACCAAGTTAAAATGTCTACATTACATTAATTTTTTTATTTAATTTAATTTTAAAATTTAATTTGATTTTTATTTTTGTGTAATTTGAACTACTCAAAATGTTAATGAAATAATTAGCTATAATGTTTTAATATATATTGATTTGTTTTAAATGTAATTTTTGTAAATTTTTTCTATTTATTTTTTCCGATTTAATTTGTCTAAAATTCAGTTGGGAGTTAATTGAAATCGCAAGTTTGATGGGTAAACTCTGCACAGTCTAAGTGCCCTAAGAGTTTTTTAGGGTTCTGAATCAATATATGTAGTCAAGAAAGTAGTTTAAATAACACAAATCAAGATTTCACCTCACAATCTGACAATAATTCATTGAAATCACAAGTTTGATGGGTAAACTATGCACACTCGAAGTGTCCTAAAGGTTTTTCAAGATTTTGAATCCATATATGTAGTCAAAAAACTAGTTTAAATAACACAAATCAAGATTTCGCCATAGAATCCAAAAAGTCGCATTAAAAATAACTCTGATAAATATTGCTATAATTGCTTTGTAACCATTATAGTGTATTTGTCTAATATTGTGAACTTTTAAAGTTGGTTCATCTTGGGCTTACATATTCTTGTTAATTGAAGTTAAATGATTTGCTAATGATAAAGATTTTGATTTTCAATAATAGTAATATGTGAATGTAGAGAATTTCATATACCAATGTTATTTCTATCTTATTTGTGATTTCAAAAATAAATTGTCATAAAAATATTAAAAGCTATTTTTATAAGACAAGGCTTATCTCATCTCCTATTTATGTTTAATAAATAAGTAACAATTTTATGAAATTACAAAGTTTTAATTTTTTTTCTTCATAACAAACCCGTTTTTTCAAGTATTCATTTAAGAAAGTAATCTCCATATCCAATTGATAAACTTTATATCCATTCTATGTTGACAAAGTGATTTTTGTATAGGTGGTATCTAATTAATCTATATCTATTATAGGTTGATAAAGAAAATATTGTATGGATGATGCTTTATTTTGTTGTGGGTGTAAAAACCTCCTCATAATGTCTTCATTTTGTGCAAATCCTTTCATTACAAGTATTTCTTTTTTATTTTCAAGTGATCTATTCGAATTATTTGTATTCTTGAAGACTCACTCATACCCACTTAGTTTAGATTTCGGTAGAGGGTTGTCATGAACCTTTCATCTTAAAAGTGATAAGAAGTTAAGAAATATACTCCACTTTTAGGGAAGAAACTCTTTTTACAATTAGTATAATTAAAAAAGATCATGATAATTTATCTCTCCAAACTACTTCATCTATTTTTTATGGTTCTAATATGATTCTTCCTTCTTCATTAGCTTTTGATAAGTTAGCTTGGACTAGGATGTTGTCAATAATTACATTCTTTAAAAAGAAACATGGAATACTAAATATTTGGATACATACAATAATAACCATAACTTTTGCAATCATTATCATTGGTAAACAAAAAGCACATTCAATGGATTAAGTGATGCTATATATTCACCAATTATTATAAAATTCTTCCCATCTATGATTGAATCCAACAAAAATGTTCTCATTTTAATTATTTCTTTGGATCTCCATATTCCTTTCACAAAGTCTCTCCAAAGTAATGTTTTTCATGGAATTCATCTTTTCTTTAATTTTTTGTTTTATCTTTTACTAGTATTTTACTATGTAGATGACTGATATCAATTGTAAAATTTGATCCCTTTTGATTTCAAAAATTTATCCTACAGCTCTCTACTACATCTTCTCTACACTTACACATGTCTAACTAAAATTTGAGGTTTCAAGTGAAAGTTATGATAACCTTCCAAAAATTTAGTCAATTTTGAGTTATTCCTAAGAGAAAATTTGTGTAGTGTGTTATGTTTCCAATATTTTAAATATGATTCTATAATTTTTTTGTATGGTTCTTTATTACATCCTCATACCTAAAAATTTCATAGTCCAAAACCTATTTAGTATAAATGTATAAGATAAATTGCAATGCCACTCATTTGAAACTAAGTTGATGGATATTCAAAATCTTGACCTTTTGCAATCTATATATCTGAACCTATAGCGAATGAGAATAAAATATTTTATGATATGTAATTGAATATATCCCCTTAGTCTACAAAAAAATTCATATTATGAAATGGTTTAATGTAAATTTTCTAAAATCACTAGTTTGAAATTAATTCTAGGATCATCTAGAAGCCTAAACTTCCATAGTGTGTATCTCTAGAAGTTTATTTATTTATTTATATGATGTTGATATTGTGTCTTTTTGTTTGGAGATTGAGGGTCACATGGAAAAATATTGGCCTACTTTGTAGGCAATGATCTATGACATATGGGGTTGGATGGTGGTCCTGCTATATCGCGACGACGACGAGACCCTTGGGAGAGGGAAGGATTTGAGAGGCCATTGCAACACCGACGTCTTGAGATTAGTGGTACTTCTAGGGATGGGTCAAGCTCTAATGATGTGAGGGAGATTGAGTGGCTAAGAAAGCATGTCAAGGCAATAGAGGCGAAGTTAAAAAATTTAGAAGTTGATGTCATCACACATAAATTTTTAATTTTGATTGATAGGGTCACTCACCTAGGTTTCATTTTGTCTCAATAGGTTGGTTCATGAAATTGATGAAAAATCCATGGAATAAACCTTTATCCTAAGTCTAAAACACTCCATTAGTCATGTCATGTCAGTCATATCCACCAAATTCCACTTTAGGCTCACATGCATGATTTCAAACCAAAGTAATTCCACATGTCTGTTTTTTCACAGTTTTGCAGCAAATATAACTGCAGAATGGTAGATTTCGCTACAGAATCACCTGACAATTCCGTAGCAAATCTGTCAGGCTTATAACTCTCTTCACTGTGGAATCATGTTTTTCTCCATAAAAAAAGAGTTCGATGAGTTTTCAAATTTCTAACGGTTAGGGATAAAGGTGAGGTCATCTATTTCGTTATCGTGATCACCCAAGAATGCAAAAGCGTAAATACCCTCATCATTATCTTTCACTCCCACATTTGACATCATGTTCTCCACTTTCGAATTCCATTTTTTAAACCCATATCAAAGCACCTCTCTGTCATTTTTTGTTCGCATTTTTCATGCAAGAATCCATTATCATCTTTGAGAAGCTGACTCCCTCCGCAAGAAACTTGATGTTTATTTTTTCTCTCTGTAGGTGTCACAGTTAAGGAAACAACGTGGTTATAAAGAAGGATGGCTATGAAGAAGAAAATAAACAAGGGAGGCTCTTGTGTGAGATACCAGCACATGGAACTCAAGTTATTAAACAAATACCCCATTTTTGTGGAAGCATTCAACAATGTTGGATGCCTGAAATTATATCAAAAGCTTCAGGGATTTTATGCTCAAATATCAAATGATTTTGCAATAAAATTAACAAGCACAACTTCGAAGGTAGCGGTTTTAAATTTTACAGTGTCACCCAATACCATATCTAAGGCCACAAAAATACCAAGAGAGGGTGAAGAGTGGTTCAAAGCCACTAAATTCAAGATGCAGATTTGTGATGAATTTGTTAAACCAAAACACGTTGGAGCTGACATGGCATTTGGGATTCCAAGGAGATATATGAAGGATAGATATTCTAAACTATTTTTTGTGATCCAGAAGTACTTTACATGTGAGGGGAGGTTCCATATGGTTCACCTGTACCATTTCAGGCTTCTATTGCACTTCACTAGTAAGTAGTCCCTTGATCTTCCTTTCTTTTTGTTTAGGATCTTAGGGAAGATGTCTAATAAGTTTCAAGCTAGGGAAGAAGGCAGTGAGACATCAATATTTCACCATGGTTTGATAAACTCTTAGTGATGGAGGAATTGAAGAAATTAAACACAGATTGGGCTACTTTCCTTTTTCTCGGTGGTCATGAAGTTGATTCATTGACACCTAAGAAAAATCCAAAGCCAAAAGCTACTCCATCAAGTAAAAATGATAAATCTCCAGTTGTGACAAAAGGTGTGAATGAAGAAGAGGCAAAGCATATCCTAGAGCCAATGGATGTCGAAACAAAACCCATACAAGAGGCAGAAATCCCACATCCTTCACCTACAAGTAACAAAAAAAAGATTAGTAATCATGGTAGTAGGAGGCTAACTAGAATTCAAACAGTTGGAAAGGGAAACCTTGAATACATCCTTCAAGATATAGATATTGAGGGGAATCTAGTTGTTAGAGCTGAAGACATTGAAGGTGACAAGAAGAAGAAAAAGAAAGGTAAGACTGTTAAAAAGCCTGATTTTGTAGGAGAAGATGCAGGTTTCTTATTTCAGCCAAGGAAACCACTTACTAGGATACAACTTGCAAAGGGTGTCATGGAAAAAGAGAAGATGAAAGATGTTGTAAAGGCAAGAAACCTATCATAGAAGACATTATAGACTTGTCTCCACCAATGTAAGAGGTCTTCTTGCAAAGGAAAGGATTAGGGAAGATGGTGGAAAAAATCGAAGTACGGGTACTAAAGGAACAACTAAGAGAGGCCAGAGAAGAGGTCATTGAAATCAAGTTAGAATTACAGGAGGCCAAGGTGGATAGAAAGATGATGGAATATTTCAAAGAAGAAGTAAATGATTAGCTGAACCAATATGATAAATCACTAACAAATGCTAAAAAAATGTTGAGAAGAACACTTCCTTTGAGGGGTAATGAAACACACCAGAAAAAGAAACCTATGGTTACATTCTAAAAGGAAGAATCTCAAGGGATAGGTTAAATAATTAGAGGATCAAATGGAGATGATTCAGGTAGAATTGAAGAAAAGAGGACTTAAAATCAAATTGATAAATGAGCCAGAAGAGATGCAACCTCCTACTGCTAAAGATGAAGTTCCCAAAGCTTGAAGAGTTGGCCTAAAACATTTTTGACAAGTTTGTAGCATTCAAGAAATAGAAATTCCAGACTTTAAAGTGAAATTTTGGAGAAAAGGGAAAAGTGTGTGTTTTTCTGCCAATTAGGAAATTTCATAGCGAAGCCCAGGCTTGAAGGCCTGATTTCACTATGAAATCCCTGTATATGACTTTTTGTAAAATACCACAGTTTTGGGAAAAATCAAAGATGGAGAAAAGTTGTATTTAGTTCATTTTGTATAACCAACACATCCAAATCAAAGAAGAAGGATGAAAATTGGCATATATGGGTGAAATGGAGTTGCTACAAAACCACGCTACGAAATTGTGTGTTTAGCAGAATTTGGTATCATTTTGGTATTTTTAAGGTTTATTGTAGGTCAAAAAATCACGTGGAGGAATTAAAGGGTATCAATGGAACACTCCAGCAAATATTTACTCCTCGAAAAATTTATCCTTTAATCCAGCTCATCATAAAGACAGTGACAAAATATCAGGATTATATTTTCCTTAAAAGTAGGGTGATTGGTTTCTAAATCTAGTGGGTGTATTTATGTCTTGATGATGGTTAGTGCCACTCGAGAACTTGGATATTACTGATGTAATTATCTAGTCCCATAGTTAGTGAATGTAATAAATGGGTGGTAGAGTCCTATTAGGATTCTAAGTCTAAATTCATTAGGTTTCTGTTTTATTTCTAGGTATCTAGTTATGGTTAAGAGAGGCGTCAAAACAAATGGTTCGATGATCTAGCCAAGTGGGTCGATCTTGTAAACAAGAATAAAGCCTATCAATAGGCAGAACTTCGAAGAAGAAAGGGTTGGAGAATGTGATTTGAAATTACCACTTTGTAATTTATTTATTTTTATGATGAGTAATATACAGTGACTATGTTTTCTTCTTCACCTGAGATTATTTTGGTGTTTCAATGAACTTATGTCTTATGTATCTTAATATGTTTCTTTCAATAGCTTGATGTTTCATTACTCAGAATTCATGTTCCTCATGCTCTGAATTCCTTTGAATATTAAGGCATTGAGTATTTCTGTATATGTTGTCCTTTCATTGAAACATTACATGCCTCAGATTCCACTAGGAGAGCCATTGTCATTGAATTTCCTAACACTGACTCCATAAGCCCAATGGTGGTAAACCTCGTACATTTTTCACCTGAAATCAAACACATTCAAGAAAATATCATAGAGTTAGCCATCTGATTGAATTCTAATTGAACAAATCATAAGTTATTTTGAGAGAGCCCTTTGAGGCTGAAGAGGTTAATTTTCAGTCAAAAGTTGGTTTGAAAGAGTTACACTAGGTAGTCTGGTGGAGCAGCCCATTAGTACCAGTTTAGAGATAATAGTATAGATGAGATATTATGAGGATGTCTTCGGTATAATATATGCCTTGACGAGGGGGGTACCTGAGGAGGTTTGGGAGGAACTTGGTGAGGCCATGGTGGACATGAAGATGGTGCTTATCAAGCTCATTGATCAGTGTTGCGATGCATAGCGATGTTGGAAACCACTTCTCATCTTATTTTGGCTCCTGATATAGATATTGGACCTCAGGAGAGGGAGGGAGTGCCCGAGGAGGGTTGGGCGGGGCTTGGTGAGGTCGTGGTGGAGATTATTATTGCACGTGATCAAGCTCATCGACCATTATTGTGACACATAATGATGTTGATGGCCACTACTCATCCTATTTTGGCTCTTGATGCAGATAATGGACCCAAGGAGTAGGAAGGAGGGCCTCGACATTAGATGTTGATTTTATGATGTATGTATAAGGGAAAGCACCCATTATGAGGATGCTCCCCTATATTTTGAGGAATTATTTTTCCTGAATGTGAGCCAATGGATTTACTGTTATTTTTTGTACCTATATATTTTCTTTTATGTATTTATGATGAGATATTTTTGGCAACTCTTATGATGTGCTTGGTGTACATGTTTCTACATATTATGTATTTGATGTATTTTCTTTATTATATATGTGATGGATATGATGCTTTATGGTTTATGCTTGATGGTATATATGTGATACATTCAAGTCTGAGACTTTGTTAGATGTGTGATCAACTATGTGATTTTTATCCATTGCAACATGTGTAAATGTGATATGATAAAAAAATCGAGCTAACGTTTACGCATGTAAATTTTTCTGAAAAAGGCATGGATCGCGAACTTGAAAGGTTTTATTCAACTGCGAGACTAGGAGTTGGGAATCAAGGAATACATAAAGGTGAAAAATACCTAAGAGGGAGGCATAAGCCAAGATGCCTATGACGACATTGGATTCTACTTGATTCTTGGTGGCTCACCCAATACAAATTCCATTGGTCAGACATGGTGTCTGTTTAGGAGAGTATATGGGCCAGGCTACTACTGCGAGGTTCTACGACCATCGAGAGCCACCATCAACAAATCCGTAATTATAAACTAGCGGATGATCCATATATGAGACATGATGAGAGAGTGGTTTTTACAGTGAATCCATGATGAAATGGTCATAATAAAAATACTTTATGGTGCGTACATATAAATTCTAGGGAACTTTGAGCCTTTTTTATGGGCGAAATTTTTTGAGGTAGAGTCCATTAACGAGATTTTTTAGGAAAGTCCCATCGGGATTTGATAATATGTATGCCCCTTTGAGGAGGCAATGTTTTATGATGTACGAAAACTTCCATAATGTCTCAAACTTTCCAGGCCTTAAATCTTCTTGGGTGTCATCGTAGCGGAGAACTAACTCTCCTTCGATGAATGACCGAGGGGTGATGTTGCGATCAAATGAGGATTTGACCCTCTTTTTGTCTACTTCATTATGTTGGAGAGACTCTCGTCGACTAGTTCCTGATGCATCCACCTTTTCTCTAAAGGTTTGGCATCGGTGAAATGTTCAATAGCCAAATGTAGGGTGTGGATTTCATGTTTGATGGGAAGCACAAATTCCACCCCATAGACTAACTAGAAGGGTGTGAACCATGTAGATGTTGTGACTGTTGTGCGGTACGCACATAGGGCTATGAACACCATGTGGTGCCAAATGGCTTTGTGATTTTTCACCATATGCTGCAACATAGTTTTAAGGACCTTTTTGAAAACTTCTGTCTAATTGTTGGATTTAGGGTAGTATGGGGATGAAAAATCATGATAAAAACTAATATGTTGGGATAATTCCAAGAATATTTCATTTTATAAATTTTTCCCATGATCGGATACCAATTCCTTGGAAACACTCAACTATGTTATGACATGGTTGAAGAAAAACCATGCGGCGGTTTTTGTAGTGTTATTATATGGGGGCATGGATTCTGCCCATTTGGTGAAGTAATCTATGATAACCACAATGTATTTATGGTTACCAGATGATTGGCAGTTCCAAGTCATGAAGTTTATGCCCCATTTGAAGAAGGGGCCAACGACAATGATTGGATGTAGGGGAGCTGGAGGGGCTTGCGCCTTATGAGCATATCATTTGAATCACTCACATTTTTTTACTACCTGGATGTAGTCGTGAAAAAGGGTCGACTAGAAGTAACTGAAATAAAGGACTTTTTCAACGGTGTCCATCCGGGAGAAGTGATCACCACAAGCGTCACTATGAAAGTCATTTAAGACCTACTCGAGTTATCGTGAGTGAGGAACCTACGAAGGATGGTGTTGATGCCTTGTTGATAAAGGAAATCTCCCAGTAGAAGGTAAGTAGGGAACTAATGTCGGATGCACCTCTGCCCATCAGGAGTGAGCTGATGTTTGAACTTTTAAGTTCGTAAAAAGAGTAGGATATCATTGTACTATGGGTTGTATGTTGTTACTAAGAAAATATATTCATCTGGAAACCTCTCATCAATGAGATATCCTTGGGTTTTTGTTGGGATATCAGTGATGAATTTGGTGAGGATGAGTTCCTTTTTGCTTTTAGTATAATTAAACTGTATATTGAATCAGTGTTTTATAACTACCCATCGAGCGCATTTGTGGTTCATCATATAGGGGGACCATGAAAAAATATTGCATAGGGTCAATAGCTTCTACGATAGTGGTGGTTCGAAGGATGATATAATGACAAAGCTTATGTACTAAATTTAATAGGGCTAAGGAATTTTTTTCTTCTAGATCATACTTCAATGCAGGCCTCGATAGGTTCTTATTGAGGTAATAAAGTACATGATCCTAGTTGTCTAGTCCAACTTGGACTAACACACCAACAATTGCTATATCAAATGAATATAGATATACGATGTAGTATTTATTGTGGTCCAGTGGGCTAATCAAAGGATCTAAAGATAACACATGTTTTAAATCTTCAAATGATTTTTTAGCCTGTTCATCCCATTGGAAAGGATTATCTTGATAAAGGAACACATAAATCCCTGTGCGCAAGTAGCATAGTGAGGGACAAATCATGGTAAGAAATTGGCCTTACCCCGTCGGCTTTGTGTCTACTTTAATGTTCTTGGAGGTGTTACTTCCTTAGTGGCATGGAATTTGACAGGATCGACTATAATACCTTATTGGGAGACTATGAATCCCAATAATCTTCCATTGTTGACACATAAAACACACTTAAAAGGGTCCAGGCGTAGGTTATATTTTCGACATCTATGAAAAACCAAGTGGAGATCCTCCAAATGGTTAGCAAGCTTCTTCGATAATACTATAAGGTCGTCCAAATTGGTGAGGATAAGATGATCCAAGTTGTGAAAGATGTAGTTCATGGCCCACTAGAAGCTGGCACTAAATTTTTTAAGACAGAACATAACTCAGTATGTGAATGTACCCCAAGGGGTAGTTAATGTGGTTTTGTATCGATCCATATGGTGTTGGGATAATTCCTAGAATATTTCGTTTTATAAATGTTTCCCATGATTGGATACCAATTCCTTGGAATCACTCAACCGTGTTATGACATGGTTGAAGAAAAAAACATGCGGCGATTTCTGCAGTGTTATTATATGTGGGCATGGATTCTACCCATTTAGTGAAGTAATCTATGATAAGCACAATGTATTTATGGTTACCAGATGATTGGCGGTTCCAAGTCATGAAGTTTATGCCCCATTTGAATAAGGGGTCAACGACGATGATTGGATGTAGGGGAGCTGGAGGGGCTTGGGCCTTATGAGCATATCGTTTGCATCACTCACATATTTTGACTGCCTGGATGCAGTTGTGAAAAAGGGTTGGCTAGAAGTAACTAAAATGAAGGACTTTTTCAATGGTGTCCATCTCGGAGAAATGATCACCACAAGCACCACTGTGAAAGTCATTTAAGAACTTCTCGAGTTGATCGTGAGTGAGGAACCTACGAAGGATGGTGTTAATGCCTCGTCAATAAAGGAAATCTCCCAGTAGAAGGTAACGAGGGGAATAATTTCAGAATCACCTCCTCTCGTCATGAGTGAGCTGATGTTTGAACTTTTAAGTTCGTAAAAAGACTAGGATATCACTGTACTAAGGGTTGTATGTTCTTACTAAGAAAATATATTCATCTGGAAACCTCTAATCAACAGGATACCATTGGGGTTTTTTTGGGATATCAGGGATGAATTTTGTGAGGATGAGTTCCTTTTTTCTTTTAGGATAATTAAACTATATATTGAATTTGTGTCGTATAACTACCCATCAAGCGCATTTGTGATTCATCATACAGGGGGACCGTGAAACAATATTGCATAGGGTCAATAGCTTCTATGATAGTGATGGTTCAAAGGATGATATAATTACAAAGCTTATGTACTAAATTTACTAGGGCTAAGGCATTTTTTTCTTCTAGATCATACTTCAATGTAGGCCTAGATAGGTTATTATTGAGGTAATAAATTACATGATCCTAGTTGTCTAGTTCAACCTGTACTAACACCCCTGCAATGGCTATATTAAATGAATATAGAAATACGATGTAGTATTTATTGTGGTCCAATGGGCTAATGAAAGGATCTGAAGATAACACATCTTTTAAAGCTTCAAATTATTTTTTAGCCTATTCATCCCATTGGAAAGGATTTTCTTGATGAAGGAGACACATAAATCCCTGTGCACAAGTAGCATACTCACGGAAAAATCATGGTAATAAATTGGCCTTACCCCGTCGGCTTTGTATGTACTTTAATGTTCTTGGATGTGGTACTTCCTTAATGGCCTAGACTTTGAGAGGGTCCACTATAATACCTTACTGGGAGACTATGAATCCCAATAATCTTCCATTGTTGACACATAAAACACACTTTAAAGGGTTCAAGCGTAGGTTATATTGTCGACATTTATGAAAAACCAACTGGAGATCCTCCAAATGGTTAGCACGCTTCTTCGATCATACTGTAAGGTCGTCCAAATTGGTGAGGATAAGGTGATCCAAGTTGTGAATGATGTAGTTCGTTGCCCACTGGAAGTTGGCGCCAACCTTTTTAAGATAGAACAACATAACTCGGTATGTGAATGTACCCCAAGGGGTGGTTAATGTGGTTTTTTACTGATCTGTATGGTGAATCTGGATCTATTTGTAGCCAAAGAATCCATCCAAGAAGGATAGGGCCTCATGAGTAGCACAAGCTTAGATTAATTGGTTGATGAATGGTGTAGGGTAATAGGGTTAGAAAAACAAGACGTGTAAGTGATCAATTAGATGGATTTTATCTACTTCCTTCTTCATTTATTTTTCCTCAAAGGGTTGTAATTGATGTTGTTTCTGTTGGGCAGGATGCACATCAAGCCATGTGTCAATATGGTGTTCCACAATCATGGGAAAAATTCCTGGCATATCTAAGTAATCCCATGCAAATATATACTTTTATTCTTAGAATAAGGTTGTATACGAAGTCACCTCTTCTAGAGAGCATGTTGTAGGTGTGTCAATGATCATGGAGGAACTTGATGACCAAGTTCAACCATGATCGTACACATTGCATACATTGATGACAAGAGGCACTCATTTGGAGATATGAATTGTGTTTCATTGGAGAATTTGGAGGATGGGCCATATGCAGGGATGAGAAAATAGGGAACATCATTTCCAATGCCATGGGTGATATCTCCTTGGATGACTATGATGAGACCTTGTGCGTTAGAGAAACAAGGAGCATTGGTTGTTGCAAAACTTGTTGGGGCACTTTTGGACCTCATGGTAGAATTTTCGAACGCCCGTGACAATGGTGGAACATGATGAACTTTGTGATGGATGAGTCATGCTTAGCCATATGGAGAATTGGATAAGTTCCCAGAATGACTCATGGACAGCTTGAAGGAAGGGCACACCGTAGTTGAAATATGATGATATGTGGGTAGACTTCCTCATGGATGGAGGCCAAGAAGATAATCTTTGTGGACATTTACTGGGGGAGGAAGCAGTGAAGGAAGGACTCATGATGAGATATGAAGGTAGAAGTGACCAAGGGAACTTAACTAGATCGTGAAAAAGGATATGATGACTAGAGTTGTGTTGAGTCTACTTTTGATGGACATATGGGTAGTTGAAGTGATGGACATCGACGTGAGAGAATGACAGACATTATGTAGGGAAACTATGTAGGTGCACTTATGGAGATGCCACTTATGAGCATCAAGAAGGAGTGTCAAGGAAAGGATGTTTAGCAGGATGGATTTTCTAGTGCTACAGAGAGACATTTTATATATGGACCAATGGGGATGTTCTTCAAATTTGGACAACAATACCATGGTTGGATGAGAAACCTATGAGGACATTCATATGACTTGGAGGTTAAAGGAAACTTGCAATGGAATTCTTGGCCAAGTAAAGTATTCTTGTTGAAGTATTGGATGGAGATGATCCATAGGATTTCATGGTGTTTTGGAGATAGTTGTAGCCATTGGAAATTTCATATATTAGTATTCTTGGAGCATCTGGTTCATTGATCAGTTGAGGTCAGGATGTGTCGTGACTTTGATGCAGTATGGGGTGCATACCTTAGGCACATTATGGGGTGTGATTGTGAGGAGTGAATTGATGAATATGATCGAGACAAGACACTTTGGAGTTTGATGGAGTTGCAGCAATGGAGATGCCTTTGTGAGGTACACTTGGGCATGGGTTGAGTATTTTTTACTTAGCCACACTGTCGATGGACATGATGGCCAACTGATTTATGACCATGGTAAGCACATGGATGGATGGTGAGGAAAGGTTATACTTTCCCCTTTGATAGGTTTTATGGATTGCATATTACAGATGATATGGAGGTTGCTTTATGGATATGGATATGGCACATCAAGCATTGATTTTATGGGAGGAGCTCATTGATTTGAGGATATGGGCCTCTCACACATGGATGATGATGCTTGATATATGTGACTGTCTATGAGCAACACATATATATCAGCATCATGGCTAGCATCTTGTAGATCAAATGAGGACACTTAATGGACTTGAGCATGGCTTATTTTTATAGAGTTGGGATGGATTCTTGATCGATTTGATGATGTGACAGTATGTTGGAGAAATGAATTGTGATGGCATGAGTATGTGCATTCTCATGGTTTGGATACGATGGTTGGATTAGCTACCAAACTAGTTCAAGTTATGCTCTCTGGAAGTAAGCAGAGATATGTTTGAGTTGTGTTTGATTATCATGGCAATATTTCTCATGATGATGACACATGAGGGAATCATCACGACATATGTTGCAACAATTGCATGTAGCTTAAATTGGAGACTGACTTCCCATGATAGGGGAAGCATGTCGATATTACGACAGGTGTGGTTGATGATAATGGGTTGGGGATATTTTCCAATGTACATGGGGTCATGAAGCTTAATGGTTTGTGCGATGATAGATCATAGGTGAGAAACATGGACATTTTTTTTATGTTGGAGCTAGCAACACTTTGTGATGATGATGATGGAGTTATCGAGGATGAAAACCTTATTTGGAGTGGGGGAGGATGTCACGCCCACAAGTTGGATTCATGTGTGATGGTACGTGCGACACCAGATGCATGGACGCATTGTGTTGGAGGGTTCCCACCTTTGGCATGAGTCCTGCAACAAGTTGTGCGATGATAAGTGTGATAGGAGAGCACGTCGAGCGGTCGTGTTTGGATTTTTCTTGGGCGTGTGATTAGGCGAGTCATGCATTGTAGCAATGGTTGGAGGTTGGGTGTGCCCCACACTGGTGTGAGCGACCCGTGACAAAATCGATGGAACACGATGGGCGAGGCAGGTGGTTGGGTGAATAGACATGACCCAAGCGGTAGCACATTGTGATGGAGTTTATATTTGATCGAGCCAACAAATTTATGTTGATTTTTGTAGCATTGAAAAATGATCTAAGTCTCAAATTTGGTGAGGAGTCTTAGACACCAGTATTCCAAAGAACCCATAAACTATTTGTGGAAATTTCACTCGGTTCCTATTTTATTAAAAAAATTAATTATTTTAATGGAGACCCTAAGTCTAAACTTAGGGAAATTAAATAATTAATGGGTATTAATAAAATAGAGTATCAATCTTCTAGTCTAGGACAGACTACACAACTAGGAGCAAGTAATTTATCACTTCAACAAGAACCTATCCAGGTCTGTATTGAAGTATGATCTAGACGAAAAAACCCTCTTATACCTACTACATTTAGTACATAATCTTTGACATTATATCATCCTTCAAATCACCACTATCGTAGAATCTATCAACCCTATGCAATATTTTTGCACCCATCATATGATGAATCACAAATGCACTCAATGGGTAGTTATACGACACAAATTCGATCTAAATTTTAATTTTCCTAAAAGAAAAAGGAACTCATCCTTTCCAAATTATTCATTGATATCCCAACAGATACCCAAGGATCTCCTCTTAATGATATTTTTTTAGATGAATATATTTTATTAGTAACAACAGAAAACCCTTGGTACAATAAAATCCTACTCTTTTTACAAACTTAAAAGTTCAAACATCAATTCATTCCTTACGAGTGGAGGTGCATTAAACATTAGGCCCCTCATTACCTCCTTCTCAGAGATGTAATTTATCAACGAGGCATCAACGCCTTCCTCCGTAGGTGCCTCACTCATGATCTAGTCGAACAGGTCTTAAATGGATGTCAAAGTGGCGCTTGTGGTGATCACTTTTGTTGGATGGACACCACTAAAAAATTCCTTTGTTTCAGTTACTTCTTACCTACCCTTTTTCACAACTACATCCAAGAAATCAAAATATGTGAGTGATGCGAACTATATGCTCATAAGGCTTGACCCCTCAAGCTCCCCTACATCTGATCATCGTCGATGGCCCCTTCTTCAAATGGGGTATAGAATTTGACTTGGAACCCCCCATAATCTGGTAACCATAAATACATTATCAATTTTCGCAGATTACTTCACCAAATGGGTAGAAGCCATGCCCACATATAATAACACTTCAGAAACCATTGCATGTTTTTTCTTCAACAATGTCATAACAGAGTTCAATGTTTCCAAGGGACTAGTATCTGATCATGTGAAACATTTAGAAAATAAAATATTCCAGGAATTATCCCAACTCCTTTTTTCTCAAGAGTTCATTTCCCCATACGACCCTCAATCCAACAATTAAGTATAATTTGTCAAAAAGGTCCTTAATACTATGTTGCAGCGTATGGTGAAAAATCACAAAACCAATTGGCACGACATCGTGTTCACAACCCTATGGGCGTACTGCAAATAATTCAAAGAACCTACAGGGCTGACACCCTTCCAGTTAGTCTATGGGGTGGAATTTGTGCTTCCCATCAAACACGAAATCCCCACTAGTTGACAAAAGTCAACGAGAGTCTATCCAACATAATGAATAATCCACTCTCTCATAATGGATAATCTGTCGCAAATGGATAATCCTCTATTCTACCATTACAAATTTGTTGATGGTTCTTCGCGATGGTCACAAAACCTCACGGTAGCAGCCTGGCCCATATAATCTCTTGACTAGACACCCTTCCTCACAAATTCACTATGTATCGGGTTAGCCACCAAGAATTAAGAAGAATGTGACATTCTCATAGGCCTCGTGGTTGTTGCCTCCCCCCTAGGTATCTATCACATGTATGTATTTATTGATTCCCAACTCGTTCTCTCACGATTGAATAAAACATTTCAAGTTCATGATCCATGCCTTTTTCAGAATAATTTGCATGCTCAAAGTTTTGATCATTTCACATTTACACATATTTTTTAGTCAATTTAGTGTCCTAAGTTGATTACATAAATTATCGACCGAGGTTAGTAATCTTGTGAAGTGCATTGCACTATATATGCTAGAAGCCTATTTCTTGATTCGTTGTATGTATTTTATGTTGTTTTGGGGGTTTTGTTCTTTTGATGTTTAAGAATGTTCAATCTAAAAATATGAAAATAGTTAAAGGAATCTAATTATTTTTAAGAAGGAAGAAAAAGAAGTGTACCTAAACTAATCTAATTTTCATAAAAACAAACCAAAAATTGTGGGTTATTTAAGACCTAATTTGGAAAACAAAGCATCTATCTTATATGATCATGGGTCCTAATCCATGGATCTATTTCTAAAACTAAGATTGAGAATTACAATGCCTATCTTAAATTAAAGTATAAAATGAAACAACTATTGTACCTTTGATTACTTCAACATTCAATGATTAGGTATGACCTTATTGAGATGATGTCAAGTAACTATTTGTACTTTTAATCTCCTAATGTCTAGAATAGCAAGCAAGAAATGTAATGAAAAATTCTAAGGTATGTTTAGTTACTCCCAATATTCAATTTCTAAAGAGTGATATTTTTGAAGTAATGTTAGGTAACTAATTACACCTGTTGAACTAGAAACTAAGAAAAATCTAGAAATGGATAGCTTAGAAATTGCATTTCATTAATCATTTAACCATACCATCTTGAAACAAGGTCAGATCAATTCCTTTTAGAGTGATTTTTAGGAAGATTATTGTTTGCAATTAAGTGAGGGTCTTGAAAGTAAAAGCATGTAAGATTTAACTAAAATCAACTAATGTATAATTGAATTTTCTGCAACATTCAAATGTAAAGTGTTTAACCTCTTGAGATGCCTTAGGAGAAATCAATTATGCCTCAGTCTTTGGAAATAAAATGATAATAAGCAAGGTAAATTCAACTACTGTATGTGTGAGATATTTAACCATTTAATGTAGGATTAGCATATTGAAAATGGATTTTATAAACATCTATTTACACAACAATTGTCAACTCTGTTAAAATGGAAATAAAAGACAAGAACAATAAAACTAAACAACTATGGTTTCTTAGCACTTCAATCCTTAATTCAGTTTTGGAAACAGAGTTTCTATTTCCATGAAATTTCTTGGAAGAGTAAGTCTACACAATTGTGATTTATCATTAAACTATTTGAAAACTGGAAATGAAGCATAAGCCTAATTAGAAGAAGAAATTGTTAAACAGAGTAAAGGAAATTTAACTAAAAACACAAATAAAAACCTCCTTCAGAAGTAAGGGCCCTCTGCAATTGATGTGGTTGAAATCCTAGCATGTTAAATGTGCAATCAAGTAATCATTGGCAAATTAAACTTCTTATTATGATGAAAATAAATTCTGGAAACAGAGTATCCACAGAAAGCCTCTGTTTACACTTAGAAATCTGAACTGTACTTTTGGTCTTGTACAGCTGATATTTAAAGGGAAATTACATAACTGATTATGAGATATACTTGCTACAGGTGGCTAATTCGAATTATACTTGCAATAGGACTATTGGACTCTTAATAATTTGAATTTAGAATTGCAATAGGACTTTTGGAGCAAATCAAGAGTCCTACTGCTTTTGGATAACATACTTTGACTTCATCTTTGACCATGATCTTAGGCTCACTTTTCTATCGATCTGGACTGAGTGAGTAGGATATAATCCATGTAGACATCATTCTAGAAACACCCATGTGGCCAAATTCCTTAGTTGACACCTAGAACCTGCTAAACCATGAGAGTGGCTATGGAACGCAAAGTTAGCTGTAGAACAGACTACATTCTGTAGCTAAATTGCAAAAATATATCCAAATAGAAAGAGCATGAAAATATAATATGGCAATCATTTTAATGCATCCTTAAGACAAAACATATCATTTTTCATTGATTGGGGTCTATGATCTTATGGGAAAGTGATGGAAAGAGGTGAGAAAAATTGTCAAAGAGAGGGTCAATCTGAGGTTCAACATACCCCCACTGCAAAATCATTGCATGTCCTCATTCAATTTTCCAAAAATGTGAGTTCTTCTCCCCTACTGCATTTGCTCTGATAACTCTGCTAGCACATATAAATTTCTTCTTTTGTTCTTCTTTGAAGTGACTATCATTCTGGGACTTCTCATAAGAAGCTCGAACTTGATGTTGATGACTGCTCTGTTCAATAACTTGTTCTTCCTCTTCAATTTCCTATTTTTCTTATACCGCAGTCCTAGATGAAAAATAGTATTATCATGAATCGCCTTGTCCAATTTGTTTTTCTCCCTCAAGGTATTATTCTTCTATTTGATATGTCAATTCAATATCTCTAGTTCATAGATATCCTACTTGATAGCATCAACTAGAGGATCTTCTGGATTGATAGAAGGTTCTGGGTTCATTGATGCACTTATTTTCTCTAGTGATTCATATATTTTGTTGTTGCATTGGGTCTACGCCTGGAGATCTTCTATTGGGGCTACCTTCAAAATTATGAATTGGAAGATTTTGAGGACTGTGTGGAGGAGAAATGTTGATAGGAGATCGTATTGGGGATGCGGAGGATATGGATGATATGTGGTATGATAGAGATTGCAATCAAATAAAATGATGATTTGTCAAGGAAATATATGATATCCATATTATACATGCTTCATTTTTTTAACCTTGCTATTAAAAATAAATTTTTACACTTTACCTCAAAACTTAAACTTTTTTTTTTGTTTTCTTTAATGTTGATCCTTAGGTACTCTTTGTAGAATGGTGGTCTTCAAAAAAACATATCCTTTAATTTCCTATAATCATCATTTGTTTGTAGGCTATACAATTGTGTCAATACTATTGAATAACATGTGGCTGCAGAATGCAATCTATAAAAAGAAATGAAGTATGTCTATGGGATATGGATGTGAAATGAAATGGAATGAAAGTGGAGTGAGATGGAGTGAAAGTGTAAAATGAAATGAATTTTTCAATTTCTCTCAAATGATACATCGGATTCTCCTGAAATTTTCAGAGGTTGTTACCATTAATGTTATGCATCCTCCCACAAAAAATATCAGCCAATAGTTGCACGGATCTGGAAAAAAATGAGAAATGGCTATCGGTGAAAGTGGCCAATTTCCTGAAAAATAAACACTGGAATTTTCTGAAATTTTTTGATTTCATTTACCCTACCTCAATTCATTTACCACAAAAATTTCAGGTCCAACGAATGCAAGGTTTGAAAGTTAGGATCAAATCAATTTCTGCCCTATTTCACCCTTCACGTTGCTCAATGTTGCAATAAAAAATATGCCACGAACTCATTTTAAGGCCAAATTGATTGATTCAAAAGGGAAACTATGTATTTTTACTTTTTCTACTGCCACATGCTTTCAGAATTTCATTTTGATAAAGAAAATGCGCTGCTGTGAAAAAATACCAAAATTTTTCCTAATTTGTCCATAATGGTAAAAAATGAAAATCTGCCTTATAAACCCACTTGAAATACCCTTCAAAATTTCTTATTTTTGAATTATGTCCATGTATTACTCAACTTATCATATTCTGAGAAAACCTAGAAGCTCATAATTTTTTATTTCTGCTCCAATCTCTTGCAATATTTGTGCCAAAACTACCTTTGGAAAATGTTGCAACAACAAAAACAGGCTTCTACAACAATAGCTACAGAAATTGCCACTTTCTGCCGCTGTCAATTTTTTTTTGCAGAAAACTATTTTTCTTCGAGTTTGAACTACTGATTTGAATTGTGTACTACCTACTGAAGTAGAAACCATGCATATTGACTAAATAGGCCCAAATTTATTGTTTTGCTTGAAAATGAAATGAATGAAAAAAATGTTGTAATGGTTCTATCATGTTGTTGTTGAATGAGAAAAATATGAACATGCTGCTACAAGAAACCAATAAAATGTACTGTTGCAAGTTGTTGTTGATTCCATAAAATTGTTAGTCTTCATATGGTACAATTCTTACCATGCGAATGAATGTGTCGAAGTCGACCATGGGAAGAAATCATTGGATTACCGATCAATGATGAAAATCGTTAACCAATGCGAGACAACTCACCGATAATGTAAATGAGTTTCAAGGTAACTAAGTGCATCTTGACAGGGACGAATGAATGTGTCGAAGTCGAGTCGCCTGCAAGATTTGAAAATCAAGAAACATTGTTGTATTCCCATTGTTATCAACAAGGAGGCTTGTGATTGATGTATGCAAGTTCCAAGGCACTCCAAATAATCTCTGATCTTGATCCCACATAAGGTGTTGAGGTCGATGGGACAAGATCTTTTGGAAGGTGGACCTTAAGGAATTCCACATCATCCAACTCGAGCATAGAACCAAAAATGATTTGAAGAACCATACTAAAAGATTAAAACCATCATGAAATTGCAGAACTTATTGTGAACTTTGCTCGCCAGTTGCCTGGTTTTCAAGCAAAGTTCATGTCCAATTGTGCCAGCAAGCTAGTTTTCACAATAAGACTTATTTTTCTCTTTAATTTTTTTTTTTTTAATATATGTCCTACTCTACTTGAAAAATAAATCTTATTCAAGTATATGAATACTTCCAATGGAACCATGTCTGTAACAAGATGATAGATAAACTCATTTGTAGGTTTGAAATATACTCTTTGATATGTACCAGTATATGAGATGCCAACTGTCTTGATTTAGATGATGTCAGAAGATTTTGAAGAATTGAGCATTGGGATCCGATGACTGACTTGAACCAAGATTCAATGTAATCTTGTCTTCCATGGCTTTCCTCTATCATGCAATGCAAGTCTTCAGAGATGTGATCTTCATTTATAGAATTTGGTGATAGGAAGGCATGAAAATTTTCAATCTCTGGTTCCAATAAATTCTCTTTATCGACAGGAATCCATGATTCTTGGACCTTATCGGAGTCTTATTATTCTGGTTGTTGTTCTTCAATGATAGCTGGTGAATCATTTTGTAATACCTCAAAATTGTAAGTTGATTGAGGTGTTTTATTTTTGGGGATATGAAATGGTTGTGCATGTAGTGGTGTGGGAATGGATCTTTGGGGTTCTTGTGTGGATGATAATGGGAAATGTTGAATTGAGGTCAAATGAGGGTGATATTGATGTTTTGGTGGAGGTGAATGGTATGGATAACATTGATGATGGTATTGAGGATAGAGAGGGAAAGATTGAGGATATCATGGATTTCCTTTGTAGGGAATTTGCCAAATTTGTTGCCAAGATTGGTTTTGAGGTTGGGATTGAGATGGCCAAGGTTTCCAAGGTTGGTTTTGAGGTTGGGATTGATATGTCCAAGGTTGCCAAGGCAAGGGTGTTTTCAAATTACTTTGAGATTGTTGTGCATAACCTTGAAACTGTGCATAAGGATATTGCATCATATTGGGTTGATGAGGCTGCCATAGCCCTCTTGGAGCTACATAAAAATTTTTATCTTGTGCTTGATTCGCTTAATTATCCTTCTGGTAAACTTCCTTCAACCCTGGTAATGATGGGAAATCTTTACTAGTATGTGATCCTGCAAAAATTTTACAAATTTTAATGTTATCAAGTGGACATTCATGCAAAGCATGTTTCTTTCTACATTTAGGGAAAAATATAAATGAGGCAACTTTTTTCTTGTTTTACATTCTTAGCATGTCAGTTTTCTCATTTAAATTACCAAGAATGTTTAGCAAATTGTTAGGTTCAGTTTTAATTACCAATCCTGATGCTGACTTACTTACTCTTGCCATAAATGGATCTTGAGGGGATCTTACATACTTTGCTTTTCCTCTTGATATGTTCTTTCACATTTCACAAATTTCTTGAAATGAAAATTGATAGACATCTCCCTTTCCCACCAGATTAAGAAGATCAATCCATTCATCCTTTATAGCATTTGGTAGGAGAGTTTTTAATGTGTCTGATCCTAAATTATGCAATTTAGATCTTTTGATATTATAAGTAAATCTCTCCACTAAATATTTTAGGCTTTCATCCTCTTTTTGGTTCATCTTAAAGACTTCATTTCTAAGGTCATGGTGCATGCAATAGTCTTTATATTTTTCCAAAAATACTCTTTTCATATCATCCCATGTCCTTGTAGAATTTGTTCCTAAAGTCATGAACCATCTAAGAGCTCTATCCTTCAATGTTGCTGGAAACAAATTCAATTTTTGAATGTGAAATGAGTAGCCATAAGATCTACAAATTATTTCAAATTCAAAAAGAAATGTTTCTGGGTCTTCTGATCTCATACCTTTGAAGTTAGGAAGTATAGATGGATCGATGTTTTTCATTTAAATGTTGATATCAGTTTCTTGTATGGGAAATCCAAAAGGATCTTCCTCATTGTCATTGTATTCATCCATTTCTTCAACCTCCTTTGTCACCTCTTCTTCTACCTACAAAAATATGAATTCATGATGTGAATGTGTGGCTCTTACTGCACCATGTGATATAGTGGGTGTGGTAGGCGATTGAAGTCTTTTTGTTTTCTTTTTTCTTTTTTTTCTTTTTAATGAAAATAAAAAGGCTCCTATTTACACTTCTCTCGCAACGGCACCAAAATGTTTAGTCAATTTACTTTCCTAAATTGATTACATAAATTATCGACCGAGGTTAGTAATCTTGTGAAGTGCGGTGCACTATATATGCTAGAAGCCTATTTCTTGATTCGCTGTATGTATTTTATGTTGTTTTGGGGGTTTTTTTCTTTTGATGTTTAAGAATGTTCAATATAAAACTATGAAAAGAGTTAAAGGAATCTAATGATTTTTAATAAGGAAGAAAAAGAAGTGTAACTAAACTAATCTAATTTTCATAAAAACAAACCAAAATCTATAGGCTATTTAAGACCTAATTTGGAAAACAAAGCATCTATCTTATCTGATCATGATTCCTAATCCATGTATCTATTTCTAAAACTAAGATTGAGAATCACAATGCCTATCTTAAATGAAAGTAGAAAATGAAACAACTATTGTACCTCTGATTACTTCAACATTCAATGATGAGGTATGACCTTATTGAGATGATGTCAAGTAACTATTTGTAGTTTTAGTCTCCTAATTTCTAGAAAAGTAAGCAAGAAATGTAATGAAAACTTCTAAGGTATGTTTAGTTACTCCCAATATTCAATTTGTAAAGAGTGGTCTTCTTGAAGTAATGTTAGGTAACTAATTACACCTATTGAACTAGAAAACTAAAAAAAATCTGCAAATGGATAACTCAGAAATTGCATTTCATTAATCATTCAACCATCCCATCTTGAAACAATATTAGATAAATTCCTTTTATAGTGATTTTTAGGAAGATTATTGTTTGCAATTAAGTGAGGGTCTTGGAAGTAAAAGCATGTAATATTTAACTAAAATCAACTAATGTATAATTGAATTTTCTGCAACATTCAAATGTAAAGTGTTTAACCTCTTAAGATGCCTTAGGAGAAATCAATTATGCCTTAGTCTTTGGAAAGAAAATGAAAATAAGCAAGGTAATTCAACTAATATATGTGTCAGATATTTAACCATTTAATTTAGCATTAGCATATTGAAAATGGCTTTTATAAATATCTGTTGACACAGCAATTGACAACTCTGTTAAAATGGAAATAAAAGACAAGAACAGTAAAACTAAACAACTATGGTTTCTTAGCACTTCAATCCTTAATTCAGTTTTGGAAATAGAGTTTCTATTTCCATGAAATGTCTTGGAAGAGTAAGTCTGTACAATTTTGATTTATCATTAAACTATTTGAAAACTGGAAATGAAGCATAAGCTTAATTAGAAACAAAAATTGTTGAAACAGAGTAAAGGAAATTTAACTAAAAACATAAATAAAAACCTCCTTCAGAAGCAGAGGCCCTCTACAACTGATGTGGTTGAACTCCTAGCTTGTTAAAGGTGCAATCAAGAAATCATTGGAAAATTGAATTTCTTATTATGATGAAAATAAAGTCTCGAAATAGACTATCCACAGAAAGCTTGTGTTTACACTTAGAAATCTGAACTGTACTTTTGGTCTTGTACAACCGATATTTAAAGGGAAATTACATAAATGATTATGAGATATAATTGCTACAGGTGGCTAATTAGAATTAGACTTGCAATAGGACTGTTGGACTCTTTCTAATTCGAACTTATAATTGCAATAGGATTGTTGGAGCAAATCAAGAGTCCTACTGCTTTTGGATAACATACTTTGACTTCATCTTTGACCATGATCTTAGGCTCTCTTTTCTGTCAATCTGGACCGACTGAGTATGATAGAATCCATGTAGGCATCATTCTAGAAACACCCATGTGGCCCAATTCCTTAGTTGACACCTGGAACCTTCTAAACCATGAAAGTGGCTATGGAACGCATAGTTAGCTGCAGAATAGGTTGCAAGTTGTAGCTAAATTGCAAAAATCTATCCAAATAGCAAGAGCATGAAAATATAATATGGAATAATTTTAATGCATCCTTAAGACAAAAAATAGCATTTTTCATTGATTGGGGTCTATGATCTTATGGGAAATTGATGGAAAGAGGTGAGAAAAATTTTCAAAGAGAGGGTAAATATGAGGTTCAACACATATAAAAAGGGATCAAAATCACATAGTCTATCACATAGCTAACCATGTCATAGACTAGAATGTATCACATATATACCATCAATAAGAAACCATAAAGAATCATATCCATCACATATATAATAAATCACATACATCACATACATCATACACAGAAACATGTATGATCATCAGAGTCGCCAAAATTATCTCCTCATAAATACATCAAAAAATATGTATAGGTAAAAAAAAAAAACAATAAATCCACTAGCTGACAGTCAATAAAAATAAATCCTCAAAATATAAGGGAGTATCCTCACAATGGGTGCTTGCCCTGGTACATACTTTAGAAAATCAACATCGGTATGTAGTGGCAACAATGGTCGATGAGATTGATCACATGCAATAATCATCTCCACTGCTGCCTCACCAAGTCCAGCCCAACCCTCCTCGAGCCCTCCTTCCCTCTCATGAGGTCTAATATCTACATCAGAAGCCAAAATAGGAAGAGAAGTGGCCACCAACATTGCTATGCGTTGCAACAATGGTCGATGATCTGGATTACGTGCCATCATCATCTCCACCAAGGCCTCACCAAGTCCTTCCCAACCCTCCTCGGGCACCCCCCTTGTCAAGGCATCAAGTACACCCCAGGCATCCTCATATTTTCTCAACTCAACTTCCAAAGCTGCTAACTTTGCCTCTACTACCTCGATACGCTTTCTTAGCCGCTCCATCTCCCTTGCCTCATTAAAGCTCAACCACTCCCCAGAAGTACCATTGGTCTCAAGACGTCGGTGTTGCACCGGCCTCTCAAGTCCTTCCACCTCCTCAGGGCTCCTAGTCATCACGATATAGCAGGACTACCAACCAACCAAATATATCATGGATCATTTCCTACTGAGTAGGCAAATATTTTTCCATGCCACCCTGAATTTGCAAAGAAAAACACATGGTATCAACACCATAGAAATAAATAAATAAAATTCTAGAGATACACACTATGGTCCTAGACGGTCCTAAAATCAATTTTAAACTAGTGATTTTATAAAATTTACTTTAAACCATATCATATCATGAAAAAAAAATTAGAATAAGGGGATATATTCAATTACATCTCATAAAACATTTGTAATCTCATTTTCTATAGGTTTAGATATAGAGATTGCAAAAGGTCGCAATTCTGAATAATCATAAAATTAATTTCAAATGAGTGATATTGCAATTTATTTTATATATTTCTACCAAAGAGGTTTTGGACTATGAAATTTTTAGGTATGAGGATACAAACTAAAGAACCATTAAAAAAAATTACAGAATCATATTTAAAATATTGGAAACATAACACAATACCCAAATTTTCTCATGGGAATAGGTCAAAATTGACTATTTTTTCGGAAGGTTATCATAACTTTCACTTGATATATAAAATTTTAGTTAGACATGTGTAAGTGTAGATAATATGTATTAAATAGTTGTAGGCTATACTCTTGAAATCAAAAGGGATCAAATTTTACAATTGATATCAGCCATCTACATAGTAAAAGACTAGTAAAATATATGAAACCAAAAATGAAAGAGAAGATGAATTCCATAGAAAACATACTTTTGGAAAGGAATATAAAGATCCAAGGAAATAGTTAAAATGAGAACACTTTTGTTGGAAATTAACCATATATGGGAAGTATTTTATCATAATTAGTGAATATCTAGCATCACTTAATCCATTGAATGTTATTTTTGTTCACCAATGATAATGATTGAAAAATTATGGTTATTATCGTATATATCCAAATAATTAGTATTCAATGTTTCTTTTTAAATAATGTAATTGTGGAAAACATCCTAGTCCAAGCTAACTTATCAAATGCTAATGAAGAAGGAAGAATCATATTAGAACCATAAACAATAGATCAAGTATTTTAGAGATAACCTTTTTGAATTATACTAATTTTAAAAAGAGTTTCTTCCCTAAAAGTGGAATATGTTTCTTAGCTTCTTATCACTTTTAAAATGCAAGGTTGTTACACAACATTTTGTCACCGTCCCTGCAATCCCCATCCCGCACATTGGAGGACCATTTTTGTGACTTATATGAAGTTTCATGCCTTGCAAAGAGTATCATTGCATCCCTTTCCATGAGGATAACATTTCCTCTGTTAACTTTTCCCTGAGTAGACCATCAAAAATACATATTTTTGGGTTGGCGTTGGTAGATCGTTATGCCTGTTGGAAATACTAAGAGGGGGGTGAATCAGTATTTCTTTTTAATTGTTAATTTTACCAGTTAGATCACTTATATGTAGAACAAAAAATGAACAATGATGGAATACTTTTATTAATTTCTTCTTTACAATAAGTAAAGTACAATAATGATATAGGGCTGCAACCTTAGATGAAGACTCCAATCTTCCAGGCTCCAAATTGTATTGTGCCAAGCACTGACTTGGTCTTTCCAAGGCTCCAACCTTGTCAATTTGAGGCACCAACCTCTAGGGCTCCAACCCTATCTCTGTTATAGGCTCCGACCTGGTTTCTTGAGGACTCCAAGGCACCGACCTTGTATCTATGAGGCTCCAACCTCTTGGGCTCCAACCCTCAACTTTACTTCGTCAAAATATGTTTGGTTATTCTTCATGACTCCCAATGTATTTTTCAACAAGCCCTGACAATCTTCAACAATGTCTTTCACTTAGTCTCCACATCACTTCACCAATGGCAACCTTGTTCTTCACATGAAGGTGTCACCAATTCTCTTCATTGTACCCAACCAAAGATCTCTAAGGTCACCTCATGATGACATCAGCGATGCATCATGATCTCTAAGGATGCCTCCAAAAATCTTCAATATGTTGCTTCACAATGTTCTTCAATGCTCTAGTTGTATTTCCTGCCAACCACTGTTCTTAATAAATCTTCCCTCAAAACTTCAAATATCCTTCAACAATTCTTGGTGATGTGTCAAGCAAACTCCAAACTATCTTCAGTGATGCTTAAAGGTGTCTTCAATGAATTGCCAAATTCTGCACCAAGTCTTTCAGAGGCTTCGCGATGGCTTAGGAAATATTAATCAAAAATATCCCCAAGATTTCTTTAAATTTTCTTTAAGATGTTTTCTGCAAGAGTCTTCTTAAAGACTACTCCAAAATATGTCCAGTATATTGAAACATAAAAAACCTCAGTTTCCATAAGTAGGAATTCTTGTCATTGAATCCATTTTACTGACTCCATGAGCCCAATGGTAGTTGAATCTTCGTCATTTTCACCTACAATCACATACCCTAAAACACACACAGAGTTAGCCATCTGTTTTAAGACCTAATTGAGTAAATCCTTTGATAGGTTGAGAGATCCCTCTCAGGATGAAGAGGCTAATCCTCAGTCAAAATTTGGTTTGAAAGAATTCTCTAAGTTTTCTGGTGGAGACTCTCATCAATACCAATTTAGAGATAGCATTATTTATCACCCATGGTATTGTTAGTGACATCTTCCCATCACAATCATTCACCCATAGTATTTATTCCCCCATGGTATATACCCACTCACAGAATTTACTTTTAGTATTGTGACTAAAAAATGCTATAAGTGACAAGTATCATCTTGTAAAAAGACAGATTGTCCACCAAAATTTAGCTTCTACTATTTATTTTCTATTTTAATAAAAAAATTCTTTGTGGTTTTATTTACTGTGTGTTCTCTCATTTTGTTGGAATTTGAATTTTTTAAATCTTGAGGGACTCCCCCCAACATCTGGATCAATGGTATCAGATTCAGGTTACGAATCCATGGAATGAGGGTTTGAAGCATATTACAGTTTCAAAAAATTTCAGCCATATTTAGAAAACTTCATGCAAGTTCCATGACCTCCATAGAGCACTTTCTTGGGCAAAGCAGGAAGAATTTTTTGTTTTTTTTCATTTTTTGTAGGAATTATATGGGTGGCGAGTTTGTAGGCTAAATCTGAAAATATTGGTTCAAAAATTTCAGAACAAAATATAAGATAAGGATTCCTTGAGAAAAATAGCAAATTTCAAAAAAAAAAAATTAGTCGAATCAGAGTCTGGATGAGGGAGATATCATTGATTTAAAATTAGCATTGTTGCATAACGTTTTCTGATGAAAATTTATGGATGGTGGTTATTTTGTCATTTTCTACACTTTTAAGTGCAAAATTTCAGATAAAATATTATAAATCGAAGCTCCTCTTGAAAAATCACTCTATTTAAAAAAAAAATCGATCAAATCAGAGTCCGGACGAGGGAGTTATCGCTAATTTAAAATTAGCTATTTTTTCAGAATTTTTTTTACGGCAGGACAATTGCAGCATGAATTAGATTCTTCAGATAGTGATTTCAAACACATGGGAAGATGTAGAATGGTCATTTTATTTCCAAAAAAAATTATAATAAATATTTTGAGTTATACTAACCGAGTTATGACCATTTAAATCTAGAGAAGCATTCAAAGTGAATTCCCTTTAGATACATGCCCTTAGTAGGCACCTACTTCACATTCATCAGTTTCAGAATAAAAGTGTTTGGCTTGGGTTATTTGGATACGTTCCCTCCCACCCCAAGCTATTTAATCACCTACTACTTCATCAACAGTCAGTATCACGGTTATAGGTCAACCGCACAAAATCCTTCTCATTGAAGTCCATTTGTGAGGCCACACACTGTTAGTATCACAATTGGTAATAAGCATTACAGGGTATCGCTATCCTCAGATCTTCATTTTTCATCATTCTGGGTCATCCACAAACTGACACTTCATAGAATTCCATTTGATAGGCCACACATTGTTAGCATCACAGTTGGTCACAAGCATTACAGGGAATCTCTATCCTCAAATATTTGTTTTTCATGGTTATCGGTCATCCATAAATTCACACTTCATCGAAGTCCATTTTCTAGGATGCACACTGTTAGTATCACAGTTGGTCATAAGAATTACATGCTATCTCTATCCTCATATCTTCGTTTATCACGGTTATGGGTTAACCACAAAAAAACCCTTCTCTTTAGTGGCTCTTCATATTCAACAAAGGCTTCTAAGGAGGGAACTTCAAGAAATTGGGACCATTTCTTCTTAAGAAGGAAGGAATGATCCGAATGGAAACTGGCCTACACCCATGGTATTTATCTTCCCATGGTATAGTAAGTGACATTTATCCATGGTATTCATTCACCTATGGTATGTATCCACCCATGGTTATCATCCACACATGGAATTTACCCATGGTATTGTAAATGGAATCAACCCATGGTATTCATTGCCCATGGTATTTATCCACCCATGGTATTGTAAGTGACATATTCCCATGGTATTGATTCACCCATAGTATTCATTCACCTATGGTATTTACCCACTGATGGAATTTACCTGTGGTATTGTAACTAAGAAATGCTATAAGTAACAAGTCGCATCTTGTAAAAGGACAAATTGTCCACCACAATGTAGCTTCTACAATTATTCTCTGTTTTAATAAAAAAATCTTTGTGGTTTTATTTACTATGTGTTCTCTCATTTTGTTTGAATTTGAATTTTTTAGATCTTGGTGGCCTCCCCCCAAGATCCGGATCAAGCTCTTGCCCAATGGTCAATTATTTTCTTGGTACATGTGACCAGCTGCACTAACCAAGATTCTGCACTAATTTCCTTAATCAAACCACACTTATCCACCAGGTCAGGATTAATATAACTATAGTATGATCCAGTTTCAATCATAATAGAAAAAACTTGATCACAAAGCTTATCGTCCATCTGAATGATAGAAGCTTGATGATTTTCTTGCATGTTTTCCACAACTATATAAATCTGAGGAATGATATTCCCAACATCTCCCACTGTCGGTGCCTCCCAAGCACCATAAATATGTGGCCTACCACCCTGATATTGTCGACAATCCATCCTACTATGATCCACAAGTCCAACACCTCACTGTATCCCCATTCTCATTCTTATTCTGCTCCAACTGAAATCCCTGTCCTCTACCATATGTATTGAACTTATTTCCTACCTGTGTTCTGGGGCATGGCTTGCTTCTTGTCCCATTTTCATTTGTTCCTTGTAGTAACTTTCCAATCCGACTTAGTCTATGATATGTGCTTTGATTGTTCATAACAATGTTTGAGATTTTGGATGGCCTCCTCCAATGATATAGGCTCATTGAAATCAATCCTATTTCTGAATGCAATATACAACCCACTAATAACTCTCCCTTCTGCTCCTTGAGTAAAGCACATATCTCAGTAACTCCAAGAACATGCTAGTATACTTCTCATCTGTCATGAAACCTATCTTTAGCTCATAAAAATCCTTTTCACTGTCATTGTAGTATCTCTATGATAGATACATCTTCTAGAATAGAATTTCAAACTCACTCCATGTCAACTCCTCATAAATATCTCTCACCTTCTATATTTCATTGAGATTATTTGTCTTGAACGGTTATTGGTTTAATTATTTTCATTGAGCTTAATGGTTTTCCCTACCTCATGAGTTATATATTTTTCTTATCAGTGTTTAAGAACTCCTTGTTATAGTTATTTGACAAAGGATTCTTGATTGCGCTTTGCCCTATCTTATTCACCAACTTGATGTCCATCCCACTTCACACATAACCTTAAGGATCCATTAACCTTGCTAGATTGGCCCTGTAATGCACTTTGATTCATTATTAAGATATCCATGACTTTCATTGACTCCATAGCCCAATGATTTGAAGACCTCTCACTCCACCTATTCTACCTGTTCATCTTACCCAACCAAAACAATAAACAAACCCTACACTTAACAACTAGCCTAAAATCAACCATCCAAAGAAAAAAAGAACACATATTTTACATCTAATAGAGGGAGCCCTCTCTGAATGCAGGAATGGTAGGTCCTGGGACTCCAAAGACTGGTCTGATGTTACCCTGTCATTTGGTCTACCAATTTTCCAAATCACGGGACACTAACATAATGGCGATCACGGTGGGACTGATAACCAAGAGTAGACTTTGTTTGTTTCACCATCCTAGAAAAACGATGACTCATCTATAGAACACTCATACAAACCTTAGGGCTACATATAGGAACTCTAAAAACCCCAAAAAACATCCATATATTGGTTTTTTGTCAGTTATTGGTGGTGGACCATAAACATACATCCTTAAAACATCAAAAAATATCCACCTAGCGACTCCACTAGCCTCTAGTAGGCCTATTACTTCACTAGTACTCATTTGACTCCCTGGATTTGTGTCAAACCAACCCTGAGAAGTTTAAAAGCCTAGTTATATACTGTGAGAGTTTACCAAGAAATAAGAGAGGTTAGCCTTCAGAAAACAGTCCTAAAACTTTCAGCCTCTCTGAATTGTAAGTTTGAAATCTAGCTTCACATAGGATCAGTACTAGATCTCATCCGGACCCAAACCCTCCCAACATAGTTGATGACCCAGAGAGGATTTTGTGGAAAACTTCCAGATCTAGAAACTTAACCACTGTTAGGACCATTCATAGAGCGAGATCTGTACCTGTACATCTTATGGCTTTGCAAGATCCCCAGTTTGAATTGCACCATACAAAGAACCTTTTCAGAACTAAGTCACAAATTGATATTAACCAGACTGACCTTCAGCCCATAGATTTGTAGCATATTTCTAGTAGAGAAGCCTCTCCTTCCACACCACCTGACTTTTAGCTTCTCTATCACTTCAACTCTTTCCATACCACATCTATTGAAAATCAGTTTGCTGGTCCAAGTACTTCCACCACACCCATCCATACCACCACTGTGCAAACCACTCCGCTTCATCAGACATCTCCTTTCACTAACTCTCCTCCAGTAAGCCCTCCATTAGCTCCCATCATGGCAGCTTGGTATGCCCCCTTGGCTTTACCTCAACCTCTAGTGCCTTTGCCAAATGAATACCAATCCAAGATCCCTCATTTCACAGGAGCTGAATCCATCACTGCCCAACAACATGTAGATAGGATAAATTATGCCTTTGGTTACATGGATATAGAAGAAGAAACCATTAAATGAGGATATTTGCACAAATATTAGAAGGAGAGGCCAAAAAATGGTTGAAAGCATTAACTCCTAACACAATACATGATCTCCCTTCCCTCTACCAAACTTTCATAAACAAGTGGGAAAAAAAAAACCCTCCAAATCCTTTCTAAATATAACAATATTAAGAGGAATGTAGGGGAAAGTGTACAAGATTATTGCACCAGGTTTAATAGTGTCTACAATTCCCTCCCACCTCACATGAAGCCCCCACAAGGCCTAGCACTAGTGAAATTTCTTGAATGCTTTGATACGGACATGACATTCCAATTGAGTGAAAGAGACCCTGCAACTTTAGAAGAAATGAAAAGGGAAGCTATTAGTGCTGAATTCAACTTGATTGAAAAGAGAGCTAGGATGAGGTCAGAAAAGAGAGTGACCTGCAAAGATGAAACCATGCCCTCAACCTCCCCATCTGATACTAAAATGGACAGCCTAATGAGAACAATGGAGAGAATGGTAGAAAGGATAAACTTGAATGAAAGAACACCTCCTAGGGACAACCAAGTCAATCACCAAAATGGAAATAAAGCTCAAAACTTCAGAAGAGACACTCCTCAAATCAAACAAAGGGAAAATGACCAACAAATCAGACCTCCCTTTCAGCAAAAATGTGTAGATGAAGAAGAAGGAGAAATTATAGAACCTAAAGAAAGCCATGTAAATGTTGGGTATGTGTTATATTCTTTCCGCGTCCATGGTTTTGTGCATGGTTTTGCACATGGTTTTGGGGTACGATGGTTTTCGGCCCCTGGTATTTTTGTAGATCCGGTCAAGGGAACTACAGTTATGTTCTAATCCAGGGTTTATGGATTGGGGTTTATGTATGCTTCGGCATGTATATATATGTGTTGTAACACTAAAAGAAATATAATGAAAAATCAAGCTGGTTGTCCCGATTTGGGATCCAAGGGAAAATCTTTGTGTTTATCTGTTTTATGTTTTATGATCTCGCTATTGTTTATTTTCTATTATAAGATTCGTGTGTAGATAATTTTTGTTCAGGGTTAAACCCTACATTTGGTATCAGATTTGTTTCGGCTTCAAGGGGACACCTTTGCTGCTGAGGGTTTTTAGTTTGGGCCTGAGGTAGACCCTGTTCAGTGGGAGATCTGCGGGATCGATTTTTGCGGTGAGAGAAGATGGCAATCGGCGGAAAGATAGAGATCAAGAAATGTAATGGTCAGAGTTTTGAGTTGTGGAAGCTCAAGATGGAGGATCTGCTGGTGGATAAAGATCAATGGATCACGGTAGATCTAGGTACTAAGCCAACATGAATGTCAGATGAAGACTGGAAGAAACTGGATCGGAAGGCTAAAAGTACAATACGGTTGTGTGTCTCAGATTCAGTATTGTTGAATGTATCTGGGGAAGCTACGGCGAAGACCTTGTGGGAAAAGCTAGGGACTTTGTACCAATATAAGTCTCTGGTGAATAAATTGTTCCTGTGGAAAAATCTGTATAACCCGAGGATGAAGGATGGAGACTCGGTGACAGAGCATCTGAACACCTTCAATACTGTGGTAAGTCAGCTGTCATCTGTTGATATTAAAATCTCAGATGAAGATAAGTGCATCGGCTTGTTGTGTTCTCTACCAGATTCATGGGACAGTCTGGTTATTGCAATAGGTAGCAATACAACTACCTTGAATTTTGATGACATTGTCTCAGCCTTGCTGTCGGAGGAAATGAGACGGAGAAATATGGAGGGTCAGAATGGAGATGCCTTATCTGTACGAGGAAGGTCCCAGAACAGAAACAAGAATAAGGGTTCGAGTGGGAGATCCAAATCTAGAGGGAGATCTAAATCTTCTGGAAAGTTTGTAAAGGTGTGTTGGAAATGCGGAAAGGAAGGGCACTACAAAAAGGACTGCAGATCTAAAGCTCCTGAGAAAGGAAAGGGATCTGATGATGCTCCTTCTGCAGAGGCAAAAACCACCTCGGATGAAGGTGGGGATGTGTATTTGGCTTCTTTTTCAAATACACATGTAGATCATGAGTCATGGTTGATTGACTCAGGTGCATCCTTTCACTTCACTCCCCATAGGGAGTGGTTCTGCGAGTATGAGAAATATGATGGTGGTGATGTCTTCCTAGGGGATGATAGGAAGGCCAGAATCATCGGACGTGGAAAGGTCAAGCTGAAGCCGCAAGGTGGGAGGATTAGAACACTTCCTGGTGTTCTGCATATTCCTGCATTGGCCAGAAATCTGATTGCAAGCAATATGGTTCGGGAGCACTAGTATTAATGCGGGAGTTCTGGACAGTTCAGACAAGCTACAAGGTAGTACTGTTATTGATGGGTGCAACAGTTCTGTGGTTCCTGAAAGTGGGACAGAAAGCCTAGCTGTCTCTGGAGAAAAGACCATGCTATGGCATCAAAGGCTTGGACATATCGGAGAGAAGGGCCTTCGGATACTGCATAGAGATGGTATGGTAGAAGGTATGTCTAATTGTTCTCTGGATTTCGATTTCTGTGAACATTGTGTATATGGGAAGCAGAATCAGGTGAGTTTTCCTTCTGGTGCTAAGAGGGCAAACAAGATATTAGAACTCGTGCACAGTGATGTGTTTGGGCCTGTGTCAGTTCCATCACTGGGAAAGTCTGTGTACTATGTTTCATTCATAGATGACTTTTCAAGGAATACATGGATATATTTCTTGAGGAAGAAATCTGAAGTCTTTGACAAATTTAAAGAATTTAAGGCTCTGGTGGAAAACCAGACAGAGAAGAAGATAAAGGCATTGAGGACAGATAATGGTGGGGAGTTCTGCAAGAAGGAATTTGAAGAGTTCTGTAAGAAGTGTGGTATAGCACAGCAGAAGACTACTCCATACACACCTCAACAAAATGGAGTTGCAGAAAGAATGAATAGAACACCGATGGAAAAGGCAAGAAGCATGCTCAGTGGTACCGGGTTAGGACAAGAATTCTGGGCAGAGGCAGTGGAGACTGCATGTTACTTAGTTAACAGATCACCTTCATCAGCGTTGGAGGATAAGACCCCACATGAGGTATGGACTCGTAAGAAACCCTCTATTTCACATCTAAGGGTATTTGGATGTGATGCATATGTACATGTTCCAAAGGAGAAAAGGACCAAGTTGGATAATAAATCTCAAAGGTGCATCTTTATTGGGTATAAGGATGGTTTAAAGGGTTACAAGCTTTGGAACCCAGAAACAAGGAAGGTTGTGTACAGCCGAGATGTGGTGTTTAGAGAAGTGAAAGATGTTGTTAAACATAAAGTCCTACCAAAGGAACCTGAGAAGATAGAGTTTGAGCTAAAGGAGGATGAATCAGACTCTACAACAGAAGAAGACTCAGAAGATGAAGAGCCACAAACTCTAGCTTTGAGAAGATCAGTTCGGGAAAGAAGGCAACCAGAAAGGTATAGTCCATCTGCTTTCTGTTCAGATTTTGCCTTAACTATAACTGATGATGAACCCAGAACTGTCAGGGAGGCAGTAGATTCAGAGGATGGAAAACTCTGGAAGGAGGCCATGGTTGATGAAATGGCATCCTTGCACAAAAACGATGCATGGGATCTGGTGGAGTTGCCGGTTGGAAGGAAGCCCATTGGGAGCAAATGGGTGTTTAAGAAGAAGATGAATGTAGAAGGCAAGGTGGAGAAATACAAAGCTCGGTTGGTAGCAAAAGGTTATTCCCAAGTGCCGGGAATTGATTTTGGTGATATTTTTTCTCCCGTCGCCAAAGTTACCTCTATTAGATTACTTTTATTTGTTGCTGCTGCATTTTATTTTGAGATAGAATAGATGGATGTGAAGACAAAATTTCTTCATGGGGATCTAGAAGAGGAGATCGACATGAAGCAACCCGAAGGCTTTATGGTGAAGGGTAAGAAAGAACTAGTATGCAGGTTGAAGAAGTCTCTGTATGGGTTAAAACAGTCACCAAGGATGTGGTATCAGAAATTTGAAACCTATATACGGGGACTTGGCTTCACCAGAAGCAAGGAGGATCACTGTGTTTATTTTAAATTAATTGGTGACCGTGTTATTTATTTGGTCTTGTATGTGGATGATATGTTGTTGATTGGAAATGACAAAAAAATTATCCAAGATTTGAAGACCCAACTGTTCTCCAAATTCGACATGAAGGATCTTGGTGCTGCAAACTATATTTTGGGCATGGAAATTAAGAGAGATCGGGCAAAGAGGAAGCTCCGGTTAAACCAGAGGAAGTATGTCAAGACTATATTGCAGAGGTTCAATATGCAGGATAGTAAATCGGTGAATGTTCCTATTCCTGTAGGTGTAAAGCTGTCTGATGAACAATGTCCCAAGACACAAGAAGAAGAGGAGGATATGTCCCATGTTCCATATGCAAGTGCGGTGGGTAGCTTGATGTATGCAATGGTCTGTACTAGACCAGACATTGCACATGCAGTGGGAGTATTGAGCAGGTTTATGTCAAACCCAGGGAAGGAGCATTGGACAGTAGTGAAGCGGGTTTTCAGATATTTACGTGGCACTAGTGATTATGGCTTGTGCTACTAGGGAAGACCAAGATTGGAAAGAATGTTGGACATTCGTGGTTTTGTTGATGCAGACTGGGCTGGAGATCTGGACCAAAGAAGATCTACAAGTGGGTATGTGTTTAGCTTATTTGGAGGCACAGTCAGTTGGATGAGTAAAAGACAGTCTGTAGTGGCTCTTTCAACTACAGAGGCAGAATACATAGCAGCCACTCATGCAAGAAAGGAAGCAATTTGGTTGCAGAGATTGTGTTCAAGTATGGGGTTGGTACAACAAGCTATAAGGATAGACTGTGATAGCCAAAGTGCAATTTTCTTGGCTAAGAACCCTGCCTATCATTCAAAGACAAAGCACATTGATGTTCAATATCACTTTGTTAGAGATATGGTTGAGGCTAAAAGGGTGTTGCTGGTAAAGGTGGACACTTTGAAGAATGTTGAAGATGCATTAACAAAGTCTGTGAGCACTCATAAGTTCTCTTGGTGTAGAGAAATAATGGGTTTTGAAGAATTGGGTCAATGACTAAGCTCTCTTGTGACCCCCTGTGGAAAGAAAACAACAAGTGGGAGAATGTTGGGTATGTGTTATATTCTTTCCACGACTAAGCACTAGTCCTTAATTTCCAGTGGGTAGTCTGTGTCCATGGTTTTGTGCATGGTTTTGCACATGGTTTTGGGGTACGATGGTTTTCGGCCCCTGGTATTTTTGTAGATCCGTTCAAGGGAACTACAGTTATGTTCTAATCCAGGGTTTATGGATTGGGGTTTATGTATGCTTCGGCATGTATATATAAGTGTTGTAACACTAAAAGCAATATAATGAAAAATCAAGCTGGTTGTCCCGATTTGGGATCCAGGGGAAAATCTCTGTGTTTATCTGTTTTATGTTGAAAATTTTTGGTCTTTAATTTCCGGTGGGTAGTCCGCGTCCATGGTTTTGCACATGGTTTTGGGGTACGATGGTTTTCGACCCCTGGTATTTTTGTAGATCCGGTCAAGGGAACTATAGTTATGTTCTAATCTAGGGTTTATGGATTGGGGTTTATGTATGCTTCGGCATGTATACATATGTGTTGTAACACTAAAATGAATATAATGAAAAATCAAGCTGGTTGTCCCGATTTGGGATCCAGGGGAAAATCTCTGTGTTTATCTGTTTTATGTTTTATGATCTCGCTATTGTTTATTTTCTGTTATAAGATTCGTGTGTAGATAATTTCTGTTCAGGGTTAAAACCTACAGTAAACTTAATAGGTTATAATAATAAAGATGATGCTTTTCTCATTGAAGAATAATAAGGTTTCTTTTCCTGAGATGAAACTGACACAAACCATGAAGATTCTGAAGACTACCGCTTGGGATTTGAAAATTCCATAATGGAATTCCATAGGCAATATGACATTAGGAGAAAAAAGAACCAAGATCCCCCCAAGAAAATCCAAATATACATTGTTGTTAGGAAAACACCTGAAAACACTCCTAAGAAAACAGTAGAGAATGACAACACTATGGCTAAGAAATCTGATCCAAACAAAGGAAAAATCAACCAGCAAAACAATGACCCAAGCTACCCTAGTACCTCAACTAGTGGCCCTAAAAAATCCTATTGTCTAAAGTCCCAAATTAGATTCAACAAACTAAACTTGTGGAAAAGGTTATGCCTGAGAAAACTGATGTAAATATGTCTAAGACACAATTACCTTTCAGTTTTGAAGGAAATATTTCCAAAATCAAGATTACCATGCTCATGATTTTTTTTTACAAGACCTGACTAGACAAAGGATGTTAGGAGATCCTTTTGAGGACGTGATGCTCATGTACCATTGCTATAAAAACCCTTAGTTTAAAATTTTTCATTCATTGTACATAAAGCATTGCATGAGAAAATCACAAAAAATTCAAAAATTATACAAAATGAAAAAGAGGGTAGATTTGAAAAGAGGTAAAGCCCCATAACAAAAAATAGTACTACTAAAAGTGAGCAAGCTTAAATTCCACTACTTGTTCCAAAAACTCTTGTTCAGTCATCTAGCCTAATCATGGCTGAACATGTTTTAAATTTATTGTTGGTAGGTTAGAGAAAGAGAACTTGTCAAAGCATCTAAACTTGACTTCTAAGTAAGGATAGATTAGGAATGAAAGATACTAGTTCCACATGCTCAAATCAAAACCAAGGAGAAAAATGGGGATGAATAGAAAATGATATATCACAACCCTTATTTTTCTAGTATTTTTTGTACAAAAATAATGTTTGTCTGCAGCTTGTTCTAATGCCACAACTCATGGTAAGTCAGATTGACTAATCTTGATTTAACCATGCTTTCAATTTCATGTTTATAGCTTAGAGAATGAAGTCTATCATTCGGCCTAATCTTGACAGTCAATTAAACTAGGTAGAAAATAAAAATATCTCATTAGCATAATCTGAACTCTTGGAAGAAATAAGATAGAAATAGATAGTTTGTTTTGCTTTTAAGAAAAAAAGAATATCAAGGGTTTGCCAGTTCAAGTGCACCCAAGGAAGAAAAAATGTTAGGTAAGTAGGTTGGGTAGGTAAATATGAAGTTGATGTTAATCATGTCTTTTCAGACTATTAAGATCACAGCTTCAAGCAAGCATTAGCAAGTGAAAAGAGGTAAAATCTGCCCAATGGATGAGGCATCGGTCTCCATTAAGCCAGAGATCTAAAGTTCTGGACACCTCCTGAAAAGGAGCTTCCCTCCCCAAGTGGAGCCACTATTAGTCATCAATAATTTTTGCCTTTTTATATGACTAAATGCTTATCCTAAATTTCTAGAAACAAAATTCATAAATATTGTGAGTTCTAGAAATCTCACTGCCTTCATTATCCTTGATTAAATTTTCACTATTTCATCATCCCATCATGTCAAGCTCAGCTCACCAATCCCAGAAGACCCATCATGGGCTCATGTCACTCATTTTTTCTATGTTTTGTCACCTTTGGCCTCGATCCTCTATTTTTTTTGCCTAACTCCTCCACTGCTACCTAGGGCCACTAATAAACCAGCTCTATTATATCTCCAAAATACCTCAAAAATTGATGGTCTCAAAGCTATCTCTGTAGGCTCTTTAGATAAATCAATTACATTGGATTTTGGATCTTCAATACATTATTTTTTATAAAACTCTATTTTACACCTAAGAATCCCAAAGAAAATTTTCAAGCAAAGGCCAAGTCCAAAGAGCCTTCCACTAGGTCACCTATGGTTTCATAGGTCATAGGGTTGATTTGGTGTTCTAAAAATCTCTGTTTTTCCTATGTAAAGAGGTTGCATTCAAAGAAGAAGAAGGTCAAGTAAATTGAAGATAACCAAGGACACATTGAATATTTTTAGAAATCATGAATGAATAAGGGAAAAAGGTGAGGTGAACTTAACAGAAATGAATGAAATTGAAAGGCCTATAGAGAACTTAGAAGACAACACTGCTTATTATTCTCTAACAACCCTAAAACCTAAGAGCTTGAAAAGATAGAAAAAATTGGTCAAATGAAGATAATAACTCCTCCTTCGTAGCAGCAGAAGGCATTCAAAGGATGTCCAAGGTGTTCTCTAGGGTTTTTCAAAGAAACACTGCTTCACCTACACCAAAGGGAGAAATGGTTAAGAATATTAGTGTGATGGAGCCTAGGCTTCCCAGTGCAGTCAAATGTCTTAAAAATGATCAAAGGAATGCAAGCATGAGGTAAAGTGCCAAAGGAGAAAACCATGCTGAGCATAAGTTCACTATTGAGAAAATGAGGTGTCAAACTCCAAAAGGGACTAAGAATACCAAAGGAAAATGTGTTGTAGGCACCTGCAGAAAATCAGAAGTGGCCAAGGGAACACATGGCATGGTATGATTTGCTTAAAATCTTTGTCAAAATAAATATGTTACTGCCTAAAGAAAGAGTAAGGAGGAAAAAGGACATTTTTTCAGGTCACCTGCAAATCAAGAATGCCAAAAGGGATAAAAACAATGTTTTCAGTTTGTTAAATACATGCCAAAGACAGTTTGAACAGTGCCCAAACTTTCAAAGATAAAAAGGATGAAAAGGACATCTACCTTCCCTCAGCCAGCCATCACCACAAAAAGAAGAAAAGATGCCTTGAGAAAGCCTTCAAAACCCCTACAAAAGATATAAAGGGTATCCACCAAATGAAAAAAAGGTTGAAAACATAGTAAAGTGGCTTTTGCAAGTTTAATTTATTTTCAAAAGATATAAAAGGTCATCTCAGTCTTTTCCCATCTTATTTTTCCATTGCCAAGAGAAGAGAAGGCTTCAGGAGAAAGACAAAGTTTTCTGACCGTTTATGGGCAAGTTTTTTCTGGCACTACGCAAATCAGTGGCGCTACGCAAATAAGGGTCGATGCTATGCTAATCCATCCTCTGCCTGTTCAGAACAACATGTCGCTAAGAAAAAATTTCCCAGCACTACACTTATCCTGGGGCTACGCAAACGGGGACTCGACTCACCCAGATACTAACTGCTGCTGCATGTGCCCGATGCTGCTCTAACCCATGGGCAGTCCTGCCAGTGATGCGCTAACAGGCCAACCCAACTGCTTGGGCAAGGCGCTGCACAAATGCAGAGGAAATCCAAAGGAGAAAAATCTTGCCTCAAGGTCAAATGTTTGTCCTCCATTTCGTCTCTCAAGGTTCACCAAAGGCTAACACTGGTAGGTGACCCTCCCTCCTTATCCCCAAGAAATTTTCAAAATTGATTTTAGTCTTTTGTGGCTTTAAAGTTCAAACCCTAAATGGGTAAACCATAGGTCTTGCATGCAAAGGAGCCTTTGTTTTTAAACCTCCTTGAAACCAGTTCGGTGTCATGTAAGGGTAAGTGAGTTAAGGTGGTTGTAATACACCTTTGAGAAAAGCCTCATTAGGCTCCAAGGAAACTTAATCCTCAAAACCCTAACCTCCACATCCCTCATTCACTACAAAGTTGACTTCATCATCATCTTCATCTTGTTTCACCAAGCCCTAGATTTTCAATCAGCATCTCCTATCATTATTTCAGGAGCTGAAAATAGTAGTAGCAGTGAAAGTGGTCAAAGGCCTTTAAGACCAAAACATAAGGGAGGGAAATTCAATAGATTGGAACCTCAAAGCATAATGGCCATCACCTCCTCTCCTAGGATCCTGTCATTTTTTCAGAAAACAAGGTGTTTTCAATTTTGTGAGAAGGTCAGAGAAGTGAAAAGCCACCCAGAGCTCACAAGGCTCCTCATTCTAAACTTACAAAACAAGCACTCAAGCCTTGCAGGAGTGGATTTTGAGATCTCAGCAGGTTCCATCTCTGACGCCACACGTATCCCTGCTATGGGTGAAAAATGGTTTAAGAAGGGAAAATTGGACAAAGACTTTTTAGAGCCCTTTATCAAAACAAGGTATAGATGAGGTAGCAAGACAATTTTCCCTTTCTCACACATAAAACACAGATTTGCATCCTTAATGATGGTTATCATGAAGTACTTCATCTGTGAGGGGAGATACTCTAGGCTCTACTCCTACCATGTCAGACTCCTCATGCATTTCACACAGGTCAAGATGATCAACTTGCCCTACTTTCTCTATAGAAGTATGGAGAAGATGTCTTCTATTGTCCAGAGGAGGAATCCATCCCAACAAATGCAAAGCTTATTCCACCATTCCTTGATAAAGATGGTGGTACTACATCAGTTGGAGCTGTAAGGTATACCTTGGGATGTGTTCATAGCCCATGAAGTTTTCACAAGCCCACAGCCTCCTCATCAACCAAATTTTCCCTCATCAACTGCACAAGTACCCTCACCCCAAGAAAATCTCCCTTCTTCCCCTTATATTGATGCATGAAAGGAAGAGGATGATAGTGTCAATGATGAGATCCCCTCCAACTCCCCTACATCCAATCATCGTCATTGGCCCCTTATTTAAATTGGGTATAAACTTCATGACTTCGAACCCCCCATAATCTAGGCAGAAAACATGCCCACATATAATAACAATGCAGAAACTGATACACATTTTTCCTTCAACAATGTCATAACACAGTTCAGTGTTTCCAAGAAATTAGTATCTGATCATGGGAAACATTTAGAGAATAAAATATTCTAGGAACTATCCCAACACCTTGTTTTTTTCTCATGAGTTTGTGTCCCCATACGACCCTCAAACCAACAGTTAGGTAGAATTCTTCAAAAATGTCCTTAAAAATATATTGTAGCGTATGGTAAAAAATCACAAAAACAATTGTCACCACATGGTGTTAAAAACCCTATGGTCGTACTACACAACAGTCAAAGCATCTTGGTTGATTCCTCCCTCCTAGGTATCCATCATGTGTATGTATTCCTTTATTCCCAACTCGTTGTCTCGCAGTTGAATAAAACCTTTCAAGTTCATGATCCATGCCTTTTTCGACAGAATTTGAATGCGTAAAGGTTAGCTTGAAGTTTTGATCATTTCACATTTACACATATAACAAGGGATAAAAAATGCATAGTTTATCGCATAACTAACCATGTCATAGACTGGAATGTATCACATATATACCATCAAGAAGAAACCATAAAGCACCATGTCCATCACATATATAATAAATCACATACATCATATGCAGAAACATGTACACCAAACACATCATGAAAATCGCCAAAAATATCTCCTCATATATATAGGTACAAAAAATAACAGTAAATCCACTGGCTCACATTCAGGAAAAATAAATCCTTAAAATACAAGGGAGCATTCTCACAATGGGTGCTTGACCTAGTACATACATAAAAAAATTAAAATCTAGGGACAGTTCCCTCCATCCCTCTCCTGAGGTCCAATCTCTTCATCAGGAGCCTAGGGACATTGCTATGTGTCGCAACATTGTTTGATGAGCTGCATCAAGTGCCATCGTCATCTCCACCGCGGCCTCACCAAGTCCCTCCCAGCCCTCCTTAAGAACCCCCCTTGTTAAGGCATCGAATGTACCCAAGGCATCCTCATATTTTCTCAGCTCTTCCTCAAAAATATTTCATAGTCGCTCCTCATAATATCTCAGCTCAAATTTCAAAGTTGCTGACTTCACCTCTATTGCCTCGAAGCTTTCATATCCACTCCATCTCCCTTGCATCATTAGATCTCAACCCCTCCCTAGAAGTAACATTGATCTCAAGACATCCTTTCAAGTCGTTCCCCCTCCCGAGGGTCTCGCCATCATCGTGAAATAGCAAGACCACCAGCCAACCTCATCTGTCGTGGATCATTTCCTACTAAATAAGTCAATATTTGTCCATGTCACCCTGAATATGCAAGTTAAAGACACAGTATCAACATCGTATAAATAAATAAATAAATAAAAACTTCTATAGATACACACTATGGAAGTTTAGGCTTCTAAATGGTCCTAAAATCAATTTCAAACAAGTGATTTTAGACTAGTAAAAGATATGAAACCAAAAGTGAAAGAAAAGAAGAATTACATAGAAAATATTATTTTGGAGAGGCTTCATGAAAGGAATATGAAGATCCATGGAAATCATGAAAATGACAACATTTATGTTTGAAATCAATCATATATGGGAATTATTTTATCATAATTAGTGAATATCTAGCATCAGTTAATCCACTGAATGTGCTTTTTGTTCACCAATGTTAATGATTGAAATTTGTATGGTTATTATTGTATATATCCAAATATTTAGTATTCGATTTTTCTTTTTAAAGAATTTAATTGTGGACAACATCCTAGTCCAAGCTAACTTATCAAAATCTATTGAATAAGGAAGAATCATATTAGAACCATAAACAATAGATCAAGAATTTTAGAGAGAGAAAATATCATGATATTTTTGAATTATACTAAATGTAAAAAGATTTTCTTCCCTGAAAGTGGAATATATTTCTTAACTTCTTATCACTTTTAAGATGCAAGGTTCATGATAGCCCTCTTCTTAAAGCTAAACTAATTCGCTATGAGTGGCTCTTCAATAAAACATATAAATCAAATAGCTCACTTGAAAATAAAAAAAGAAATACTTGTAAACAAAGGATTTGCACAAAATGAAGACATTATGAGGAGGTTTTTTCACCCACAACAAAATAAAAGATCATCCATACAATTTTTTCTTTGTCAACGTAGAATAGATATAGATTGATCAGATACCACCTATACAACAATTGCTTTGTCAACATGGAATGTATATAAGGGTTTTTCAATTGGATATGAAATTTACTTTCTTAAATGAAGACTTAGAAAAAATTGTGAAGAAAAAAATTAAAAGTGTGTAATCTCATAAAATTGTTACATAAGTAGGAGATAAGATAATGCTTTGTAGTGTAAAAATAGCTTTTCATTTTTTTATAATAATTTATTTTTTAAATCACAAATAAAATAGAAATAACATTGATATATGAAATTCTTTACATTCACATATTACTATTATTGAAAATCAAAATCATTAATTGACCAATCATTTAACTTATCAATTAACAAGCATATCTAACCCCAGACTAAACCAACTTTAAAAGTTCACAATATTAGAAAGATATACTATAATAGTTACAAAGCAATTATTACACTGTAAGGCATTTCTCTCCTAATAACTTCTCACCATGTCACTTTGTATAATCTTGGGCCATCGATTTTGGTGTTAGACGATAGAATTATTGTTAGGCATTGGATCATGGTTACATGTGTTAGGTGGAGGTAAGTCGGGAAATTTCTTAAACAGTTTGAAATTTGTGAGCGCTTCTTATAAATCCATGGTGGATGTATTCCCCCTCCATGGAAGGATTCACATTCCTCGGCCATGGAAGGATTCACAAAGATCAATTTTGGTGGTTCCCATTGAGACTGGTTGTAGATTTTTTTTTCGAAATAACTCAGTCCATTGCATGTTTATTTAAAGTAATTTATGACTAAAACTCCCATTGATTAGGCTGGTTGTATACAATTTTTGTCACACACATCATCTGCAAATGTGTAATAACTGGAAGCCAAAACTTTCTAAACTAAAACAATTAACTAAATATATTCAAATCTTGTAAGTCATTACAAACTACATAATAAATAATTTATTAAACCATAAACCTGTTATGTTTTTTAACAAGAACAAAAATATGATTTCAATTGTTTCAACTGGTCCTCGATTCACTATTGATGTAAGGTTTTTGTTAAACAAACATTGATAAAACAACCAAAAAATGAAGATAAGCGTGAGCTGCTTTACTATTAACCATAGATTTGTATTTATATTACATTGATGTGACTCCTGGATTCCACATTCCAAGGTCACTTGGAATTATTTTGTCCATTCGCCTTCCACACCTACCCATAGAGGATTAGGTGTCCAACATTCCCCCCCTTAATCCGAAGGGGTATGTGTGAGTCCAAGAAGATATCTATAATAAAAATCTGCAAAGTATGCATGGCAGCACTTAGGCTGACTGAGCTCTTTGATATGTTGGCATAAAGAGGTGGTTTAAGGATGACCACCAACACTGGAATGCTTGGTGCAGTTCCTTGAACTCTTCCAAATCTAGCAAGAAGCTGAGTTCTTCTACTAGAGGAAGTGCTCATCATTTTGAAGAGGGAGACCTTCAACCAAGAAGAAGGGAGTTCTATAACTTGTGATGGTTTAAGGATGACCACCAACTTTGGAATGCTTGATGCATTTCCTGGAACTCTTCCAAAAACTGGCAAGAAGTTGAAGTCTTCTGCTACAGGAAGTTCTCTGAATTCATTGAAGAGGAAGAATATAAACCTCGCATAGATAGTTTAAGGTTGTCCACCAACCAAAGGCATGCTCATGGGCATGCATGTCTATGGCTACAACTCTGAATATGGAATGACAAGTTGTGGCTCAGGCTCGTTTGAACTGCTATGTCTCTGGTTAGAAGTCTGGAATGAGAGATTGTGGCTCAAGCTCACTTGATGTGGCTTCGAAGCTTGCAGATGACCACCATTTTCCCCCTGTCAGATACAAGGTGAGATGATGGAAAAAAATCAACTGCGAGACTATTCAATACTCTAGAACAAGTTCTGACATATGACTTAAACATCGTTTTGGATGTTGATGCCCATTGCCAAGAAGTGATCGATCCAAGATGAACCTTTGTTCTTCTAGCAGGATTGTTTCTGAAGCATCTATGTGAAGAATGGGTGTGTTGACCATAGTGCTTGCATGGGTGAAGATCGAAACAGTGATATTTCATATGGCCAACTCGATCATAGTGTTGGCATTTTACAATCTGTTGTTGTTGCTGTGGAAGAGGAGAAGAATATAGAATAGTTGTAGGAGAGCTATCATGAATAAACATGGCACTTTGAAGTTTGATGGGCTTGGAGTAGTCCGAAATATGAAAGAAAAACTCCTTGTCATATCCAATACCTGTTTTGTGCTTGTTGTGGGCAAGCTCTTCCCAAGGTCTGATGATGGGCTTGGGAAGCACATGTTGAATTTTGACACTTGCATGCAAATTTTCTCTTGAACTAGACATTGAATGTGAATCGACTACAACATTATTGAATTGTTGCTTATAGGAGTCCTTTTCAATTTTCTGAATAGAAACAAGTTTAGAATGATGACTCCACTGTTGTAATTTTTCTTGTTGAAGTTGAGATTCAAGCTGCAAAAAAGCAATCTTTTCTTGTGCAACGTGCATACAAGTTTGAATTTTTGTGAGAGTGACTTTGTTGAATTTTAATGTATTATGAGTAGTAGGCAATATCAAATTTTTTAAAAAATATAATGCTTCACTAATTCCAATCATTTTTTATTCTGATTATAAATAATGCTCTTTCATAAGAAATATCGGTACCTCTTTCCTTGTAAAATTAAGAATGGGAATACACGCATCCACCGTAGCATATAGCTATTCCAAAACAGCCTTCCAACACATAGATTTAGGGCTGACCACCAAATAACTTACCAATACAACATTGATTTGCAATACCAGCAACTTATTAAATCAAACCACAACCGCAACTATGCTACTCTAAACAACCCAAGTGTGTTGTAAGAATTTATTATGCTATTCTAATATTACTGCACAGGGGTCTGTGTCCCCTTCTGGTAGTAGCTATAGAGATAGAATCATTTAGCTACAAGATTATTATTGGAAATAATGAATGAAATCAATAACAGAGAGATGCTTCCCCGACAACATAGAGAATACAAAAAATTTCGGAATTAACAGTCAACACACAGGCAGCGTTACACAAGAGAGGAGATTTCTTTTCAAAAATTTATTCAACTCTTTTCACATAATGAAAATTACATTTCTTATATCTAAATGGCCGAAGCCTATAAAAACCTAATTTAATTAAAGCTTCTTCAATGATGTGAATGGACGTTCAACAACATTCTTTCTTGGTCGTCAAAAGACGCATTTCTACATTCAATCGGCACGCAAGCCGTATTCTTCTTTACAAAGGAAAAAATGTAAAACGCATTCAAACACACAAAAGGGCGGACTTCAAATTCTCTACAATATGTTCCTGGTCCACATCGCATCCGCGCAGATCAACAATTATAACTTTTAACTCTCGTGCGATCCTTTAAACTTTTTGAATTGCAACGAGCAACAGTGACGTGGCACATATCGCATCGTGCTAAAAATAACTTAGCCTGCGGGCGGTTTGGCGATAAAATTAAATATTTTCACATGCGATATGCGATAGTGATATCGCATCAAAAATAAAATAACATAGCTTGCAGTTGCAGAAAAGGTAAGTGGTAAAACTTGTGACACGTGAAATGTGTTGCCCTTCTAAACTTGACACGTGCCCCCTCTTGTGATCGCATTGCAAACAAAATAGAATAACTTGCGGGTGGCATAAATATAAAACTTAAAACTTTCAAAGTGCACTCTGCTAGCGTCTTAAAACAAAAGGTAAGTGTGGAAGGCGAAATAAAAGGATTGCGGTGGTTTGCGAAGTGCGGTAACGGTTTGTGGGTCCTGCCGATATCGCGTCAGCGGAAAATTAACTTAAAAATGGAAAGGCTTACAGGTTAAAACATAAATGTTTCAAAATTTGCTGTGAGAAAAAATAAAAAGGTAAGTCAAATGTGGTGGTTTGGAAATAAACGCATAGTTAAAATCTCTGGTACTATGTTTGTTGTGTTGCGTGAAAACGCCTACAACTCTCGGATCTGTTGTTGTCCTTCTCTGCTTAAAAATTGCTAAAGTGTGGGATCCACCACTCCTTATTCATGGCGGTGGTTGGGAGTAAAATTCCAACACTCCTCGTTAATAAAAACTGCCACCATCATCCATTCCCAGACATTTTCGGAGATACTCAAAACTCTTTTGTGCTAATGGCTTCGTGTGGATATCAACGAATTGATCCTCTGTCCTGCAGTGCTCCAAAAAAATCTCACCATTGTTAACTAGTTCTCTTATAAAATGATATTTTTCATCAATATTCTTTGTTATCTTATGGAAAACATAATTATTTGACAACGATATTTCTGAGCCATTATATCAATAAATTGTGGTTCCCTTGTCTTTCTCATAACATAAATCTTTCAGCATCCTTCTCATCAATACTGCTTGGCATGTTGCTATTGTTGTTGCCACATATTCTACTTCTGTTTTTGATAAAGAAACTATTGGTTTCTTCTTGGAAGCCCATGAAATGGCTCCCGATCCCAAATGAAACACATACCCAGATGTTCTCTTCCTATCATCTACACTTCCAGCCCAATCACTATCAATGTAACCAAACAATTTAAAATTATCAGTTGAGGAGTATAGAACACCATACTCCTTCGTTCCATTCACATACCTTAATATTATCTTGGTTTCTTGCCAATGTGTCTCCTTTGACGTCTCCATGAATCTGGAAATTAAACTTACAACATACATAATATCAGACCTAGTTGTATTCAAATACATGAGGCTACTAACTATACTCTTGTATAATGTCGGATCAAAATTCTTACTACTATCTTCTTTTCTTAACTTTAACCCCATGATCGTTGGAGTTACTGTTGCTTTGTTGTGATGCATGTTAAACCTCTTCAAACTTCTGCAACATATTTTTCTTGGGAAATAAAATTTCGCTTTTCATTTTGCTCTACTTCTATGCCTAAGAAGTATCTGAATAAACCCAAATCAGTCATTTCAAATTCACTTTTCACGACTGCTTTAAAATAAAAAATGAGAGAAACTTCATTGCCAGTAAAGATTAAATCATCTACATATAAAAAAATGATAAGAATATTACCATCATTTTCTTTAATGTATAGTGTGGGTTCACCATCACATTTTTCAACCCCATTTTCTGTCGGGTAAGCATCAATTCTGTTGTACCATGCTCTTGGTGCTTGCTTCAGCCCATAAAGAGCTTTCTTCAACTTGCACACATTGTGCTCTTGGCCTTCAATCTCATAGCCTAGAGGTTATTCAATATATACCTCCTCTTTCAACACTCCATTTCGGAATGTTTATTTCACATCCATTTGGTAGACTTTCCACTTTTGTTGTGCTACTATGGACAACACTGTCCTTACTTTTTCCATCCTTGCAATAGATACAAAGGTTTCTTCATAGTATCTTCCTTGTTGTTGTTTGTAGCCTTTCACAAAAAGTCTTGATTTGTGCCTTTCAATCTTAACTTCAACATTTCTCTTGGTCTTATAGACCCATTTTACTCGAATGACTTCTTTGCCTTGTGGGAGGTCCACTAACTCCCATGTGTCATTATTTTCTATTGCACTAATCTCTTCATTCATTTCTTCAATCCATTTTTCTTCTTATAATGCATCTTCAAAATGAATTGGGTCATCAACATGAAAAAAAAAACAAATAAATAATTCGGAACATTATTATTATTAGCTTCTTTCTTATAAATTTCACTCAAATTTATAAATCTTGGTTTTATTAGTGTGCTTGGATTTACACTTGAACTCGAGGGAGTTTCTGATCCATGTGGTGTGCTCAGAGAAGCACTTCCTTGATTTCTCAAGGATTTTATTTTTCCTGCTTGTGGTGTGGTTTGTTGTTCTTTTGTAAGTAGAGGAGGAGCCATTGTGGAGGAATTATTTGTTTATGTGCTTTCCTCTTGCTCTTCGTGAGAGACACATGTCTTCATGTTCAATATTTTATCTAAGCTTCCATCCCAAGCTTCTTCTTGAATAAACTGCCCATATCTGTTGATTATAAATTTCTTGGTGGATGGATTATAGATTTTGTATGCCTTGGACTCATCACTGTATCCAACAAAGATACACTTCTCCCCCTTGTTGTCTAACTTATTTCTTAGTTGATCTGGGAAATGTGCATAAGCCACACATCCAAATACTTCCATGTGAGTGACAAACTGCTTTATTCCACTCCATGATTCTTCCAGAACTCTGTTCATAACAACTTTGGTTGGGAACCTATTCAAAATATAGGCTGCACAATTTACAGCTTCAGCCCAATACTCATTTGGAAAATGTTTTGTCTTCAACATACTTTTGACCATTTCCATGATGGTCCTATTCTTCCTTTTTGCAACATCGTTTTGTTGTGGTGTTTATCTTGTGGTAAACTGCTTGTGTATTCCATTCTCCCTAAAGAAATGTAGGAAATATTTGGAGATATATTCTCCACCTCTGTCATTTCTTAGCACTTTTATGTAGTGCCCAGTCTGCTTCCCAAAAGGAGCTTTGAAGTGGTAGAAGTGTTCAAACACTTCACTCTTCTATTTCAAGAAATAGACCCATGTATTTCTAGTGTAATCATCTATGAATGTCAAAACATAATAGTTTCCAACTAAAGATGGTGTTTGCATTGGTCCACACAAATCTGAGTGGAAAATCTTTAAGGGTGATTTTTCCCTTACAATCTTCCCTGCTGGGAACACTTCTTTGTGTTGTTTGCCCAAGATTTAGCCTTCACATAGGTTGTCAGGTTTCTTGTTGTCCAACTTCTTTCTTAGTTGTTCCAGGACATGTGCATAAGCCACACATCCAAATACTTTTATGTGAGTGACAAACTGCTTTGTTCCACTCCATGCTTCTTCCAGAACTCTTTTCATAACATCTTTGGTTGGGAACCTATTCAAAATATACGCTGCACAATTTACAACTTCAGCCCAATACTCATTTGGAAAATGTTTTGCCTTCAACATACTTCTGACCATGTCCATGATGATCCTATTCTTCCTTTCTGCAACACCATCTTTTTGTGGTGTGTATCTTTTGGTAAACTGCTTGTGTATGCCATTCTCCCTAGAGAAAAGTAGGAAATATTTGGAGATATATTCTCCACCTCTGTCAGTTCTTAGCACTTTTATGTAGTGCCCACTCTGGTTCTCAAAAAGAGCTTTGAAGTGGTAGAACTGTTCAAACACTTCACTCTTCTGTTTCAATGAATAGACCCATGTCTTTCTGGTGTAATCACCTATGAATGTGAAAACATAATAGCTGCCAACTAAAGATGGTGTTTGCATTGATCCACACAAATTTGAGTGGGCAATCTCTAAGGTTTCTTTTTCCCTTACAATCTTCCACGCTGGGAATGCTTCTTTGTGTTGTTTTCCCAAGATTCAGCCTTCACATAGGCTGTTAGGTTTCTCAATGAGTGGTAGTCCTTTTACCATCCCTTTTCTATGCAAGAGGTTCAAACCTCCAAAATTGAGATGTTCAAATCTCAAATGCCATAACTAGTTTTTGTCTTTCACTTTTTCTTGAAAGACCTCTTGTGTGACTATTGCTACCACACCTCCTTCCATCAATTTTGTTCTGAGCTTGAGAGGAAACATCCTATTCTTTTTCATATGCGCTTCTGCAATGACCCTTTTACTTGGAGGTATTTCCATGATAGTACACACTTCATTCTTAAAAAAATACATTGTAGCCCTTGTTCACAAGTTGTCCAATGCTCAGAAGGTTACATTTTAGGCCAGGTACATAATATACATCTGGCACAAATCTCTTTTATCCCTTCCTTGTGAGTATTGATAATCTTCCTTTTCCCTTAACAGAGACTCTACTATCATTCCCTATTATCACTTCAAATTTCACATCTTCATCCAGATTGGAAAACATTGTTATGTTTCCAGTCATGTGGTTGCTATAACCTGAGTCTAAGAACCATACATATTCATGTTTTTCTTGTGATACATTACATGTTAAAAGCACATTACTCTGGTTCTTATCTTATTTTGCAAAATTTTAATTTTGCCTATTATTCATGTCATTTTGTTACTTTCTACGTTCATTGGCATAATTCCCATACTTTTTACAATAATGACATTGGACTTGGGATTTAACATACCTTTGTCCTTGTGCTTGGTGTTGGCTTGAACCTTCATTTTGATTCTGAATGTTTCCCCTTCCACTTGTGCTTGTAGTGTTGTTTCTTCCACCTCTCTATAGGCTTCTTCCTCTTCCTCAGTAGTTTGATCGTCCTCAAGCTATACCTTTGCCAAAATACATATGTGTCTTGAAAGCATGCTCCAATGAGGAGTTCACTGTTCTATTCAGTCTATGTTCATGAGAAATCTGGGATTCATGAAGCTCATCCACCGAAAATATTGAGAGATCCTTTGTCTCTTTTATTTCCACTACTATGGCATTAAATCTTGAGGATAAACTTCTCAAGATTTCCTCCACTATTATTCTTTCCTCAAGTGTCTCTCCATGAGACCTTATCTGGGTGACCAACCCAATTACATGTGTGAAGAATGAGTCTATGTTATTATACTCTTTCATACAGAGAGTTTCAAATTCTCTCCTTAGCATTTGTAACTTTGTTGTCTTCACCTTCTCCATGCCTTGATAGGTTGTCTTGAGAATATCCCATGCCTCCTTAGAATTTTTTGTTGTTGCAATCCTTGGGAAAATACTCTCATGTACTGCTTGATAGAGATAGAAGAGGGCTTTGGATTCCTTCTTCCTGTTATCTCTCAACAAGACTCTTTCTGTTGCTATGAAAGCAATTATCACTGCCACGTCTGCTAGTTCTTGGAAACCATGTTCCACAAGCTCACATATATCTTGTGAACCAAACAGGGCTCTCATTGTAATGGCCCAGTAATCATAATTATTCCAATTAAACTGTGGTAGTTGGGGATTTTTCAGGCTGGTTTCTTCTGCTTCCATCGTGACTATGTTAAACAAAACAATCTTCTTGACTGTGTAAAATATAAGCTTTCTCACTACTGGAGAAATATTCTTCTTTAAATCAATCTTACAGCTTCTAAAACAAAGAAAGAAAGATCATGCTTCTTTGACTGAGAGCCTAGACCTACTCTGATACCATGTTGGAAATAATGAATGAAATCAATAACAAAGGGATTCTTCCCCAAAACACAGAGAATACAAATAATTTCGGATCCACATCACATCCATGCAGATTGGTGATTATAACTTTTAAATATCACACGATCCTTTAAACTTTGTGAATTACGACGAGCGATAGTGATGTGGCACATATCACATCACGCTCAAAATAACTTACCCTGCGGGAGGTTTGGCGATAAACTTAAATATTTGTGCATGCAATATGCGATAGTGATATCGCATTGCAAATAAAATAACATAGCTTGCAGCTGTGGAAAAGGTAAGTGGTAAAACTTGTGACGCACAAAATGCACTGCCCTCCTGAGCTTGACATGTGCCCCCTCTTGCGATCACATCGCAAAAAAAATAGAATAACTTGCGGGCGGCATAAAGCTAAAACTTAAACTTGCGAAGTGTTATATGCTAGCGGCTTAAAACAAAAGGTAAGTGTGGAAGGTGAAATACAAAGTATTGCGGTGGTTTGCGAAGTGCGGTAAAGGTTTGTGGGTCCCACCAATATCCCGTTGGCGGAAACTTAACTTAACAATGGAAAGGCTTACAGGTTTAAACATAAATTTTGTGAAATGCACTGCGGGAAAAAATAAAAAGCTAAGTCAAATGGGGTGGTTCGGAAATAAACACAGAGTTAAAAGCTCGTGTACTCTGTTTGTTGTGTTGCGTGAAAACGCCTTCGACTCTTGGATCTGCTGTTGTCCTTCTCTACTGAAAAATTGATGAAGTGTGGGCTGCGCCACTCCTTATTCATGGTGGTGGTTGGGAGTAAAATTCCAACAATTATCACTCCTCAGTGACCGGATATCTTCAAAATTATATAAACGCAAAATTTAATCAAAAATAATGTTTCATATACATATAATCCCATCGTATACACTCCACGATTCAAATCAATTCCCAAGCCTTTAAAACGCAAAGGAGCACAGAGTCTCCAAAATATTTGAAATATATACGATTGACCGAGGGTATATTATATATGCGAGGAGCTTAGCATATACTTAGTATAGCGGTTTAGGTATCGCTACCAATGTTTAACGTGAGGACCAAAGTGGGGGGCATCCTGAATGGGTATGGAAACCATGTATGTAGAGATAGAGGTATCAATGTGTGGAAAAAATAGTGTGCAGGATTGTAGTATTGGTCGGTGTATGAATAGACTAGTGTATTAACAATCCAACCCAAGAGTGTGGGGGCGCAGTCTGCTTGGAGGAGAGGAGCTCCATAACATTGCGTCGTGGGATGGTCGACTGTGGTGAGTGGTGTGTAAGGGGAAGATATATTTACAATGTAAGGATGGAATCGAGTGGTATATCCGAGGGGAGATGAGAGTGACCAGGGTTCAGTGCATAACCGGGAATTTGACTGCCAATTGTTGAAGAATACATTGGTGCTCTCTGAGGTTTTGTGGCGCTTGATGTGGAGATACCTAGAGGACTGCACATGGAGGAGCACTGGCAATGCTAAGCTAAGATTGTGTGTTAAGTTGAGGAGAGAAAGCTGCAAAAGAGGGAGAGGAGCAAAGCATGGAGGGGAGTCGTATAACGCGCAGAAGGTTGGAGTGTCGAAGAGTTGGTGGCCACAGTGTGGACGTAGCAACACCACCGTGCAGGAGGTAGGATGTAGTGGGAGGCTGCAGGATCACGATGAGGAAGGGAGCCGACAGCCAGTGTGAAGTTTCGAGGAGTTGGTGGACTATGACTCTAAGGCACTCAATGCACAGTTCTCATGAAAAATATCGCACAAGAGGCCCGCAGGTTGTTGAAAATAATGGAAATTTCCTATTACTTTAAATAGAGTAGGAACATATACTGTGACAGAGTATGAGCACATATTCCATAGGGGTGTTATCAACAGCACCAAGCCATGATGTCTCATGCAAAAAATAGGTGTTACAAATATGGTGCTAGTAGGAACGAAGCTTAATAAAGGAGCAGGTATACTGAGAAATGAAAACAAGAAAGTGCACAAATATTTCATGGACCAGTGCTATTCAAGGAAGCTCAGATAGGTTTAGTAGGCAATGGAAGCATGCCATTATTATATGGCTCAAATAATATTGAGAGATCACCCGTGGCTCTGATACCATGTGAAACAATCATGGATAAAATAACTAGCAAATGAAGATAAGCGTGAGTTTCCTTACTATTAACCATAGATGTGCATTTATATTACATTGATGTGACTCTTGGATTCCACATTCCAAGGTCATTTGGAATCCTTTTTTCCATTCGCCTTCCACACTTACCCATAGAGGATTAGGTGTCCAAAAATTTTCAATTTTTTCCAGGGTTTTTCAATTACTGTTTGGGATCACTGCCATGTCAGTGTGATCAAAATTAGAAATTGTATGCAATACTTCCATGTCAATGGGATACAATTTATAAATATGATATGAAATTATTCCATGCTCTCAAATGTTGATGGAAGTGTTTTGGTTTGAATTAGAAATCGAATTTGCTAACTTCAAGTGACAATTGATCCCTATACCTTCACATCAGCGATCACCTATGGAGCATAGCCTACCCATAGCGATCACCTACGGATCCCAATAACATCGATAGATTTTTTTTTTCAATACTAAAATTGATTTTATGCATAATCCGGGTGAGGAAGATCACCAATTTGGATCGAGGCAAAGCGATAAACTCCCCTACTGATGGGAACAAACCATACAATCATGTAGAATGTATATTCTATTTTCAAATTTATCTTATTCCTACAACGAATCTTGATAACCGTGACTACTAGGAAATTCTTCATGGTAAGTCACAATCACGGTATTGGATTTTTGAATTTTTTTTGAATCGTTAGGAAATATAATTTCTTAGACTATATTTTTTCCATGTGGACGACTATGTTATAGTTCCTAGCTAAATATTTAGCTTTGTTTTTCCTCTTCTCTCCACTTCTTATTAGTAGTATTCATTGAGGGCTCACTTACTTTTGCAGTATCGTATTATATATACACGTGGATAGTATAAGGTAGGTCCATTGATCTATCTCATTGGTCACTTTTTTGACATTAACCAAATCCTCCCTTTATCTTTTATGGATCTTGCCAGATTTAAATAGCCTTTAACAAGATTTCCTGAAAAAACCTCATAAAATAGAATCGTTGAATAAGGCCCCCATTCTTGGATAGAAAACAAATATATTTGAATAGTAAATAATTCATCCTCTATAACACTCCAAATATAATCTTGAAAGGCGTCACAATAAGAAGCATTGCATCAAGTAGTTTTCTCAAAGAAGAAAGGTAAAGAACCAGGGCCAAAATGGCTTCTTAGTAGACTTATAAGATTTACATAAACCTCATGTAGTGAAGATATTCAATTTTCAAATCAGATATCAGTTACAAAATTGTGACATATAATTATTCTTATTAGGAAACATCTAGATCTCATAAGATATCACATCTTTCTTCACCTATACTCAATAACCTGTACAAGTACAATGACTAGTAACAATATTTATCAAAACATTATAACTAATTATTTCATTAACCCAATCACTCAAAATAACAAAAATCTACATTATAGCTAAATAATTCATAGAAAACCACGCATGATGACGATCATTCTTCCCTCTCCAAGCCACGAGATCCCTCATAGCACACCATGCCCACTTGCATAGCAAAGTCATCTGTCATTCCAAAGCTCCATATCTCGCCTATTAGTCGTTCCAGCAATATTTGATTCATACAGGATGCCTTGATCTGTAAATCCATAGGTATTTGGACATCTAAAACTACCCATCAACTGGATTGCACAAATATGGAAGCCCAAAGCACACTATGAAGTCAAGATAGGCCCACAAGGCTTCTTCACAATAGCAATCAAGCGCTATGAAGATCTGAAAACTGTCAAGGAAAGCGGCCCATATTTTCTTAGTTCAGCAGGCTTTTTTCTGAGATACTCAATGCCCAAATTCAACCCAGATAGGTAAGACTAATCTTGGGATCTAGTCTAGATCCGGTTGTATTCACTCCCGTCTGAAAATTGGGACCCTGAAAACCTTCATGATATTGGTAAATAATTGGGTCAATTCTTATACATGTCAGAGCAAACCAAGAATGGTTTCCACTCTGCTTATGCATAGATTTTCGCCTACCTAAACATATCAGGCTCTCTTCCTGAATAAATAGCCCTAAAATCTTAATACATTGTATGGATTCAAATTTTAGACTACGAGCATGTACCATTTCATTGTCCTAAGTGTAATGGTAGGGATGTCGTAATGTAATGTTTAACATTTTGACTAGGTCAAATTACATTAAAAATTAAAAATTAAATTAAATTTTACAATTAAATTAAATAAAAAAAAGTAATTTAATGTAGACATTTTAACTTGTTCAAAATAAAATAAAAAAATAAAAAAACCCCTATAAAACTAAAATAATAATTAAAAAACTGACCCATGGTTTTCATGTTGAATATAGCCTATTTAAAGGGGGGAATTAAACTAGATCCATCTGAAATGGGAATCTACCAAGCCCCAAGTGAAATCTACCAAGCCTCAAGTGAAATCAAATCTCTAGATATGAAAACCTCTTTTAAAGTGAAAAGATATTTGATCTCTCTCGTAGCTTGGTAGATCCAGAATTAAGATGGATCTAAGTTGGTCTTAAACTTAAATGTGAAAAATTATTTTCACTCGTTTTAAATATGGATTCATAAAATAATGAGAAGCATTAAATTTATTAATGTTTAATATTTTTAATATGAAAATTTAAATGGTAAAAAGTGAATCAATAATATAAAATTAGGTGATCAAAATAAATAAATAAAATAATACATTAAAAAATTTGGTAAAATTATTAGTTAAAAATTAATTTAAATATATGATTTGATATAATATATAATAGAAAATGTTGCGTTGAATTTTTTTCTTGCTCTAAGTGTCTCGACCATGACATATAAGGGAGGAGGGGCTCCAAACCCTCGACCCCACTGTCGCCCCAAGAGAAATCGATTACAAAAAATCCTCTACTACATGATCATTCAATACAACCTTTACAAACCACGCATGATGGCGATCATGCCTCCCTCTCCAAGCAACAAGATCCCTCGTAGCACACCACACCCAATTGCATAGAAAATTCATCTGTCATTCCAAAGCTCCATATCCCTCATATTCGTCTTGCCAGCAGTATTTGATTCATACAGGATCATTCTTTGATATGTAAACCCATAAGTATTTGTACATCTAAAACTACCCTCATCAAATCGATTGCGCAAAGATGGAAGCCCAAAGCACACTATGTGTTGAACCCCTTAGTTAAACTGAGAGGGGGGGTGAATCAGTTTAATGCATTCATGGACTTTTAAACTTTCTTTTATATTTATTTTCACCTAAATTTCATTATCATCTTAATGTACAATGGAACAACAATATTAATAAGTGAGCAGTAGGTATAGAGTAGATTAAATACATAATAGAAACACATAACTATCATGTACTTAGACAACAGATATAAGTGGAAACCCATAAGGGAGAAAACGACATATTATGATAGTTGTGATGCAAAGGCAAGCTCCAACTCCCTCTCACCACTGATTTTCTGTAGGCTCCAACCTACAAGAGGCTACTACCTCAATTCTGTAAGCTATAACTTGAAAGGAAGCTCCAACTCCCATATATTTTCTATAGGCTACAACCCACAGGAGGCTCCTACCTCAGCTAGCTACAACTGGACATCTATCAAGCTACAACTTGATATGGAAGCACCAACTTCCTCACACTACAATGAAAACACATGCTGAATTACCTGGATATCAACTCTGTTCTATTCCTTCTTCACTGTTGTCCTCTAGCCTTCATATATGCCTTATATCATCTATGGATCTACACATCTTCTCTATCTACTCTTTCTTCTTCTTATTCTTTCACTCTCTCACCTCTCTATGCATATGACAGTAACATCATTTATAGAGATCACCTCTTAATTGTTTGCATTCCATATGGGAATATGAGATGAACATGTATGACTCTTTGCCTTCCACCTTCTCATTTTCTTGCACAACACATTTAGAATAATATAACAGTATGTACATATTTCAGTATTACATTGGAGTTTTTCTTTGCCTACAGAGACTTGCCATTGCATCACAAACAATATAAAATAAATAAAACATTTACAGTTACAATCAATTATTTCACTCGGCCCTTTTGGTTTCTAAGCTTTGTTGAGCATTTGTCCTCTTCTTCTTGCTGTCCTCTTGTCTTTTTTGTTTATGCCGTTATATTTTAACTGTGCTGCATAACCACCTTTTTTCCCGACTTGACCCATGTTGTTCCGTTTCAAATAGTAATACTATATCTCCTTCTATTTCTTGACTCTTCCTATTATATTTAACCACAACATTCAACTTCTTTGCACGCACTATCTAGTATTTCTACTCGAGTCCATTATCTTGCGTTCAACATTTTGTTTGACTTACTGCTGCAACACTGTTCTGCACTTAGAGTCGGGTCTTACCCGAGTCTGCTCCCATTTAGAATTTCCTTTATATATCTGAGTCTTTTTCTAGCATTCAGTCTTTTCTTCGTAAACCAATTCGTCCTCTACTTCCAACGTTTTCTTCATAAAACCACATTGTCCCGGACTTGAAATGCATCATATATTAACTTCGAACTTTATCGCATCTCGTCTCATATCACATTTCGGTGTATCAAAGGTCTAACATTATAATTATTTTTTCCACCTTCGATGTGAATTAACAAAGAGAGGGCTTGGCATACACACTTAACTTTGGTTGTAGGGTCCCATAACACGGTGACCAATCACAGCACATTGCATTTTTCTTTCTCACAAGTTTTAACGTTTTGCAATAAATGTATCTCCTAGTTTATGCGATATGTGATCACATCACATTGCATCCAGCTTACTGTGCGAACTCTTAAGTACAAACCATAAAATTTGTGGTGTGCGCTTATGCGCAATGCCGACACTTGGTCTCCCCTCGTCGCATCACATATTCCAATCTTTACCACATCGCAAACAACATAACATTCCTTGTGATATCTTTGAAATTATCTCCTATTTCTCACGGTATGCGATGTTGTGTAGTGCTAACATATGTCCCTTCTCCGCTACGCATCGCACAAAAAATAACTTACCTTGTGACACCTTATTACTATCCTTTAAGCGTTGCGATGTGCAATGTGCAGTTCGTCGTCCATCGTTGATCTGCCCCTAGATCTAACGGTCCTCATCTGATCGAACTTCGCACTTTATAAGTTTTAATTTTTGGTTATGCCCTATTTCTTGCAATGTGCGATATTGCGTTTTGCCACCGCGTGTCCCTTCTTCACTTCACATCGCAACTGATTTAACTTACCTTGCGACGCCTTAACACTTACCCTCTATACTTTGCAATTTGCGCTTTTGATCTCTGCCGATACGATCATCACCGTTGATCTGCCTAGATCTATGGTCCTCAGAACTGCTGGCATTTCTAATTGGTTTTTGCCTTGCTTATCTTGCGATGAATCTTATCTGTTCATATCTTGTCATCCTACTGCGATCTAATACCAACTGTCCGATCACCTTCACGCATCTCTTCTTCACCTCTTCTGCCTACTTTGATCTCAGACGTCCATCTCTCACTTTTTCATTTGTCATCTAATCCTGACCGTCCGTTCACCTCCCTTGAAATTCTTCAAAGAATTCCCTACCTTAGTCAATTTTCATTTTTTTACACTATCCCACTCTGTGACTCCGACTCTTGTTGCTCTCGCCTCTACCTCTCGGCTCTCGCTGCTCTCGCCTCTTCCTCTCATCTATCGCCTCTTCCTACTTCTACTATGTGTAGGATCGCTCGTCCTCACTATGTCTTGCAAATCCGATTGCCTTCTTCTGTGCACTGAAGCAGTTCACTACCTCTCTGCTTCATCTGCTCCCTCTATTGGATTCGCTGCCTCCGCTACCTTAATTTTTTGCTGCCTCTGCTTCCTCTGCTTCTTTACTGCCTATGTTTCCTCTACTTCTTTGTTGCTTCTGCTACTCTCTCCTTTTCTGCCTTAACCACTTTTTCTGCCCTTACTCCTTTGATTCTAAAGTTGCTCCTCTCGGCTCCTCTTCCTTAATAATAGTTCTGTTGTTGCTCCTTTCCCTCTCTGCTACACAATTCCTGATTTTCTCCTTTACCTTATAGCCGATGATTCTGGTGTTGCTCCTATTTGTATCTTTGCCATTAATGAAAATATTTCCAACACTATGAAGTCAAGCTAGGCCCAAAAGGCTTCTTCATAGTAGTATTCGACCATCATGAGGATCTAAAAGCTGTCATGGAAGGCGGCCCATATTTTCTTAGCTCAATAGGCCTTTTTTTGAGAGACTTGATGCCCAAATTGAGCCCAAACAAGTGAGACTATTTGTAATATTCCCAAATGGGAAAAGCAGGAATATAGTGCAAAATGTTGGAATAGCAGTGTTAAACATCATATAAAAGAAATAGGCCAATATGGAGACCTTATAATCATTATAACAGCAGCAAAATATGCATAGTAAATGGGCCATAATATGTACAACTATATATAAAAAGCCTCCAATGGATAAAACCCTCAAAAGAGGTGCTACTACTATATATCAAAATGTCGAAATACTGCTACAGCGCAGTTATAAAGTGCACTACTATAGCAGATGAACATACAAATATCTATGGTTTTTATATGCCTCAAAAGATACAGCAAATGTAGATCAAGGCTCTATACAACCTTCAGAAAAGAACCCCCAAAGGGTTTTCAACAATACACCAATGTACAAGATCTGAATCAAAGCCCTAGGGCTGAAGATTCAGTGCAACATATAAACTGGAAAGATGGGGCTGATCTAATATAACAAATAATGTAGCCTCCTCCAATAGATCTCCTAGATGAAAGGCTGATCCCTTCACTAGAAATCTTCCTCCCCAAATGGTACTGAAACCACCCTTCAACGCCTCCCTCAAAATAACACAGTCCAAGACAGAAACTGCATTGTAGGGGCAAAAGAATATGTGGCCTAATGCAAAATGTTGAAATAAGGCTAAAGGGCCTTCCTTACTATCCTCCCAATGGAAAGGAACCCTTCTCCACTGGAAATAAGCACTGAAGTGACCCAAATATGTTATCCACTGCTGCAAACTGCAAGATAACTCAACCCTCAATAGGATCTATGCTGCAGATGTTAGATGAATCTTGGCCTAAAGATTGAAAGTGGAAGTGAAGTACAATGCTCTTCCAAGAGGCCTCTCAAGGAAAGAGGTGGGATTCCCAATCAGGAACATCCTATGCTAAACAGCACTTGCAATCTTAGCTAAATAAAAAAATAAAACTATATGTTTAAACATACCATATATTTAGAAATATCATATACCAATACATGAAAAATATGGCTACCATTCTCTTCCTTTTATAAGGAATGAGCTTCCAAACCCTAAGCCCCATTCATTAATGACACTACTTCCATGCAAAGAGTCTCCATCTAAAACTGTGTTATCCCTCATTGAATGCCACTACTCCATGACAACGTTGTTGATTTGGTCAAAGTTGACCCAATCAAGGTGTTCCAGCCCCCCAATATGTCTTCTTTTCACATTGGCATTGATCTATTAATTATTAAGGAGATTTATGGATCTCCATTATCCTCTTATTCATTAAACAAAAATGAAAAGAAAAATTTAATATTCGAACTAGCTCATGGCGAATTCGGAATATTACAGTCCTCCCCTCCCAAATGTTTCTTGTCCTCAAACAACTGACAAGGTGAGTGCTGCAAATATTCTCCTCCATCATTGGTGACACCTTCATGTAATAAGCTTCCCTCATAAGCTAAGTGTCTCCAAATCTATCCCTCCATGACATGCTCCTCCAAAGTTCTTATGAGATGCAAATGAATCATCCCACAAGGAGGCAATAGATCCAATGAAACATTCATGATTTTCCCAATGTCCTCTCTGAAACATGGAGAATCTCTCTCCCAAAGGGCACTTCTAGTCCTCCCATCCTCCCTCCAATCATTCCCATAAAAGGAATAAGTACATCATCAATGTATGGGATCAAAACCAAGTACATATAAACAAAAATATGCAAAAATGGAGGTGGGTCATAGTCCCACATGTGTAACCAGCGCAGTATATCTCCTGAATACATTAGATAATGGTATGGTAAGTACTTTCCCCACCACTTACTTTTTGTCCAATTTTTCTCACAATGGCTGAATAGGTGAGAAATTTTTGGTGCCTTTGGAGTGCACCCAGAGTAGTAAATCATCTCCCTATACCCTCGAAGGGAGTGGCCATGTTCAGAAATGTTTATGGCCCAAATTTGGCCATGAATTTTATATGGAATAATGCTCCTCCTTGGAGAAATGGTCGACATATACATGGTAAAGGAATGCAAATAATCATCAAATGAAACATCATGTATATAATCATGTTCCTTAAAAATATTTCTGCTCATACAAATGGAGTGGTTTATAGATAGATCCCCTCTCATTCCAAAAGATGAAAAAGGTGGTTGTGATAACTCCTCCATAGAGTTATGTATCTCTCCCATCTCCACATGGTCCATGCATATTCTCAAATGCTGATAGACCTCCTCTTCAAAGCCTTCCCAAGTGTAGCTCTCCATGATAGTGTTGTAGGTTCTCATGGAATAAGTATGGTTGAAGAGAAAATCTTCATGAGGTATTTGTAGTAACTTCTCCTTGACCTTGGAAGCTCTAGATAATAATATCCTACCATGATAATAAATGACCTCATATTGGACTACATCATCAAGTATCATACATGTGAAAAGATCCTTGGAATAATCCACCAACAACTGGGATTTCCAATATGGATCTATCCTCCATAGTGGCAGCGCTGATGATCTATCATAAAGAACATTGGTCATATGAATGCCTTTCTCTTTGACATCTCCCATGCTAAAGGTACATGTTGGAAGGCTGCTATCCTTCCCATGTTGCTCCTCCCACAGCACAGAATATGAAATGAGATTAGGTAATGATGATGTTGGGAGAACGTCTCCCTCCTCCTTGAGTCTACCTAAGACTCTCAGAGCTATATCATGACCTCCTAATGTCCCCATCCCTCCTAGATTAATGAATGGTGCATCATGATGTGGGACATTTCTCACCAAATCTAGATTAGGTGGCCTCCCAGGTGGTTTGCCACAAAACAGTGATGTCTCATGGGAAAATCTCATATGCATAATAGATGGAACTACCATGCCCTTGCTTCAACTGCGCAAATCTAACTCCCTTTTTTTTGTGGGAGCTTCCTGATAATTGGATACCAATCTCATTGATGAAAGAGTCCCTCTAATTGGAGAAATTTCTCCATCCTCACCTCCTGGTGGTGGTGGATCATCTCCTGCTATTCCAGTGTTGTGACCCCTTTCTGTTTCTTCTTCTTCTTCCTCCTCATCCTCTGAGAAGACCTCTATATAGTGTGCCTTTCCTACTGCACATCTATGTTCAAGTGCCCATGACTCTTGGCATGTGAAGCAAAGCTTCCTCCTCATCAAGTCTCTTCGGACATCATCACTAAGAGGTTTTTAACTTTGGCTCTCCTTTGAGAAAGGAGCCTTCTCATCTTTTCCCTTTGATGGAAAAGACGCCTTTTGTTGAAATGTTGCCCTTTCTTTTGGCAAATATCTTGTAGATCTCTAGCCCTTTCAATGGCACCTTGAAGGGTAGTGGGCTTGGTAGACTTAGCAAACCCATGAAGAGGTTATTCTAGCCCATCAATGAACGTATAGACCCTTTGTGCTGCAGATAAATCAGGAACCATAACAGAAAGTTTTAGAAATTCAGAAATATAAGTTTCTGGATTACTTGATTTTTTGAGCTTTTCTAGCCCCATGAATGGTGCCTTGGGATCTCTTCTATCAAACCTGTCCACCAACCTCCTTGTTAACTCTGAATATGCAGTCACATTGGCATAAACCAATGTAGAGAAGCCATGGAACCACCAATCATGTGCTTCACCCTCATGGTGCAGTGTTGTTATCTTAATGGTCTCTATCTTCGGTACTTTTTTCAGTTGGAAGTAGATTTCAAGCTTCTCTAACCATGATTTTGCAATGCATTTAGATGACCCATCAAATTTGGGTAAGAAAAATCTTCCCATAGTGCGGTGTAGATCATGATTCTGAATGAATCCTCCACCCCTATTGTGATGCCTGGGTCTCCTATTATCCTTGATCTGAAAAAATTATTGAAAACTCAAGTGGTCCTTGAATCTCTGAGATTTAAACTCATACTCCATGAAATATTCTTCAATATTTTCTTACTCTTGAAACCCTTCATTTCCCACTGCTAAGAATGTAGGCATTGTAGAGCATTGGGAAACTTGTTGTTGCTGCACTAGTTGATCACTCCAGTGATGAGAAATGTCGGAGCCTTCACCATGTTGAAATCCTTTAGGGGATTCCTTGTATCTATCCAATCTCGTCTCCTTTATTTCTCTAGAAATTTCTTGCATAGTTTTAAGAAGAATCTTAGGAAACTCCTTCTCATCATCTTCTCCTGATAAAGGGGTCTTACCCTTGTCTTCTTTATCATTTGTATAATCAAACTTCTGATGTCTTATTTTGAGATATCTCTTCTCTCTGTCTGTGAGAGGATCTCCTTCTTCAGATGACATATTTTCTTTTCAAGGTGCACATTTTGTGCTAATATTATGCTCTGATACCACTGTAATATTCCCAAATGGGAAAAGTAGGAATATAGTGCAAAATGTTGGAATAGAAATGTTAAACATCATATAAAATCAAGAGGCCAATATTGAGACCTTACAACCATTTTAACAGCAAAAAAATATGCATAATAAATGGGCCATAATATGTACAAGAAGATATAAGAAGCCTCCAATGGATAAAACCCTCAAAAGAGGTGCTGCTACTATATATCAAAATGTCGGAAGACTGCTACAACGTAGTCATAAAGTGCACTGCTACAGCAGATGAACATACAAAGATATATGGTTGTTATATGCATAAAAGGATACAACAAATGTAGATCAAGGCTCTATACAACCTTCAGAAAATAACCCCCAAAGGGTTTTCAACAATACACCAATGTACAAGATATGAATCAAAGCCCTAGGGCTTAAGATTCTCTACAACATATAAACTGGAAAGATGGGGCTGATATGATATAACAAATAATGCAGCCTCCTCCAATAGATCTCCTAGATGAAAGGATTTTCCCTTCACTAGAAATCTTCCTCCCCAAATGGTGTACTGAAACCATCCTGCAACTCCTCCCTCAAAATAATGCAGTCCAAGACAGAAATTGCGTTGTAGTGGAAAATAAATATGTGGCCTAATGCCAAATGTTGCAATAAGGCTCAAGGGCCTTCCTTATTATCCTCCCAATGGAAAGTAACCCTTTTCCACTGAAAATAAGCACTGAAGTGACCCAAAGATGTTCTCCACTGCTTCAACCTGCAACACAAATCAACCCTCAACAGGATCTGCACTGTAGATATAAGATGAAGCTTGGCCTAGAGTCTGAAATTGGAAGTGAAGTACAATGCTCTTCCAAGAGGCCTCTCAAGGAAAGAGGTGGGATTGCCGATCAGTAACACCCTGTGCTAAATAGTACTTGAAATTTTAGCTAAAAAACCAAAGAAAGCTATATTTCTAAACATACCATATATTTAGAAATATCATATACCAATACATAAACAATATGGCTGCCATCCTCTTCCTTTTATAAGAAATGAGCTTTCAAACCCTAAGCCTCATTCATTAATGACACTACTTCCATGCAAAGAGTTTCCATCTAAAACTGAGTTGTCCCTCATTGAATGCCACTACTCCATGACAACATTGTTATTTGGTCAAAGTTGACCCAGTTAAGGTGTTCTAGCCTCTCTTCACACCTAAGGGTGCTCAATTAAGCTACCAAGATGTCTGCTTTTCACATTGGCATTGATCTATTTATTATTAAGGAGGTTTATGGATCTCCATTATCCTCTTATTCATTAAACAGAAAGAAAAAGAAAAATTTAATATTCCAACTAGCTCATGGCTAATTGGGAATATTACACTATTATTGGGATGCAGTCTAGATCTGGTTGTATTCACTCCCATTTGAAAAATAGAACCCTGAAACCCTACATGATATCGGTAACAAATTGGGTCAATTATTTTTCATGTCAGAGAAAACCAAGAATTGTTTCCACTCCTATTATGCATAGATTTGCACCTACTTGAACATCTCAGGCTCACTTCCTGAAGAAATAGCCCTAAAATCTTAATACATTTCCTAGATTCAAATTTTAGACTACGAGCATGCACCATTTCATTGTCTTAAGTGTCATCAACATGGCCATATCTTCAGATTTTGTCCCTTAAATGCATCAAAGCCAAAAAATCACCAAGAAGGATGACTAGGAGAGGAGGATTTTACCAAAGTTCTCAGTAAAAAGCATAAGAACAAGAAATCCAATGCTCCCAGCTCATGAAAGAAAGAAGCCACTAGTGGAAACATCTTTGAATTATTGAGCGAACTACTAGAAGATAAAATTAACCAAGATCTAGAAAAGGTGCAACCAAAAGCTTCATTCCTTGATCCAAATATGAATCCAAAAGGAAAAGCTATAACGGAATATCCAAGCCTACTTAAGCAACATGCAACTCCAAATCCAGAGATCTCATTAATTTGACCTAATGAAGAGCCTGCCACCATGGATGAGGATTACCTGGAATGTTTAGAAGGTCTCGAAATATTATCCATGGAAGAATCCTTGAAACACAATACCCTAGACTGTATCCCATCCAAGAAAATCAATTTGTTAGCATAAACATTCCCAAAAGAAAATGCAGCTCAACAACTTGGCGATCAAGAAAATACCTCCAAATCTGGTGAGAAGAGAAGCAAACAACTAAAAAAAAGGTCTTAAAACCACCATGTTGCACATATATGTAGTTGGAAGGACGTTGATTGACTTAGGTTAGTACAAAAAAATAATTGAGGCCTATGCCTCACAGACCTACCCCCATCAATGAAGATTATATCTTGGAATCTCAAGGGTTTGAATGCCCCTTCTAAGCATCACATTCTTCATCGGAAAGTGCAACAAGATCTTTCAAAAATTATGTTAATTCAAGAGACCAAGTACTCTAGCACTAAATTCAATCTCTTTATGAAAAAAATTTGGAGGCAAGTCCACACACAAGAAATAAGTGATGAAGGTTTCTCTGGAGGGCTCAAAATTTCATGGAACTCTCAACTCATGCAAGAAGAGAAACATGCTTAACACCCCAATTCCCTAACAATAAAATTCCACATCATAAGCATTATTTAACGTGGCTATCTAGCTAACATCTATGATCCCCAAATTCCATGAAGGAAATATGAAATTATCAATATCTAACAACCCTTCTTGGCACCCTCAATCTCAACCTATGGTTGTTTTCAGGAATTGGATGAATATTTTGGGTACAGTAATCAGTTTCTCTTTTGATATTTGTCTTATCTGATGTTAAAGGGTTCAACATGGATTATGTGATGAAAATAGGCCTACAAGTTGTGATGTATTGAAGTCGATGGATCTAGTGTGAAAAATTATGAAAAGTGGTCTACGGTGGTGCTAAGGGTTGGAGACGTCAGTGAGGAAGTCGAAGCTTCCTACCAGTAGTAGTTGGTGATTAGATCAGGGGGTTGTAGCTCCCATCCATAAACGAGAGTAGGGGTTCGAATCTCCCTTCCAATGGTGGTTGCTAAAAGAGACGAGGGGTTTGGAGCTCCCTTCTAGTAATAGCTGGAGAACAAGTGAAGGCTGCAGCCTTCAGCAGGTGGGTGCCTACGTACTGGTATGAGTCTGTGCCAGTACAAGATTGTAAGAAATTTTCTATATAATAAATATTGAAGACAGAGATGAACACAGCGATGGTTTTATCCCACATTGGGTTTCCACCTTAAATCCTGGTTCTCATGTGTGTTTCTTATGTGTGATGGTTTATTTTGTTCTTACTACACATGTTTTCTTCTTACTAAATGTCTGATGAATCATTAATGCACTGGTCTACGTAAATTTACTGAAGATTTATCTTAATTATAAGTTCTATGGGCATATGCCAGTTTCCTGAATGAAATTCACGTATATACTCTAGTTTTTGTAATACTATTACAAGCTCTTCATATTCAACTATGTTATTAGTGTAATCAAACTCTAAAATGTCGATAAGCATGATTTTATCTCCATTTTGAATAACTAGAATACATCTGGCTCTTGCACCATCATTGGTCTTCATTCCATCAAAATAAAGTGTTGAAAATAAATCATTACGTTTATTTATAGAATATTCTACAATATTGATACTTCTTGATGAATCAGTTTGTGAGAAATTTTCTATTTGTGATGAAACAAAATAAACAAGAAAAGGAGAACATTGGGCAGGAAAACTACCAAAGAAGGATTCTGAAAAATATTTTCCTGAAATATTGTCTGTGAAAGCTACATGTGTGTTTTCCTCATCTAGATCTGTCCCAATGTACTTCATATGTTTCTCCCACTCAACTCTAATCTAATTTTTCTTTCCATTGTAAGGGAGCCACAAGTGAGACCAATTTATTGTGAAATAACCATGTAAATTTTTGGACCAATCCATACTTAAGATGAGACTGTAAAACTCAAGGATATCAGCTACCAGCATATCAATGATTTTAAATGCTTTTGAATTGGAAGAAAGTTTAATCGGAATCTCATTGGAATTGCGTTAGAATGCGACCAATAAGAAGGGTCCAATTTATCTAAGGTGGGTGTTTGGTGGTTTATTGTTTCCTTTTGAAACTTTTAAAGTAACAACAGTTGAAAGGTAACAGAGATGTAGGAACAACATTTAACTCATTAATGAACAATTTATGTTGTTGCTTCAATTTATTGACTTCATTTAAGGAAATATTGGCTTCAATGTTTTTCATGTCCTCTACTATTTAGTATTCAATGTCATCACACACTATTAAAGTTTTCTATGGAGAAGGATAAGGAGAAGATGATTTTCAAGTACTTGGAGCAGGATAAGTAGACTGATTGGAATTTTTTTGGCATACCTTTCTCCTTTGTTGAGTTATTGGGATTCTTCTGAGTTTGGCTAGCTAGAGAAGTATATGCTCCATTACTTCGGGTATTGATTGGGAGAGCTTCTTCCTCTTCTTCATTCTCCGAAGTAGTAAGAATAAAATACCACAAGCCATGAGCTTCTACTATCTCTTCACCTTATATTTATTCTGTAGACATGGCTACTTCTTCTTCTACATCTTCATCATCAGAGTATACATTTTTAAATTTGAATAAGAGGTTGAGGTTGAGAAGGTTGATTCATTTTAAATGGTCTATAAGATCTTTTTGAGGATTTATCAACTTACTTATTATGTTCCACCATTTCATTATACACAGTTTTAAGGATATTTTGTAATCCTTCCAAATCATAAGGATCTTTAGATAATTGATTCTCATGTTCTTCTTTGAAAATAACCTTCTTGTTTTTTTTCCTCTCCTCTATAGAAAATATATTTTGAAGGAATGGTACCCCTTTTTCAGCAACAAGAGCCTCTTTGATATTATCAACAAGTACATTTTTTTGAGATCTTTCGACAAACAAAGCTAATTTTGAAGGGAGGGCACTGATATACTGGTCAAAGTGGACATCAATAGCAGGCCGAGAAGCCATATGGGATTTTGTTTAATACTTTATTTAACCTTGAATTAAAATATCCAATTTTCTCATTTGGGGTAGATTTAAGATTTGACAAGTCATTAATCAAAGTAACAATGGTTCTTTCATCCCTAAAATTTATTTAGAAACTTCTCTTGAAATGTATCCCAATACGTAATTGATCCAAATAGTATGCTAGGAGAAGGGGAACGCTCTGCAACTTCTTGAGCTAGGGTTTTTTCCTTAGCGACGGCGCCGACTTGTTGTATGAACCACTGCTGTACCCCCCGCCGTCTGCGTATGCATACGATCCTGTTCTGCTGATACAGCGACATGGAGCCACCGCAGGGGGCGACTTTCCAAGCCCCCCCCTTTCATCACTCCTCTAATGCCCAGACAAAAGCTTCTGACAAGAATCATGCCCCATCTGGCAATGCTCAGGGGGCGAACATGAGCAGTAACCCCAAGGCCGCTGCTGAAACTCTGCTACCCACCAGGGACGACTCAGAAACGCTACCAGACAAAAGTACAGAAACGGAAGGCAATACGACCTCTCCTAAAGTTACCTCTACCACCTGCCGGCCGATTGCTGCAGATCGGCCCAAGATAGATCTACCCAGCCAACGGATCAATACCCAAATACAGTATATGCGGGACCATGCACTGATTGGTAAATTCGTGGGCTTCTGGCCCACTGAGAAAGCTCTCCACGGCTGGGTTAAGACCAAGTGGAAACTGAAAGGCCAAGTCATGCTCCAACTTGGCCCCAAAGGGTTCTTCACAGCCACCTTTAACTGCCTGGAGGACAAAAATCGTGTCATGGACGAAGGCCCCTACTTCTTCAACTCATCTGGGTTATATCTGCGTGAATGGATTGAAAGATTCAACCCGGACACTGAAGACTTTAACTCGGCGCCGGTGTGGATCAGGCTGTATTCCCTGCCCTTGGAATACTGGGACGAAGAATCTCTCAAAGACATAGGAAATGGTCTCGGAGAATTCATAAAAATGGCGGAGGAAACCAAACTCAAGCGCTACACCTCCTACGCTCGCATCTGCGTCTTCATGCATCTAGCCAGTGCCCTGCCAGACTCGGTAAGTCTCTATCACGATGACTTCGAATGGGTTCAACCCATAGATTACGAGCATGTGCCTTTTCGTTGCAGAAAATGTCATACCCATGGTCACCTCTTTCGGGATTGCCCCCTGAATGCCCCTCCCAGTAACCCCTCTGCCAGCTCCACAGCCCCGGATGCGGAAGGCTTCACCAAAGTCCAAAACCGTCGCCGCCACTCTAAGAAAACCCCTGCATCCAACCCTAATGGCACATCCCAGATTCCCAAGCCGCCCCCCTCCAATAACCGCTTTGAAATCCTGGCCAATGCTGACCCAAATGCCCAGTCTGAGCACACCTCCTCTCAACCCCCGCCCAATGCTGAACCTAGTCCCAGCGCTACCCCTGCTGGTCACATGGAGGTTGATACAACTGTAGCTGAGGCAGGACAAAGTAGTCTCGCTGAGGGAGAAACGGAAATGGTGGATATTGGAGAACTTGACATATTCACCCTGGAACAAGCTTGCAAGAAAAGGGAATTTGATCAGATATCTGAAAAACAAATTGAGAACCTCACGATGGCGCTCTCACGCGTGCAGCAACAGCATAAAACCCTAGGCATACAGCAAGGCAGCCCATGGGATGGAAAAAAAATGTTTAAAGACTCCAAGAAACGAGGTCGGAAGACCGATCTGCAAAGAACTATCCTCGTTGGAGAAATGCTTATGGAATCTGGTAGGTACCCAAAACTTACCAAGTTCTTCTCACCTCGTGAAAGCAGTTCTCAATGAAGGTTGTCTCATGGAATATAAGGGGACTTAATGGCCCCTCCAAAGTCCGTATGATCAAGAACCTGATAAGGATGGAAAGACCCCAAGTCTTATTCCTCCAAGAAACTAAATGCAACAGCCTTACTCTAGGACCAATTCTCTCAAAGGCCTGGAGAGGCTGTAGATCTGTGGCAGTTGACGCCTCTGGAGCCTCTGGGGGACTTGCAATTTCCTGGGACCCAAGTACTGTATCCATAAGTGATGCTCATGCTGCACACAACTTAATCCAAGTTACTTTCCACATTCTGGGCACCAACATGCATGGCCACCTCTCCAATGCATATTTCCCCCAAGACATTGGTAGGAAAATAGCGCTGCTGGAAACTATTGAGATTCTCAATTCCAACAGATCTCACCCTCTCTGGATTCTAGGGGGGGACTTCAACATGATAACCTGTCCCGAAGAGAAAAGAGGCGGCAGGGCAAAGATGGAAGCGGACAACACTCATTTCAAAGAGTTCATCCATCGCAACTGGTTAATTGACCTCCCCTTTGCCAACGACACTCACACCTGGAACAATAAGCGATCTGGATCACAGCAAATCGCTTCCAAACTAGATCACTTTCTCTTCTCCGACAACGCCATTCACATCGGAGGAGACTTTCAGACTTCCATCCTACCACACTCTGGCTCGGATCACTGGCCCATATGCCTCCAATGGTCCAGACCTGGTGATCATGTCAAAAGACCTTTTCGGTTCGAGGCTTTCTGGCTCACGCATCCAGGATTCCGGGAAATGGTTCACTCAGCTTGGAAAGCCTTCATACCACCATCAGGCTCCCAAATGTATCAATTTCAGCAACGCCTCAAAGACTTAAAGGCACGCATCAAGGATTGGAACCACTCCACTTTCGGCAACATCTTCCAGCAGCAAAAACATATAGAGCAGGAAATGGCTGAGCTACAGTGCCAAATCATCCTAAATGGGCGCAATGAGGCCAACACACAGAAGGAGCAAAGCCTTGCCACACAATTGGAGGAAAGAAGGCAGCAAGAAGAAATCTACTGGAAGCAAAAATCAAGAATCAGATGGCTGAAAGAGGGGGAAAGAAATACTAAGTTCTTTCATCGCTCCACTGTTCAACGCAGAATGGGCAACCACATAGGCTTTCTCTTCAATCAAGCGGGGGAGAGACTGGAGGACCATCAAGCCATAGAGACGGAATTGGTCAACCATTTCAAATCAGTTCTGAAGGAAGATAACATTTATCGGCAACCTGCCATCACTCGAATACTTCAGCACGTGCCCAAACTGATCACGGAGGACCACAACAAACTCCTTCTTCGCCCGGTTACTCTCCTGGAAGTGGAGCAAGCAGTGGCCCAAAACAAAGCAGATAAAGCACCTGGACCAGATGGGTTCACTTCCAATTTTTTCCACCACTTCTGGGATCTCATAAAAAATGATGTCTGGCATCTTGTGGAGGAATCCAGATCCATGCAGTGGCTCCTACCATCGCTCAATGCCACGTTCATCACCCTGGTCCCCAAAGAAGAGCAGGCAGCTACTCCCGACAAATTCCGCCCCATTGCCCTCTGCAACGTCATATACAAAATCATCTCGAAGGTCATCGCCAACAGACTGAAGCCATTGCTCCCCATGCTCATCTCCCCAGAGCAAACAGGATACGTCGAAGGCCGCCAAATTCTCGATGGCATAATTCTCACTCATGAAGTCATCCACTCGCTGAAGCAGCACAAGAAGCCAGGTATGCTTTTAAAAATCGATCTCTCCAAGGCTTTCGATAAATTAAATTGGGACTATATTCGTCAAATGTTAGCTGCCTATGGCTTCAGCCCCACCTGGATCAGATGGGTCATGAGCCTCATATCTTCCTCCTTCTTCTCTGTTCTCGTTAATGGCATTCCCTCCCCCCCCCTCTCCCCCTCCCGAGGTATCCGGCAAGGGGATCCCCTCTCCCCCTTTCTTTTCGTACTCATGGCAGAGGGACTCAGTCGCTGCATCTCCCATGCTCTTCACATCAGGCGCCTCCGAGGCATCGCAGTCCACGGGGCCAATCCCATTACTCATCAGCAGTTTGTTGACGACAATATGCTTTTTGGTCATCCATCAGCTCAGGAAGCCCTTATCTTCAAAGATTTTCTTGACCTTTTTGCTGAAGCCTCAGGCATGAACATTAACGCCTCCAAATCGCAAATCTTCTTCTTCAATACTGCCATTCCTATCCAAAACCGCATTGCCAAAATCCTAAACTTCTCTATTGCCAAACTTCCTGATAAATACCTTGGTGCTCCTCTGACTGACTCTGCTCTCAAGCACTCGGCCTGGCAAAATCTTCTTTCCAAGCTAGAGGCCAGACTCTCCTCCTGGACCTATCGCACTCTCAACCTCCCCAATAGACTCATCCTTGTTAAGGCGATTCTTCAAACCATGCCTCTCTATCTCTTTTCTGTGCTTGCAGCCCCCAAATGGGTCCTTAAGCAGATCAGAGCGATCCAACGACACTTCCTTTGGGGTGCTTCAGGACACTGCAGGAAATGGGCATTAGTGAAGTGGTCCACGATATGCAAGCCCAAGAAAGCTGGAGGCCTCGGCCTTCGCGACCCCCAGCACAGCAATGAGTTGATGGGTGCCAAGATATGGTGGCGTTGGCATTCTTCACCCCAGCGCCCATGGGCCCAGCTATGGACGGCTAAATATGCGAATCATCGTCCTCAATCTGAGCTTATCCGACTTTCTGCAGTGAACCCAGGATCGCTAATCTGGAATGCGGCTAAGCAAATTCGCCACTTAATCCAGGATCACAGTTTTTGGGAGGTTTGTAACGGAAACACAGCGCGCTTCTGGACGGACTCATGGCAACAGTAGCCTAGGTTGCTCTCCATCATCGATCCGCCCCTTCAACCTGATCAGATCGACACCATGGTAGCTCCTATCTCTTGCTTCTGGGAGGAGGAACCTAATCAGGGCTACCGACGCTGGAAACCAGCAGCGGCTTGTCTGCACAATCAACAGGATCAATCGATGTCCGCTCTGGACGCAGTTTTGAACAGCAGAAAGATCAGACTCTCAAATAAACAAGACATCCTTCGCTGGGGATACTCCTCAAAAGGGGAGTTCACCATTAAGGAGGCTTATGCTATTCTAACTCAGGATCAGAATCCTCCTGACCCTATTTGGAAAACGCTCTGGGCCCCCCCCACTTGGCCGAAAGTTTCCACGTTCCTCTGGTTGCTCTGCCATAAAAAGATACTCACGTGGGACAATCTTCTTAAAAAAGGATTTGCTGGACCTTCAAGATGCCCCAACTGCAACAGCAGAGAGGAAAACATTGCTCACCTCATGATCCAGTGCCCTTTGGCTGCCTTCTTATGGGAGAACATCAGCGCTTATTGCAGAAGAGATGGCAGAAGCTCAGAAGACTTAAACACTATCCTTCGTAACTGGGCCCTGGCACCCTTTCACAGCTCCATCCTCAACACCCTATGGAACCTAATTCCCGGAATCACTCTTTGGACCATTTGGAAAGAAAGAAACAAAAGGATTTTCAAAGACCAGTCCACGCCGCAAGAGACCCTTTGGAACAACCTGTGCAGCAATCTTCAGGAGACCCTTGCCCTTCAAAAATGGAAACAGGAGGACCTTCCAACTCTTCCTGTCGAACATCAAATTTGGAACAGGTGGCAACTTAATCTTCATTCTGACCCCACTCCCACTGGCAGCCGGGGTCCTCAGACGAACACGCCTGACTCTTGGGCTCCTCCTCCAGCTGGTCTCTTAAAACTCAACTTTGATGGGGCTTCCAAGGGCAATCCGGGGGAAGCAGGATTTGGAGGGATCTTTAGAGACCACAAGGGTAACCCTGCGCTCATCTTCTATGGCTCTATAGGGTGGGATACCAATAATTCAGCAGAGCTTGAGGGACTCTGGCAGGGTATGCAGCTGGCCCAAAGGCATAACTTCTTTCCTCTTGAAATAGAGGGGGATTCGCAAATCCTTATCAACATGACCCAAAAGCTCCTCTCCGGATCCCCTCCTTCTAAGGTAGCCCACAGCTGGAGATTGACGGCCAGACTTGAACTTATAGCTAGCTGGTTGCAGAACAAGCGAGCTATATGTTTCAAGCACACCAAGCGAGCAGGTAATAAGGTTGCAGACCTTCTGGCAAAATTAGGCGTTGGGAGCACCCAGACTCTCACCGAAGGACCTCTAACCATTATTCATGACAGCAAGCTTTATCAAGATTGCACTCTGTTGGTGCACCAGGATTTCAATCCCCCGGATGCGGGTGATTAGGGGCGTCCGGAAGGATGGTATGCCACGGGCTAGCACGTGGCCTCGGGCTCGTCAGCATTTAATCCTCGCAGCCATGCCCACTGCGAATTTACTCCACCCAACGCAGCATTTACGATGGTGGGAACGACGAGGAATCGACCCGCCCTACTTGAACGCGAGTCCTCACGCAATGTTCATTCGGCTTTTTCATTTCTATTTCCGTCTGGTTGCTCTGCAGGATAATCTCCATACCACTCTGGTCCGTCACTCCCTCCGGCGCTTCATGACTCGGCAGGTTAAGCCGCTCAATTTTAGTTGCCCTGCGGAGGCCTCCTTGCCCAGTTTCCGCACGCAGGTTGGCCGTCGGTGTCTGCTTACTTGCTGTTTTGATCTTTATCCCGGCCTGCTTTTCTCCCACAGTCCATTTTGCTCTGGTCTGAACGCTACTTCGTCTGCTCTCTGGAACGCGCCGCCTCCTCGCCTCCTGTCTGGCCCTAGTCTCGACTTTTGCCCCACCATGCCCAGATTGAGGCATCGGCTTCGATGCCGGCGGGGTAATACGAGAGCTTCTTCTTCCAGAGGTTGGTGCTCTCCCTCTAGTTCTTCGGATTCGTCTTCCCCTGCAGATAGCTTCGAAAGGCCTCGAGTGAGGCGCCATTCCAGCAATTTGCGCAACCGCACTTCCCCTGCCTCGCGCAGACCTCGTCCAGGTTCTTCCAGATCTCCTGCTGCTCCCCTCCCTGCTGCGCCTCTCCACAGTCCCTCTTCCGCCATTTTTCACTTTCAAAGTAACACCAACAAGCCTTTGATCATCGCTACTGTCACTGTCTCCTTTAAAGAGGTAGCTGAGACCACTCCCGCCCCTCCGCCTTCCTCCATCCCGATCGAGGCTGTGCCCTCTCCCTCTCCGCAATTCACCCTCCTTACAGGTACTGATGAGGCACGCAAAGCTGGAGCAGGCAGCTCTGCCCACCAGCATGCTAAAGACTCACAGGATGGCGTTCAAGACGCTGAACCAGATGCATTTCAGAGCAACCCGGCCCACACTGATGAAAGCGCAGGATGGTGCAGGATAGAAGAGGAGCAGCCTTCAGGCGACTACGGCCTCTAGCGGTTCTGCAAATCCATGTAATCCTGCTAGGACTCTTTGATTTTCTGGTTTATACTGTTGTTTCAGTTCTCAGTTACAAACATAGAATGAGTCGGTTTCCCCTCGTGGGCGACTCTGTCTTTTTGTTTATAACCGTTATGCTAAAGCTGGTTTCCTCGGAAGAGGCAGCTCTTACACTCTGCTCGAGCTGGTTTCCCATACAGGGCAGCTCTATTTTTGTCATTTTGCTGACAATATGCCTGCTTAAGGCTAGTATCGCTCTGTACTATATGTTCATATAATAGATTTTAGACTTACTTAGAAAAAAAAA